>JAYKQN010000028.1:2287500-2370000 GCA_036785175.1 Eupleurogrammus muticus | reverse complement strand
ATCACATCAATGTAGTATATTATGACAAGAAAAAATAATTATTTTATAGTTTAAATGATGATTATGTTAGTGGAAGGAATCACACAGACAGCGAAGTTCAAGCGTCACATGAATAAATGTTGAGATGTTGATGTTCTTCCTTCAAAATGTTTAAGATGAAAAAGGGTCAAGGACAGAATGAAAACAAGGTGGAGGAATGAAAACGCGTCTGCAGAGAGAAGCTGCTTCAAACACTCGCACTTATCAGCATCTAAACATATTTATGTATTCAATAAAGAGATGGAAATCAGTTATGGAGAAAATCACACGTCTTAATTACATTTTAATCACTGTGTACTGATGCATAAAACATGGGCCCAGCGTGGGTTTGACTGCTGACCCTTCACACAACACTAAATCTCTTTCTAAGCGTCGCCACTTGAATCAGAACCGGCCTGAAATTCCCTCTTCATCACGACACTTTTATATACGTCCAGATATAAGTCAAAGTTAGAATCCAATTTAACGATTTTTCATGGTTTAAATACCCAATACCCTTTCTCCCCCTCCTCAAAAGCCAATTAAAATATTCAAAAGTACAATCCTTTAATTTTCTCATAAAAATGTAAATCACTTTTAAATGGCTCGTTACAATCAGGAATTATTTAACGAGGGAATATAAATCCTCGTGTCTACATGAAATGATAAAGCGATGACATCCAGCTAAAATAATCCACTCAATAAAGTGAAGATCATTGTAGTTACTTGCTGTTGTGATGAAATAATATAAAACAAGGTTTATTATCTTTGTCCTATAACTGTGGCTGTACTTCAAACATGTCACTTTCACCTTCTACACTTCAGCTTCTCTGTGAAACTTCTTCTGCATTTAGTCCTTTTAGGAGAATCTCTGCTGATACTTTTGTCAATGAATTGGGTTGATGACAATGTGTTCAATCACACAGAAAAATTAAACAAATAAAATAAAATATAATTAAAAAATTATCAATCAACATCATAACATGTATCTTAACTGGATGGAAAGCAAATTTTATCCTAAGCCTTTACAAACTGAAGTAGTCTTGTGAATATTTGAGAAAATAATAAAAAGTTCATTTATAAAACACAACCAATGACGTTTTCAGGCTATAGAACAGATTATTTTATGCTCTCCTTTCTCTCCACCCCTCCCTATTTCTTTCCATCTCTCTTAAAAAAGAAAAAAAATTATTTGTAATTTGTAAAGAGTAAGTTTCTGTGGTGAAATAAATGATGCAGGCTCAACCAGTCGATCATCGAGCTCTCTGTGATCGATTGATGAGGACTTCCTGTTGCAAGATGTTCTGCTGAACACAACTGGAGCACGGTTGGTTTGGTTCAAGTTTTACATTTGCACATGTTGGCTTTTATTGATCTTTAATCATTTATCATCCTGGTTGTTCCGTTACTCCTTCAACTGTTTATTTTTTCCCAAATTGTCTGAAGAACATCAGGACTCAGATCTGGAGCTGAGGGACGTGGAGCAGTTGTTCAGAGCGAAATGATGCAATTGAATAATGTTTTAATGAAATGAATTAGGTAACTTTGCAAAGTAGGGTTTACAAATAAAAAACATTAGAGATTCATATAAATATACAATACTAAACGTTTTCATTTCATTACAAATCTGTCTGCAGCTCTGCTTGTCGTCCACTTGTTCCATCATTCAAACCATGTTCATGGATCATGGTGGCTCCATCTTGTTTAAATCATCTTCTCTGTAACATTTCTGTTCATCTGTTCTACAAAATCAGAAGAGACAGCAACAATCATCCTATTGGGTTACTGGATTTATTAAGTCCAACATCCAAAGCAAAGATGTTAAACGTGCCCATTTTCTAAGGAGTAGTTGTATAGATTTTTTGGACAAAATGCTATATTATGACGTTTTTCGGCAGAAATGCGATACTATGACTTTTTTGGACGACATGCTATACTATGACGTTTTTCGGACGACATTTTATACTGAGACGTTTTTCAGCCGAAATGTGATACTAAGACATTTTTTGGGATGAAATGCATTATGATGACTTTTTCTGGACGACATGCTATACTATGACTTTTTTTTGGATGACATGCTATACTATGACTTTTTTTGGATGACATGCTATACATTGACATTTTTCGGCTGAAATGGCATAGGATTATTTTTTTCGGCCAAAAATGTCATAGTATAGTATGTCGTCCGAAAAAAGTCATAGTATAGCATGTCGTCCGAAAAACGTCATAGTATAGTATGTCGTGCGAAAAAAGCCACAATGTAGCATTTCGGCCTGAAAAAGTTCATAGTACAGTATGTCGTCCGAAAAACGTCATAGTATAGCATGTCGTCTGAAAAACGTCATAGTATAGCATGTCGTCTGAAAAACGCCATAGTATCCAATTTTGGGACAAAAACGTCATAGTATAGTATGTCGTCCGAAAAAAGTAATAGTATCGCTTTTCAGCCAAAAACGTCATAGTATAGTATGTCGTCCAAAAAAAGTCATAGTATAGCATGTCGTCCGGAAAATGTCATAGTATAGTATGTTGTGCGAAAAAGGCTATAATATAGCATTTCGGCCCGAAAAAACATCATAATATAGCATTTCAGTGGAAAATGTCATAGTATAGCACGTGGTCTGAAAAACATCATAGTATAGGATGTTGGCCGAAAAACGTCATAGTATAGCATGTCGTCCGAAAAACGTCATAGTACCGAATTTCGGCCAAGTACAGTATGTCGTGCAATAAAACCCATAATATAGCATTTCGGCTGAAAAAACGTCATAGTATAGTATGTGGTCTGAAAAAGGCCATAATATAGCATTTTGGCTGAAAAAATGTCATAATATCGAATTTCGGCCAAAAACGTCATAGTATAGTATGTCATCCGAAAAAAGTCATTGTATAGCATGTCGTCCGAAAAAAGTCATAGTATAGCATGTCGTCCGAAAAACGTCATAGTATAGCATGTCGTCTGAAAAACGCCATAGTATCCAATTTTGGGACAAAAACGTCATAGTATAGTATGTCGTCCGAAAAAAGTAATAGTATCGCTTTTCAGCCAAAAACGTCATAGTATAGTATGTCGTCCAAAAAAAGTCATAGTATAGCATGTTGTCCGGAAAATGTCATAGTATAGTATGTTGTGCGAAAAAGGCTATAATATAGCATTTCGACCCGAAAAAACATCATAATATAGCATTTCAGCGGAAAATGTCATAGTATAGCAATTGGTCTGAAAAACATCATAGTATAGGATGTTGTCCGAAAAACGTCATAGTATAGCATGTCGTGCAAAAAACCCATAATATAGCATTTTGGCTGAAAAAATGTCATAATATCGAATTTCAGCCAAAAACGTCATAGTATAGTATGTCGCCCGAAAAAAGTAATAGTATCGCATTTCAGCCAAAAACGTCATAGTATAGTATGTCGTGCGAAAAAGGCCACAATGTAGCATTTCGGCCTGAAAAAGTTCATAGTACAGTATGTCGTCCGAAAAACGTCATAGTATAGCATGTCGTCTGAAAAACGTCATAGTATAGCATGTCGTCTGAAAAACGCCATAGTATCCAATTTTGGGACAAAAACGTCATAGTATAGTATGTCGTCCGAAAAAAGTAATAGTATCGCTTTTCAGCCAAAAACGTCATAGTATAGTATGTCGTCCAAAAAAAGTCATAGTATAGCATGTCGTCCGGAAAATGTCATAGTATAGTATGTTGTGCGAAAAAGGCTATAATATAGCATTTCGGCCCGAAAAAACATCATAATATAGCATTTCAGCGGAAAATGTCATAGTATAGCATGTGGTCTGAAAAACATCATAGTATAGGATGTTGGCCGAAAAACGTCATAGTATAGCATGTCGTCCGAAAAACGTCATAGTACCGAATTTCGGCCAAGTACAGTATGTCGTGCAATAAAACCCATAATATAGCATTTCGGCTGAAAAAACGTCATAGTATAGTATGTGGTCTGAAAAAGGCCATAGTATAGCATTTTGGCTGAAAAAATGTCATAATATCGAATTTCGGCCAAAAACGTCATAGTATGGTATGTCATCCGAAAAAAGTCATTGTATAGCATGTCGTCCGAAAAAAGTCATAGTATAGCATGTCGTCCGAAAAACGTCATAGTATAGCATGTCGTCTGAAAAACGCCATAGTATCCAATTTTGGGACAAAAACGTCATAGTATAGTATGTCGTCCGAAAAAAGTAATAGTATCGCTTTTCAGCCAAAAACGTCATAGTATAGTATGTCGTCCAAAAAAAGTCATAGTATAGCATGTTGTCCGGAAAATGTCATAGTATAGTATGTTGTGCGAAAAAGGCTATAATATAGCATTTCGACCCGAAAAAACATCATAATATAGCATTTCAGCGGAAAATGTCATAGTATAGCAATTGGTCTGAAAAACATCATAGTATAGGATGTTGTCCGAAAAACGTCATAGTATAGCATGTCGTGCAAAAAACCCATAATATAGCATTTTGGCTGAAAAAATGTCATAATATCGAATTTCAGCCAAAAACATCATAGTATAGTATGTCGCCCGAAAAAAGTAATAGTATCGCATTTCAGCCAAAAACGTCATAGTATAGTATGTCGTGCAAAAAAAAACATCATATAGCATTTCGGCTGAAAAACATCATATTATCGCATTTCGGCCGAAAAAGTTCATAGTATAGCATGTCATCCGAAAAAAGTCATAGTATAGCATGTCGTCCGAAAAACGTCATCGTATAGTATGTTGTGCGAAAAAGGCCATAATATAGATTTCGGCCGAAAAAGTCATAGTATAGCATGTCGTCCGAAAAACGTCATAGTATCGAATTTCGGCCAAAAACGTCATAGTATAGTATGTCGTGCAAAAAAAACCATAATATAGCATTTCGGCCGAAAAAACGTCATAGTATAGTATGTTGTGCGAAAAAGGCCATAATATAGATTTCGTTCAAAAAAGTCATTGTATAGCATGTCGTCCGAAAAAAGTCATTGTATAGCATGTTGTCCGAAAAAAGTCATATTATAGCATGTCGTCCGAAAAATGTCATAGTATAGTATGTTGTGCGAAAAAGGCCATAATATAGCATTTCGGCCGAAAAAACGTCATAACATAGCATTTCAGTGGAAAAATGTCATAGTATAGCATGTGGTCTGAAAAACATCATAGTATAGGATGTTGTCCGAAAAACGTCATAGTATAGCATGTCGTGCAAAAAACCCATAATATAGCATTTCGGCTGAAAAAACGTCATAGTATAGTATGTCGTGTGAAAAAGGCCATAATATAGCATTTTGGCTGAAAAAATGTCATAATATCGAATTCCGGCCAAAAACGTCATAGTATAGTATGTCGTCCGAAAAAAGTCATTGTATAGCATGTCGTCCGAAAAAAGTCATATTATAGCATGTCGTCCGAAAAACGTCATAGTATAGTATGTCGTGCGAAAAAGGCCATAATATAGCATTTTGGCTGAAAAAACGTCATAGTATAGTATGCCGTGTGAAAAAGGCCATAATATAGCATTTTGGCTGAAAAAATGTCATAATATCGAATTTCAGCCAAAAACGTCATAGTATAGTATGTCGCCCGAAAAAAGTAATAGTATCGCATTTCAGCCAAAAACGTCATAGTATAGCATGTCGTGCGAAAAACGTCATAGTATAGTATGTCGTGCAAAAAAGCCCATAATATAGCATTTCGGCCGAAAAAACGTCATAATAACGCATTTCGGCGGAAAAATGTCATAGTATAGCATGTCGTCCAAAAAACGTAATAGTATCGCATATCGGTTAAAAAAGTCATAGTATAGTATTTGGTCCAAAAAACATCATAATATAGCATTTCAGCGGAAAATGTCATAGTATAGCATGTGGTCTGAAAAACATCATAGTATAGGATTTTGGCCGAAAAACGTCATAGTATAGCTATCGTCCGAAAAACGTCATAGTATCGAATTTCGGCCTAAAACGTCATAGTATAGTATGTCGTGCAAAAAACCCATAATATAGCATTTCGGCTGAACAAATATCATAGTATAGTATGTGGTCGAAAAAAGTCATTGTATAGCATGTGGTCTGAAAAACATCATAGTATAGGATGTTGTCCGAAAAACGTCATAGTATAGCATGTCGTGCAAAAAACCCATAATATAGCATTTCGGCTGAAAAAACGTCATAGTATAGTATGTCGTGTGAACAAGGCCATAATATAGCATTTTGGCTGAAAAAATGTCATAATATCGAATTTCAGCCAAAAACGTCATAGTATAGTATGTCAACCGACGAAAGTAATAGTATCGCATTTCAGCCAAAAACGTCATAGTATAGTATGTCGTGCAAAAAAACCCATAATATAGCATTTCGGCTGAACAAACATCATAGTATAGTATGTGGTCGAAAAAAGTCATTGTATAGCATGTGGTCTGAAAAACATCATAGTATAGGATGTTGTCCGAAAAACGTCATAGTATAGCATGTCGTGCAAAAAACCCATAATATAGCATTTCGGCTGAAAAAACGTCATAGTATAGTATGTCGTGTGAAAAAGGCCATAATATAGCATTTTGGCTGAAAAAATGTCATAATATCGAATTTCAGCCAAAAACGTCATAGTATAGTATGTCAACCGACAAAAGAAATAGTATCGCATTTCAGCCAAAAACGTCATAGTATAGTATGTCGTGCAAAAAAACCCATAATATAGCATTTCGGCTGAACAAACATCATTGTATAGCATGTGGTCTGAAAAACATCATAGTATAGGATGTTGTCCGAAAAACGTCATAGTATAGCATGTCGTGCAAAAAACCCATAATATAGCATTTCGGCTGAAAAAACGTCATAGTATAGTATGTCGTGTGAAAAAGGCCATAATATAGCATTTTGGCTGAAAAAATGTCATAATATCGAATTTCAGCCAAAAACGTCATAGTATAGTATGTCAACCGACAAAAGTAATAGTATCGCATTTCAGCCAAAAACGTCATAGTATAGTATGTCGTGCAAAAAAAAACATCATATAGCATTTCGGCTGAAAAAACATCATATTATCGCATTTCGGCCGGAAAAGGTCATAGTATAGCATGTCGTCCGAAAAAAGTCATAGTATAGTATGTCGTCCGAAAAACGTCATCGTATAGTATGTTGTGCGAAACAGGCCATAATATAGATTTCGGCCGAAAAAGTCATAGTATAGCATGTCGTGCAAAAAAAACCCATAATATAGCATTTCGGCCGAAAAAACGTCATAGTATAGTATGTGGTCTGAAAAACATCATAGTATAGCATGTCATCCAAAAAAAGTCATAGTATAGCATGTCGTCCGAAAAACGTCATAGTATAGTATGTCGTGTGAAAAAGGCCATAATATAGCATTTTGGCTGAAAAAATGTCATAATATCGAATTTCAGCCAAAAAAAGTCATAGTATAGCATGTCGCCCGAAAAACGTCATAGTATAGTATGTCGTCCGGAAAAAGTCATAGTACCGCATTTTGGACAAAAAACATCATATTATACCATTTTGGACGAAAATCGTCATAATATCGCGTTTCGGCCGAAAAAAGTAATAGTATCGCATTTCGGCCAAAAACATCATAGTATAGTATGTCGTCCGAAAAAAGTCATAGTATAGCATGTTGTCCGAAAAATTGCACAGTATCGTATGTCGTGCCAAAAAGGCCATAACATAGCATTTTGGCCGAAAAAACGTCATAATATCGCATTTCGGCCGAAAAAAGTCATAGTATTGCATGTCGTCCAAGAAACGTCATAGTATAGTATGTCGTGCAAAAAAGCCCATAATATAGCATTTCGGCCGAAAAAACGTCATAATATCGCATTTCGGCGAAAAAATGTCATAGTATAGCATGTGGTCTGAAAAACATCATAGTATAGCATGTCGTCCAAAAAACGTAATAGTATCGCATATCGGTCAAAAACGTCATAGTATAGTATGTCGTCCGAAAAACGTCATAGTATAGCATGTCGTCCGAAAAAAGTCATAGTAAAGTATGTCGTCGAAAAAAGTCATAGTACCGCATTTTGGACAAAAAACGTCATATTATACCATTTTATACGAAAATCGTCATAATATCGCATTTCGGCCGAGAAAGGTCATAGTATAGTATGTCGTCCGAAAAAGGTCATAGTATAGTATGTCGTCCGAAAAAAGTAATAGTATCGCATTTCGGCCAAAAACATCATAGTATAGCATGTTGTCCGAAAAACGTCATAGTATAGTATGTCGTGCAAAAAAGCCCATAATATGGCATTTCGGCCGAAAAAACGTCATAATATCGCATTTCGGCGGAAAATGTCATAGTATAACATGTGTGTCCGAAAAACTTGATAGTATAGCATGTCGTCCAAAAAACATAATAGTATCGCATTTCGGTCAAAAACGTCATAGTATAGTATGTCGTCCGAAAAAAGTCATAGTATAGCATTTGGTCCAAAAAACATCATAGTATAGCATGTCGTCGTAAAAACGTCATAGTATAGCATGTCGTCCGAAAAAAGTCATAGTAAAGTATGTAGTTGAAAAAAGTCATAGTACCGCATTTTGGACAAAAAACGTCATATTATACCATTTTGGACGAAAATCGTCAAAATATCGCATTTCAGCCGAAAAAGGTCATAGTATAGTATGTCGTCCGAAAAAAGTAATAGTATCGCATTTCGGCCAAAAACATCATAGTATAGTATGTCGTCCGAAAAAAGTCATAGTATAGCATGTTGTCCGAAAAACGTCACAGTATCGTATGTCGTGCGAAAAAGGCCATAATATAGCATTTCGGCCGAAAAAACGTCATAATATCGCATTTCGGCGGAAAAATGTCATAGTATAACATGTGGTCTGAAAAACATCATAGTATAGCATGTTGTCCGAAAAACGTGATAGTATAGCATGTCGTCCAAAAAACATAATAGTATCGCATTTCGGTCAAAAACGTCATAGTATAGTATGTCGTCCGAAAAAAGTCATAGTAAAGTATGTCGTCGAAAAAAGTCATAGTACCGCATTTTGGACAAAAAACGTCATATTATACCATTTTGGACGAAAATCGTCAAAATATCGCATTTCGGCCGAAAAAGGTCATGGTATAGTATGTCGTCCGAAAAAAGTCATAGTATAGCATGTTGTCCGAAAAACGTCACAGTATCGTATGTCGTGCCAAAAAGGCCATAACATAGCATTTTTGCCGAAAAAACGTCATAATATCGCATTTCGGCCGAAAAAAAGTCATAGTATAGCATGTCGTCCAAAAACGTCATAGTACCGTATGTCGTGCGAAAAAGGCCATAATATAGCATTTCGGCTGAAAAAACATCATAATATAGTATAGCATGTTGTCCAAAAAAAGTCATAGTATAGCATGTCGTCCGAAAAAAGTAATAGTATCGCATTTCGGCCAAAAACGTCATAGTCCTGCGAAAAAGGCCATAATATAGCATTTTGGCTGAAAAACGTCACAGTATAGCATGTCGTCCAAAAAACGTCATAGTATAGCATTTGGTCCGAAAATCGCCATAATATTGCGTCATAGTATGGGATGTCTTCCGAAAAAAGTCTATCAACAGCACGTCATTCTGAGGCTGATGTGAACCAGCATCACTAGTATTTGGGGTCAAAGGACTAACCACTTTTGCCACAAGTCCTCTCTGACTGTTGAGGGTTTCTCCAGGGGATTTTATCATCTTTACTTTGGATGTTAAATCTTAGAACTCGCCAAGTTTCGAACCCTAGACTAAAAAGTTCCAGTCAGTCTTCTAACATACTGAGCTAGCCAGTCTGCCACAGTTGCAGAAGTTTAGAGCTTTCATTCAACACTTGGGTTCATGACTCTAAAAGCTAAAGCAGGGATTGAACCTACAACTGTTGAGCTTAGAGCCATGTGTCTAACCTGGTGAGCTATGGAAACCTTGCACATATGAAGGGGCTGGTAGACCTTTACTTTTATTGGGAAGCTGATACTGTTGTGTTTGTGTCACTTATTCGGTGGGTTTTACCAACACTGTCGCTAATTTTGTTAACTTAATATATTGTTGGTGTGTGTATAATTAAAATGCGCGTTCTCAACTTCTAAAATGTTTTATTTGAGCAGACTAAATATTTATTCCCTGCCTTGAGCTGGGCTCGCTCTGGGGTCATTTTCAAACCTCCCTCTTGTTATATTGCAATTATGATATTTTATCCCAGCCTGTTTGGTTCAGTTCACAGTTTCACTGACTCAGCAGTTTGTTAAAAATTTTTCAAAGCTGAGACCCAGTTTTCAGTTTCACTCAGGCTGATTCATTAGCTTCTGCTTCTTCAGCCCAGTATGGACCACAGACTGTTGTATATATGAGATATACTGGTACAGCTGTATATACTCTCTCTCTCTCTCAGTATAGTATAGTCTGTATATAATATATATATATATATATATATATATATATATATATATAGTGTATACATAATGTGTTTTTTATTGGAGCCAATTTGCACTCTGCAATTTTTTTTAAAAATCCACCTTTCTACCATCTGCCAATTAGAGGAGAGCTTCGTTAATGTTAACGAGACAACCTGTTCTTTCTAGAGCTGCAGAGAAAGGCCACAAACATATCTTGTTAGTGACATCACAACTTCACTTAATACATTTAAAAGGTCTAAATCTATGTTTTCAATCAGCTTATTAATAATGTGATTCTACAACTTTCTGACAGATTTTTTTTTGGTGTTTTTTGTTTGTGCACTAAAATGGGCGGGGCTTAGCGATGCTGTCAATCAGACCTGGTCAGACTCCTCCCACTCTGAGTTTGTGTGTCATTAACTTTAAATCTCACTGACGCGGAGAAATTCTTCATATTTTCAGCCTCCAGCGACTCTGACACATGAAATCTACAAACGAGACGCCTCGGCTGCAGATTTGCAGGATGTGAGTCTCCTCTGGATCCCGGCAGCAGACGTGTTGACAGCAGGGATTTGATTCATGCTACTGCTTGTCACTCATTTTTAGGTTTTTTTCTTCTTCTCGAACAGCCGCCGCAAATCCAAAGCTACAACGGTGAAGCGGGATCACGATGAAAGCGTCTGTCTGAACCGGATCCGCCTGAGCTCACATGACCACGCTCACAAAATCAGTTTTTTAAGGTCTAAACCTCTATTCACAATTTGAAGTTTAAACATGGCGGTTAACATAAAAATAAACTCTTCTCTATTCTCACTATTTAATGTATAAACCCTCCCAATCTTCTTTATTTAACATTAGAAACACTTTATATACACAAAATAAAAAGTGTTTATTGCAGAATTAAACAACAGGTAATGAATGATAGTTAAGCCCGATTTATCTTATTCACTAATATATATGATGGCACACATGAATAAATACAGTTTGAGCTAATTAGGACATGTTGAGCCTAGTATTTAAAGGCATTTTTGCAAAAATAAAGTCCACTTACCACATGTTTCTTATCAGCAGACGTGTTTTTTCATAGAGAGTAAAAAAAGCAAATAAATAATAAAATAAAATGCTTCTTTTCTCTCAACCAGACAGCACAGTTAAGATATTTTCTGGTGTCACGTTCTCTACCGACAGCAAAGATTCTTAAGTCTTTCAATCATTTGGCGGAAAAATGAAGTTAAGTCAGAACATGTGATGTGTTTTCTACGAGCAGTTTGGCCTCCTGCGGCTTTTAGAGAACAGCGACTCAGGTCCTGGACAATGAGGCCAACATCAGCCTCACAAAGCCGTCGTGACACACATCCGTCCACAGGCGTCGTTTTATAATAGGATCATAAAATGTGGATAAAGACTTCAGTTCAAGCGGAGTGGTCACATCTCAATTACAGCTTTTCCCTTCAGTGTGTTTTTTTTGCATTCAGTAAAACTGGATGAAAGCGTCACAGCTTCATCCAAACAAACACAGGTCAAAACATGCATGTTCTATATTCTACATATAACATGTCAAAATGGATCAAGACAGTACACAGAATTATAAATATATCAGATTGTGGAGGAAAAAAATCCGGTTTAGTTTGTTTTAAATATACAGTAACTGACTTTTGACTATTTAAATATGTATTTAAGAATGTGTATGCATGTGTTTAACTCTACAAAAAATTGTAATTGAATACCAGCAATCATAATAATATTGATCGTGATTGTAATAGAATGTTCATTTATTTAACAGGGACAAATACTGGTAGAAATAGTAGAACAGAGCTCATGCTCTCAGTTAAAATTCAGGTTAAAGTGAGCACAGTGGGTCCAGTTTTAAATGAAAAAGTTGAAATTTGACGTCGAATCGCACCTTAAAGTCTCTTTTTTGCACCTTTTGGGTCACCACATGAAACATGTTGCATCGGAGCAATTATTCAAACTAAACTTTCTGGCTGTTACAGAAATAAACACACGGAATAAAACATCTGTGCTGGTAAGGTTGAAAAACACATCTGGACTTGGTCGTCTTCAGTTTGACATCACGGAACACGAGAAGTTCTGTGTGGATGAAAAAGTGACGAATCGCTGTCAGGAATCAGATCCATCGCCGCGCTACAGGGGGCGCTGTTGAGGCAGCAAAGTCGCGGCGGGTGTTCTCCTCTTCGTCCTGATGTTTCCAGCGGTTCCACATGAAGACAGAGAAGGAGGGAGAGTTTCAGCCAACTGGTTTCTCTGCTTCACCAACCAGTTTTTTGCTTTTCCCAGATGCTCGACACCTTCCTTTAAAATCGTGGGAAAATGTGGGTGGAGGAAGATAACCCACACACACACACACACACACACACACACACACACAGCGTGCCAAAGTGCCTCCGAGCAAGGCGGCGCTACACGGAAACTTCTGTGATGTCACAAAACGCAGGTGGTCGCACATCAGTGCAACCTGCCGCTTACAAATGCAATTATGTTCTGCTCAGTTGATAGAAAAAAGCTAATTTCTCATTAAAAAATAACCTCCAAGGTTTTCTCTTTATCACATTTATAACATAAATTCACTATTTGTCTGTAAATGTGAGTGAAACTTAAGCAGAAAAACCTCTCAAACACGTTAAATCGACATCTACAACTTCCTGTTGTTATTGGATCTTTACCTATAAAAACTTCCACCTAATATTTTTACTGAATAACTGCAGTAAAATAAGTTTTTGTTCCATCTCGCGTCTGCGTCGCTCAGGAGAATCTCTAGCGCTTTTTTGTGCCGCGTTTTTTTTGGCGGCAAAGTTTCAGACTTACACCGCCGTTTCCTCACACGTTGTTCTGTGTTCTGCAGCTATTTCAGCAGAATTTGCACATTTTCTAATTAATTCTGCACATTTCCCCATCAGAAAACACTGTGTAGAAATGTCATTCTGGTACAGAAGCAGAGAAATTCACTGGATGAAATTATGTTTTTAAACACTGCTGAACTGTATTATTATGATTTAAACATCTAAAATCTCTTGATTTAAAAATACTAGTTGGACAACTCACACACACACACACACACACACACACACACACACACAGAAATCCCTGCATAAAACCGCCTGCCTCATCCACAACAAAACCAAGGGAGATTTAAATAAATTATTCCGAGATGAGGAAAATGTTATATTCTTTATTCTCACACAGTATTTGGGTCATATCAACAATAGCAGATCTTGTCAAGAGCATGCTTTTAAAAACACCCCGTAAAGGAGCAAAGAACGGACACTTTCATTCAACAAAAGCTATTAAATATAATTTACAGGGGAGACAGAAACGCTCAAAAACACAAGCTGGACACTTGTCTTCCTTGATATGATAATGATATATAGACAGTGAATCCCAAAAAAAAAAAAAAAGTCATGAGCTGGAAACTTTTTTCTCCAAAAAATGAGCTCATGAAACTTCACACACACACACTGTCACACACACACTCATGAAATGTGCTGCACAGACCTCTGTTAAAGAGAGCAAAGGACAGGAAGTGAGTTTCTGTTGCCCTACAGGCTCCTGCTGTCCTCCCTCTTCACGTGATCCAGCGTCTTTTCGTGGCATTTGCTCTTTTTGTTCTGGTGCGTTTTCACGTGTTTGGCCAAGTGGTCGCTGCGCATGAACCTCTTGCAGCAGTCCGGGCACACGAAGCGCTTCTCGCCCGTGTGCGTCCGCAGGTGTCTCTGCAGCTCGTCCGAGCGCGTGAAGCTCTTCCCGCAGAACAGCCAGTTGCACACGAACGGCCGCTCCCCGCTGTGCCAGCGCAGGTGCGCCTTCAGGTGCGACGTCTTGCCGTACACCTTCCCGCAGCCCGGGATGTGGCACACGTGCTGCTTCTTCTTCCCCGGCTCGTCGCCCGTGTTGGACTGGCAGTTCGGGCAGCGGCACCGGCGGCAGCGCCGCGCCGTGGCCAGCGGGGACTTGGTGTGCAGCAGCGCGGCGATCTGCGTCTGGTACTGCGCGAAGTCCGTGTGGCCCAGCACCAGACCCCGCTGCAGCTGGAAGCGGTGCGGGCCCAGCGAGGAGCCGGCGTGCGGGTGGTGCGGGTGGTGGTGCGGGTGCGGGCCGCCCTGCTGCAGGCTCCACCACGGGATCTCCTCCGCGGGGTTCGGGGACAACTGTCTCTGCTGCGGGGGGGGCACCAGGCCGGACGGGCCCGTCACGAAAGTGGGCATCGCGGGCGGAATCTGCGCCGGCGCCGCGTAACTGACGGCGGGCACGTAGGTGGGGGGGCAGGCGGACTGCATGGAGCACGGGAGCATCTTCACGGGGGAGAAGTCATAGGGGTACGAGGGGTCCGCCGGGGGGGTCAGGGGCAGCTCGTGGTTGAAGGAGCTCTGGAGGTGCGCGGACAGCTGCGGCTTGGAGGATAGTCCGAACGGAGACGCGGCGCAGCCCAGGCCGCCCTGGTGGCTCCCGTCGTTGGTCCACGGGTGGAACAGGCGCGACGGGGACCCCAGGGTGGGGTCGTACGGGACCTGGAGGAAGTCCGCCGGGCTGGACCCGTGGTGGTGCCCGATCCGGTTACACGTGGCTGCCAGGAGCGCGAGCGGCGAGTGCTTACAGTTCTCCGGGGACGAGTTGGGGGTCCGATCCTGGAAGAGCGGCACAAACATCGTTTGTTTGTCACATCACAACCACACACAGCAGCTTCCACTTTTCACAAGTTAGAACATCCAGAATCCTCATGAACAAGTTCTTTTACGCGCAAACAATTAGCGTCACTAAGTCAATCAGACGCTTTTACGCGCCCCAAGTTGCTAAAGTCGTCAAAGTGCAGAGTTGAAAAGTTGCGCACAAACCTGCAGAAAAGCCTGAAGTGTCTCATTCCGCAGAACCGCCACCGCTGCCATGTTCACGTCCTGCGCCGCGCGCTCGGTGCGAACCAACCCGGATAAAACCGTTTACAGAAACGCGACATTCGCGGTTAAACACGCACAAAAAAAAACTCCCCAGAAATAAAATTAAAATAAAAAAAAAACAGAAAAGAAAAGAAAGGAGACGGCGCGTCGTGGAGCGGCTGCGCGTGCGTCCGCTGCGCCTGCGTCCGGCGGTCTGAGCAGCGACGCCACTTCTGAGAGTCTGATCAGACTTTGTTGGGCCGCCAGCCAGTCAGAAATAAGATTTATCACTTTGAAGTTCGCCGCTGCCCAATCATCAAAGAATAGCGGCTCTTTGAGAGGCGAAAGCAAATCCTTTGAATCCACAAAGCTCCTCTGGTGTGTTTGTTGCTTGGATAAAGGAGCTGATTATTAGGGGGGGGGGGCGGGGAGGAGATAAAGGCGGGACAATTAATGAAGTAATCACTATGTGGGAAATGTATATACACAAATAATTGGATTTTCCTGATCAAAGCGCCGCGCGCCGCCTGGAGACGCCGCCATTGGACGCCGCAGTCATCTGATCCGCTTTTTGTAATTAAGGATTTGTAGCCAGAACCCGTGTGACAATGTGACATTGTTATCTGTGGAGATGGAGAAGAAGAAGGAGAAGAAGGAAGAAAACAAAATCAAGTGACTCGACACAAACGTCTCATCTCTGAAGAATCTTTCACTTTTCTCATTTGACGTCTCTGTTGTTGCGTTAAACTCGTAATCACGTTCTGTGCGTCACTTTCACTTCCATCGGTTCTGAACTCCTCTGAGTTTGACTCTGTGACTTTGCTACTGCAGCATGTCAGCCAACCTGGGACGTGTTTTGACGTCTCCATCTGCCTGTCAGGAGCAGCATCATGTCCCTGTGTTTAATGAAGCAGAGTAAGCAGCTTTCACCAGATAACGTCCAAACTTTTTTTCCTGACTTCAGCTGCATAAATGGAAGTTGTGGTTCTGATCTTTATCTGGCCTCCCCCTGCAGAAACAATCACTGTCCTCTCAACCAGTTTTGGAGCGGCAGATTTTGAATTAGATGTGTTCCTTTGAAGGGATTAATGTTCCCAGTCCTCTCCCACGGCTTCACACAGTCATGAGGGGGGGGGGGGTCCTGCTGGGCCCAACCACAGTGAAACTACAGGCTGCAGGAGTCACTGCGTGGCTGATACACGCTGCTACATCAGCTAAATATAAATATGTGCATAACAGGAGAGGTCGTCTTCTTAAACCCCCTGTGTGTGTGTGTGTGTGTGTGTGTGTGTGTGTGTGTGTGTGTGTGTGCAGTGACTCCCCTATAAGTCAGAGTCCACATAAAAGACTTACAAATGTTCAAGTGTGAAAGGGGATTTTTTTTTTGCATGATCAAGACATATTAAAACCCCTGTTAAAAAAACAACTGTTGTTTCCCAGAAGCTGCAGATTAAAGCTAAAATGTCTTTTTTTGTCCACAACCCAAAGATCATCAGTTTACTATTATAGAAGAATAAAAAAACCAGGAAATAACCAGAGAACAGAAGCTGGAACCAGAGAATCTGGACATTTATCATTAAAAATGACTAAAATCTATAACTTCATTATCAAAATAGTTGGTGATTAATGTGATAGATGGAAATAATTGATTAATCATTGTAGCTCCACTGAAAAGTAGCTACTAATATTACAGTTTTTAAGCCATAACTGCAGGATTAATGCTTAATGTGGCTCTAAATAATAAGTATTTCAATACTTAAGTAATAGGTTATTCAAACGATTAATTGATTAGTTGTTTGGTTCATTAAATGTTGTAAAATGTTGAAGATTGATCCTAAAATGTCTTTTTTTGTCCACAACCCAAAGATCATCCGTTTACTATTATAGAAGAATAAAGAAACCAGGAAATAATCAGAGAACAGAAGCTGGAACCAGAGAAATTGGATGTTTTATAATCAAAATGAGTCAAATAATCAAATAATCAATTATCAAAACACTTGAAGATTAATGTGATAGTTGTCAAATAATTGATGAATCGACTAAACTTTCCACCCTTAGTTCAGTGGTTCTCAAACTTTTTGATAAGATAGTATTTTGTCAAAGGGTTTTCCAATTTACTTGTAGATATTTTATGACAGAAAATGTATGAAACCCTGAAATAATCAATTATTCAACCAATTAATCGATTAGTTGGGTCAAAAAATGGTGTAAAATGTTGATCAGTGTTTCTAAAGCTGCAGATTGAAGCTAAAATGTCTTTTTTTGTCCACAACCCAAAGATCATCAGTTTACTATTATAGAAGAATAAAGAAACCAGGGAATAATCAGAAAACAGAAGCTGGAACCAGAGAATTTGGACATTTTATCATTAAAAAATTACTTAAATTGATTATAAAAATAGTTGTTGATTGATCCAATAGTTGGAAACTATAATCGATTAATTGACTGATTATTGTAGCTTTAGGAATAACTAAGAGTAAATAGTTCGTAATCATTAGTTTATACACTATTATACAATCTATTTAGTTATTAACAACTAATAAGAACAATATATTATAAAGAAATTCTTTTTTTTGTCCTTTTAATTCATCACAGGGTGAATGAATCTCTTTGCTAAACAGTCAGTAACATATAACACATGTTCATAACCAACATACAAGATAAAAAACAACCAAAGGTCTTTTTCAGAACCAAAAAAGTGTCTAAATGATCAATAAACCATGAATAAATAAAGCGAAACCATTACCTGGATTTTTACTCTAACACACTTGTGTTGACTTTGCATATTTTGATATTAAATGATTTTGAAGAAAAGAAACTCAGAATTACATAAACGCTGATAATTCACTGAGAACTGAACATTTTCACTTCAAATCGTCTGCAAAACTTTGCCTTTTTTGTTCATTCTGCACCGTCTGCAATGAGAAATTATCGATATGTTGGTTTGAGCCTTTAATGCCTTTATTGTATAAATGGGACCCTGTTGGAGGGATATCAGCACTTTGACATAGTTTGTAGGAGAAATACATGACTGTGTGTTCAGGAGTCAGTCTGGAATTTCTGTTTTTTATTAGACTTTTACCAAAGAATGAAGCAGACAGTCGATCATGCAGCTGAAATATTAAAGCGGTGCAGACACGTATGAAGCAGCTTTGACAGATTTTGCTAAACACAAAGATAAAAGTGTCACTTCTTAGTTCTAACTCGATCCGAAATGTAAATTACCTGAGATTTACAGGTGAAATCAAACAGGTCGTGTCGCTAATGATGGCGACTTCATGCAAAAATGATTTTATTCCAATTAAAGCTTCATTAGTTTCAACATATTCAGATAAAACTTAAAAATGCTGAAATGCAAAACCTCCTGATCCAGGTTCAGCATTAAGTTTTATTCATAAATTACATATAAAACATTCATTGAACTTTTACCTTATTTTATTTCAAATATTTTTCCTGATTTAGTTCAGTTTGTTCCTGTTTTTACAGTAGTTTTTATCAATAGCTGCTATTTGCTGTGTAACTGACTCCTCACATGTTGTAGATTTGTTCTGATTCCAGGTTTAAGTCCAATAACCTTTGTGTTTGTAGAGATATTCCACATTTATTATCATTTATAGCAGGAAAACTAAAAAAAAGGCTCAGGGCTATTTCTGTGCATCAAACCAGACGCACAGATTCATTTTTAATGTCGATCTTTGCAAACAAAATAACTGATATTACACAAAAAGAGCTGCAACAGCTAAATAATCACTTTGTGTGACATTTCCTGCTGTTTTATGGAAAGAAACAACTGGAAGAATCAGTAGATAACGAAAATCATAAGGAGAAATAGAAATAAAAGAATGAAAGACGCCGACAATCAAAGACTGAAGTAGTTAAAACACGTTTATTTGACTCTTATAAAACAGAAAATTTACTATAAATAAATAAAAATATACAACAGATCCAGCGTGGAGTCGGGGTTTTGTTTTTTCAGGTCTTCAATCTGCAGAGAAAAGATGGAGAAAAGAACTATTATTTTTATTAATTTGAACAATATGTACACTTAAGGCCAAAATGATTCCTACCTCTATCAAACACAAGGGATTTCTTGATTTTTTCACTTAAAAATGAGTATTTTACCCCAGTTTTTACTTAAATAGGACACAAAGAAAGTCTCCAACTATAAAGTGTATATATATATATATATAAAGACAGATTTCCCAGCATGCCCTGCAGGAGCTTTCTATATCATAGTCATTTGTTGATGTGATTTTTGGTTTTCACTCCGTTTATTTACACATTCTAATGAAACACAAATCAATTATGGCTTCAGACTTTCTGTTGTGTCCTATTTAAGTAAAAACTAAAAATAATTGAAAATAATTGGCAGAAGTATGAACAGAAGTCAACAGAAAGACAAATATTTCTTGATCTAGTTTAAATTGTGCATTGGATTAAAATCTCACTTTACAAGGAAAGAAAGTACCTGTTTTTTTTTTATAAAAATACTTAAATAAAACACAAGCAGAAAGTCACATACAAAACGTAATAGTGTAAATCACTAAATTAAAGCACCGACTCATTAGAATCAATCACTTAACAGATCAGGTGTTAATTTAAGATTAATTCCCTCCTGATACAAAAAGAAAAATATGGTAATTTCTCGCTGCAGCTTCTTCTGAGTTTTTAACCACAGAAAGTAGAAATTTCATGTTTTACTATTTCATTTATTTTTGCTGCAAATGCGAATTGTTGTTAAATAACTGTTGAAACTCAGCTGTTATTTAGAAATTTATGGTACGTTATATTACAGATTCCACATTGTTAACCTTCTTTATTTTATTTGAGTATATCTCATTAACTTCGAAGATTTTTCATATATATATATATATATATATATATATATATATATATATATATATATATATATATATATATATATATATAAAGAACTATAAAGTGTATATATATAAAGACAGATTTCCCAGCATGCCCTGCCAGGAGCTTTCTATATCATAGTCATTAGTTGATGTGATTTTTAATTTTCACTCTAAAAACTGAAATGAAATGCTAATTTGTAAGTGGAAAAATGAAGAAATCCCTTGTGTTTAACAGGGGTAGGAATCATTTTGGGTTTATGTGTAGATCATAACAGTTATTTTTTTTGACATTTTGAGTGAAAAGTGTGAAGTAGGAGCTGTGGATGGAGGGGGGGGGGGTCAACGCCACAACCAAGCACCCCCTTCCCTCCATTCCCCCCTTTTTTTTCTTTTTTTTTTTTAACTTTTCATATTCTCCGGACAGTTGGAGAGAAAATAAGTTTCACATCTGTCTCATGCACAGATATCAGAGTCGAGGGGGGGTGGGAGCAGTGGTGGTGTGTGTGTGTGTGGGGGGGGGCAGAGACGCTCGGGGCTACCGGGTACTTGAGCCGCTATAATAGTGTCTCGTATGAGAAAACATCTGTGAATTTCCTCAGTGATCTACAACAAAGTGTAACTCAGAGCAGTCACTCAGCGCGGCTTTGAAGTCGCGGCCTGACAGAGAGCTGCCATTGTCTGCAGCCGCTCCGCTCGCTAATTTTACCCTGCAATGCCATACAACTCTTCTTTTGCTTTTTTTCCTTCCTCTCCTCTTCTTGTTCTGAGGTAGTTTAAGTGGGGGTGGGGGGGCAGGGGGTGGGATTCGCTGCATATTCAAGAGCGAAACAGCAAAGCCTGGAGGTCACGTAATGCTCGACAGGTCATTTCACCTTCTCTCAGCCCACCCTGGATGTGATAATCCAGAATTAAAGAGGGAAACTCTGCCCCTCCGATGGCTGATCACCCAACTACAGTTTGACGTTTTTATATTTTTACAGCAAAATCCCCCAATAACAGGTTTTCATCTACTTCTGCGTTTCACTATTATATTGGTCTGATAGGTTTTTACAACTCAATTCCATGTCCAGGAGGATAAATACCAGGATAATGCTTTTAAAACTGTATTTTTTCTTTACTTTTTCATCTTGCCGATCATTATTTGTCAATCACAATATCTTACTGCTACTATAAAAGTGAAATATTTCAGGTTATGATAAATTTGACCTTAAAGATTTCATCCAGACTTGATCAATGAACGCTGAGGGAAACAAAAAAAGGAGAAAACTGCAATTCCCATGATCCTTTGCTGCCTCTTAATTCAATTCATTTATTAAGTCAATTATGAAGCTTGTTTTCTCCAGATTAAGCCACATTTTTACGAAGCATTTATATATTCTACTTTATTTTATATATATTTTATTTTATATATATACATATATATATATATATATATATATATATATATATATATATATATATATATATATATATATATATATATATATATCTTGAGTAGCATATATAAAGAAGTTTCATGCTAACAATCTGTGTTTATCCAATACTGGATTTTCGAGAAAAAAAAAGGTTGTTAACATGACACTTCTCAATTCAGTCTATTTACTGGTTTTAATCAGAGATTCCAAGGATTACAAAAAAAAGAAAGAAAACTACAATTCCTATCATCCTACACAACTTCATGACACAGAGGTCTCTGAATATTGGTCCAATAGGTTCTTACAACATAATTCCAGGTTCATTAGGATAAATACTCTATTTAAAGTCACAATATGAGACTTTTTGTAGGTTAAAATATCTAAATATATATGAATTTGTGTTAAATATGTGTTTATTTTCTCATTAACTAAAATGCTTCCAAATTATTTGCTATAAATTTACTTTTATTTTGAACAAGCCTCTTAATTCAGTTCTCACAATTTGAAGTTTACAATCTAAGCCACTTTACGATATATTAAATTTATATATACTACTTTATATATGCGATTAAAGCATTAGCTTAAGTAGCATATATAAAGAAGTCTTCTACACTGTTATGCATGCTATTCAAGCTAATGCTAATATTAGCATTAGCTCAAGCAGCATGCAGGACAGTGTTGGATAAACACAGTATGTGCTGCTAAGGTTTAGAATTAATAGCATTAGCTTAATTAGCATTCATAAGGAAGTTTCATGTTACAATCTGTGTTTCTCCAATACTGTTCTGCAGGCTACATGAGCTAATGCTAACGTTAGCATTAGCTTGATTCAATGCTGGCTAGTTTCTCTGACACTGTTCTACATGCTACTTGAGCTAGCGCTGATGTTAGCATTAGCTTGGATAGCAAGCAGAACAGTGTTGGAGAAACACAGTATGTGCTGATAATGTTTAGAATTAATAGCATTAGCTTGATTAGCATCCATAGGGAAGTTTCATGTGTGCAATCTGTGTTTCTCCAATACTGTTCTGCAGGCTGCATGAGCCAGTGCTAACGTTAGCATTAGCTGCATGCTACTTGAGCTAGCTCTGATGTTAGCATTAGCCTGGATTGCAAGCAGAACAGTGTTGGAGAAACATGGATTGATAACATAACATGAAACTTTGCTGCTTCATGTTTTTACTGGTTTTATTCCTTGTTTGTTTCAGGGATTCTGAAGATAAAAAGCTCATGAACAAGGAACACCAAAGTAACAAAAAAAAAACACAACTCCCATGATCCTGTGCAACTTCATGACACCATCAACTCCATCTTTTGTTCCTGTTTAGATCAGACCCTTAGCCACAGAAAATTACATATTGGCTGTGGATTTTTAAAAACAACTTTCACCAGGCTCTTTTGTCTTCTGACCTCAATCTGAAAGGTTTTTCCCCCGTTCTGCTTCCCAAACGGAAACAAGGCCGCGGCGGTTCTCACACTGTTACCCGTCCAGCGTTCACTGGGTGGCAGCTGGTCCCACCATCTGGGGAAGCAGGTTACACCTTTGGCCATGCCAACTCCGCTAGCGCCCCGCGCCGCTAACGGAGAGAGGCTAATCACAATTTCACGCTCTGATTTGTCAAATCCCGTTCCAGCACCGCGAGGCACCGAGAAAAACTTTTAAGTCAATAAACCTCATGGAGTATGGGATAGCGTTCTGTTTCCATTCTGATGTTTAAACCTTCGTCGTAACGACGGACTGAGATCGTGTTGAACACCAACATGTTGTTCTTAGTTTTCTTTAAAGTTTATGGCTATAAATCATCTATGACATTGTCCTTTATAGGGTTAGAAACGAGCATTGACAAATCAATCAAAGATTAATGCAAACACTGATAGATGCTATCAACTCGTTTTATACGCTTGGTGCATTAAATATTTAACATTTATCATTTGACATTTCTGAAATTTACACATTATAAGTGATTTATGTATAAAAATGGTACAAATGGACTTTTAAATGACATGAAAGACCCAATGAATGCTTTTAAAACTGAATTTAATTTTTTTTATTTTTTTATCTGGCCAATCATGATTTGCCACTGACCCATAAACTAATATATAAATAAGTACAAATGCATTTTGAATACGTTCATAATTAATAAACCATCTAATAAACAGCCTGAGATGAATTTATGTTTAAATAATCAACAATATTATATATTTTTTTGTGTAAATCTATATCTTTATAATTCAGTATATAGCTGTTTAAAAGTGTTTTTTAATATTTTAATTTGGTTTCCTGAATTTCTTCACAGAATGTATTGGTTCTATATAACATTATATAGGATCACGAGGCTGTCTTTGTGAAGGGGTTAATAAACAGAGATAACTCAACTTTAGTTTTTGATGACGTTTAGCTTCTGATTCGCGTGATCATTTTCCTGGACTGTGAGACCACTTTAAACCAGGTCCAGATCAGAACCCACTGGCTTAGGACGTCTCAAATCTGGACTGGATTATCCAGCAGACCCGGAAAATTCATAAAACCACAGTCCCTGATTTGTGAAACCTTTTTTCTATTTGTGAAAATGCAATAAAAACAAACAGTGAAATGTGCTTTTACTGCATTTTTTCTGTTTGTCTGGAACTGGTCTAATGAGGTCTGGATGTTTTACACAAAAAAACTGAGAAATCTCATTTTTAGCATTTCTACAGATATTTATAAGTTTCACAAATACAATAATGGATTTCAGACAAAGTTAATATTTTATCTGAAATATTTTCACATCAAAATGCACATAATCCTTAAAATTAGTGGGTAAACAGTCAGATTTTTTCCGTTTCATACATTCTTAGGGACATAAAACTATTTTTATTCCATCAAGTTTTATTATTTGTCCACTAAAGTGTACTTCATGTGTTGTATTTTACTATTGTTGAGTATTTTCACTTCAACTTATATCAGGCTGTTTAGTAGATGGTTCTTTCAATGTGAAAGTATTCAACAAGTATTTGTACTTCATGCTAATTAATGAAAGTAAAAAATGTATTGAAATACACTTTTAAAAGCATTTGTTAGGTATGTTAAAATGTACATTTTTATAATTTACAAAAAAAGTGTTTTTAGGGCAACAATTACTTTATCCTCATTTTTACAGTAATTTGTGAGAATTGGGCTTTTATTTTGAAGGACATACAATTTATGAGGCCACATGACCAGTCTCTTTAGCTCATGGACATTTGACATGTGAGGATAATTTTGGGAAAATTTTCACCAAAAATTATTAACTCACTACTCCCACAATTTTTTTTTTTTGCCATTTATGTCAATTTTTAGTTATATTTTGTTTTCTAATATTATAAAATTTCTTAAATAGATTTGTTTCCATCTAGCAACAATATGCAAATATAGAAAATTCCTAGTGTAAAAACCTAATAGAGTCACATTGACTTATAGAGCAAGAAACTATCCTGAGATTAAAATGACATTTTCTTATATATTATTTTTCAAATATCTATTATTCAGGCCATTTTAGGTAGTAAAAGTAAATCATTTTTTAACATATATAGGTAACATTTCATTTAATTGATTTAAAGCCTTCATCAAGAATCTTTTTACTTGCAGTTTAAAAAAAATGAAATGTCATCTCAAAATGTGTTTCTTTTATTTTAATTTTTTAATATATTTATTAACTTATATTTTACTTTTTAAAAAAGTTAATCTATATGGTACTAAATTTTTATGGTTACACGTGACATTTTCGACATCATCCAATAAACTGATAACATTTTTCAGTAGTTATTTAGCATATATTGAGGTTTGTAGTTTTTTATTCGTAGATGAATTAAATCCACCTACAAGTGAAAAACTAGTTAATAGCATGTCATTTTCTTTTTAATTTTTAAAACCCTCTACTATCCGGTACCAAGTTGTTTGGTGTTTACACCACAAAATATTTGTGACTTTTACAATGGTTTTACTGCTCAGTTTGAACCAGTTTATTCTCAGCTGAATAAAAATGCTCAGATAATTTACCAGATTTTACAGATTTTAAAACATTTGTCTGGTTCTCAATGTGTTTCCATGACCTGTAAAACAGTCAACTTTTCTTTTTTGCAGGATGAGTGGGAAACCCCGCGGATGAAAAAGCTTCCTCCTCCTTTTTTTTTTTTTGCAAATGCGATTTTGCCCCTGCAAAAAAACATGTGGTCACCAAACTCTCCCGTAACTCCCCACGCATGCATTTTACATTCATGCAAATGGCGCCAACAGAACGGTGCATATAGAAGGATGTGAACAAACTGCAGGTGTGAGGAAGCTGAAAACAAAGGCGCCGTAACCCTAATGGCGTCCTGGTCATTAACACAGCTTTGATGTATGTACTCAACAGCCGCTTTTATCTTCTTCCTCTATGCCTTCACTCCCTCCGTCTCCACCACTTTCTTTATTCATTCATGCCGTCTTTAGGGAATGTTCTTTTTTTTTTTTTTTGCCCAGAGCCCTCCACACACATCTGACATCTGGTTGACGCCGGTGCGTTTCTTTGGCAGCGATCATTAGCCGGCGAGCGGCGTCATAATGGGAAGTTTACAGCTATTTTTAACCCTTTTTTCCCCTAATGTATGTGGGAACAGAAACTATCCCCAAACAAGACTTGTGATCAATTCTTCTCAGTGTTTGATATATATTTATATCGAGTGCCGAATATCGGACGTCTGGATATCAAAAGCACGTAAACTGCATTAAAACAGTATTTGAAAAGGCTGCACATGAAATACTGGTATTCAAACTCTGCCTTTGAACTGAGAGGATATAGAAACAGGACAATGTCGGCTAATCGTGTTTGGCTCTTTGAAGTGAGACATCACTATTAGGTGAAAAGGTAAGTACGCTCCTTTAGAAAATCAAAAGCTTTTCATCGTTTGTTGGGGCTGGCGCTCGGCGGATTTTCATAAAGGTGTTTTTTTTATTTTTTTATAAAACTTTGGACCAGGCCGTTCGGTCCCGTGATGAAAGTGAACACAACAACGGAGCCACATTAAAGCGGCCCAGATGTTGTCAGGTTTAATGAGGAAAAACAAGAGGGAGCTGGATTTATGGAGCGTATTAAAGAAAACACAGGTGTCAGGCCTCCTAAATAAACTACACCCCCCTAACATTTATATATCTACAGTATCTTACTTTATTATACCTCATTTTATACTGATGTGATTAATATGAAAGGACTTAATCATTGATCCAAATGAATTTCTTAACATTTGTAGTTATTTAACTAAACTAGTAAGTTTAAATCAAACCAACCTGACTTAAAATTATAAAATTCCCATTTTATAAACTTCATACATACTTTTCATCAAATGTTAAAGTATTTCTACTGCAGTAAAACCCAATGTTCCTGTTACAGCATCAATATATATCATCAATATCCACATCATCAATACAATAATAAAATAGTTTAATATAATATCAGTAGTAGCTGCAACTAACCACTATTTAGAGATTTATTTAGATTGGAGCTGTTTGTGGGATTATTTAATTGGCTCCTTTATAATCTCCTTTTCTTACAGAAAATATTTTTCATGTTCTTAATGATCCTCAGAGTAGATAACTTTGATTATTTTAGTTTTTTTCCTGATTTAGGTCAATTTGATTTTGTTTTAAGATTTTTTTTATTAAATGTTTTTCCCCTATGATATTCTAACTTTCTGTATAACATCAGCATAAATAGATTGTGACTCTTCTATAGTCTCCTCACATGTTGTAGATTTATTCTGATTCCAGGTTTAAGTCCAATAACCTTTATGTTTGTAGAGATATTCCACATTTATTATCATTTAGAGCAGAAAAACTGAACAAATAGGCCTGTGGCTTATTAAGTGTATGGTTAAATGTATGAACTTTAGCCCTGTGTTAAATGCTAGGTGGCTAGCTAGCCTGTTTAAATTGGTCTCTGACTGTGTCATTTACTAAAAATATTATCTGCAGGTCATGAAAAAAAAACAAATTTGGGTCCTTTGGACGTATGTTTAGTTCAGTCAGAGGCGTCGTTTCTGTATTTCAATGAACAGCATTCTCCATACTTTTACTATAGTAGACACATGTTCATGTATAATTATGGCTTTTAAAGTTCAAAAAAACATCCAGATGTGTCCGGTGGTTGTGTATCACTGCATCATGCTCAATAAGACTGAAGCTGGTTTGCTTTGTGTTTTTTTTACATTTTATAGCAGAACTGAGGTTTTTTAGTTATTGAGACTATTTCTCTTTGTTCAATAATCAATAATCATAAACTGAAGCAGATTTGTTCACTCACATGTTAAGAGATTAAAAAGTAGAAAAATATCCTTTAAGGGACATTTAGAACAGAGAAAGATGAGATTAATTAGTGATTGGAGAGAATCTCAATCTGAAGATGATATCATCAATAATAGTGATTATTGATAGTCTATAGCTGATATTATCATCGATAGTGATTATTGATAGTCTATAACTGATATTATCAATAATAGTGATTATTGATAGTCTATAGCTGATATTATCATCAATAGTGATTATTGATAGTCTATAGCTGATATTATCAATAATAGTGATTATTGATAGTCTATAGCTGATATTATCATCAATAGTGATTATTGATAGTCTATAGCTGATATTATCAATAATAGTGATTATTGATAGTCTATAGCTGATATTATCATTAATATTGATTATTGATAGTCTATAGCTGATATTATTAATAATAGTGATTATTGATAGTCTATAGCTGATATTATCATCAATAGTGATTATTGATCGTCTATAGCTGATATTATCATTAATATTGATTATTGATAGTCTATAGCTGATATTATCATCAATAGTGATTATTGATAGTCTTTAGCTGATATTATCATCGATAGTGATTATTGATAGTCTATAGCTGATATTATCAATAATAGTGATTATTGATAGTCTATAGCTGATATTATCAATAATAGTGATTATTGATAGTCTATAGCTGATATTATCATCAATAGTGATTATTGATCGTCTATAGCTGATATTATCATTAATATTGATTATTGATAGTCTATAGCTGATATTATCATCAATAGTGATTATTGATCGTCTATAGCTGATATTATCAATAATAGTGATTATTGATAGTCTAAAGCTGATATTATCAATAATAGTGATTATTGATAGTCTATAGCTGATATTATCATCGATAGTGATTATTGATAGTCTATAGCTGATATTATCATCAATAGTGATTATTGATAGTCTATAAGTCACACCACCATTTTTTCTGGTTGGGTGTGTTGCTTGCCATAAACTGAAATGACACCATGTTCAGCATAAATCAAACTTGATCAAATCTCAAATTTTATCCTTTTTAAATGGCTGATATAACAACTTTTTTTTTTTATTGTACCTGAGTTCACGGGGTCAGGATTCAGCAGGATGACGACAGCGTTTCATGAGTTTTTTTTTTTTCTTTCTCAACACATAATCAGCTCACTGAGGCAATTACACCTCCGCTCATCTGCTAAAGCAGGGAATCAGCCGGGAGTTAATTTGGCAGAAAAAAACTGGGAAAAGGAAAAGGAAAAAAAAACACCCACTCTGGCAGCGTTTGTCACCACAGTCCAACCTTGTTATTCAGAACTAGAGGAGCCTGTTTGAAATTCCTCTCCGTTGGTAAAACAGGGCCGAAATAATCAAGGGAGCGTGATCACACTTAATTGATTCAGTGTACTTTTAAGATGCACTACGGGGTGCAGGGGTGACCTATTTCAGGCTGATCTTCAGAGGAACCAGCCGTCCCAGCAAGGGAGCTACGCAACTACCAGGATTTTAATTATTGCAGAATCTGTGGCGGCGACCGGAGGTTAAAACGCCGCCAGCGGTCCGGCCAGGATTGTTTTTTTGCAGGGTTAAATAAGAAAAAAAGGCTGCGGTTTAATTACACAAGTGGATTTGGTAAAAAAAAAAACCAGCTGATTTTGACTTTCTCAGCTTTTTCTGTTTAAAACATGAACAGATTCAGTTTTCTAAACAGACAAAAACTATTTTAATATCTGCTATATAATGAGCTGTAGAGCGGATACTGATTATATAATAAAGCCAAACAATATAAATATAATGCTAGAGTCGCGTTATGTCATCAGAAGGTTGCTGCAGCATCTTTGCTGCCCTCTTATCCAATTAAATGTTTTTGTCTAAATAATAATATAATGTATTATAAACAATACACAGAAAACACAGAAATTGGTTTAAACATGAATACTGGTGCCAGTTATAAAACATAAAAACCTTGGAAAATGACATTTAGGCTTAATTTTTAATTCATCAACTCATAAATTATATAACTTAACTCCCTATTGCATGAAATATTACTCAGCAATAGTGTTTTGAATGTTTTTATTACTTTAAATGCCCTAAATAATAGATATATATTAAAATATACAGACAGTGTTAAAAAAAGTAGTAGCCATAGTCTCATAGTTTCATGCTACTTAAGTCAATGAGACTCATTTGTTTTTTATAGACTAGGAACTTTACATATTTGCTGCAAATCTATTTTAGCATATTAGAAAAAAACAAAATATATTTAAATAGAAAAACAAATAAAGTTTACTTACCCCAGGCAGTGAGTTCAAGTTTTTTGTGAAAATTTTCCAAAATTCTGAATAAAAGTCAAACTTCAATGATGCTCACATGTCAAATGTCATGTGACCTGGTAAATTGTATGTCCTTCAAAATAAAAGCCTCATCTCACACCTAACTGCCAAAGCATAGATGTTATATCACAGCTTTTTAGAAAAAACGAAAATAAAAGTAATTGCTGCCATATGGGAACACTATGCAACAGAGGGTTAAATGTCTTTAGATGCTAGATGTTTTCATGTTAAATCCTCAGGAAAGCCGTAAAACATTTGGATTAATGCGACTACAACAAGCTGCGGCTGCTGAAAACAACTGGCAGCATAGTTCTGGTTGTAAAATGACAGGGTTTAAACCCAGACGTGTCACATTCAACCAGTCATCATCTCACATCTCACTCCTGTGGTGAAACAAGAACTTCACTGCAGGAAAAGTAGTTGTAGTAATACTTCAATGTAGAAATACTCAATTACAGCATAAAACATCATACTTAAAAGTATTATCAGCTACATTTACCTAAAGTATTACAAGTAAAAGTACTAGTTGTGTTACTGATATATTAAGTATGTTTAAATTCTGTGACTAACACTGATCAAACGTACTTTACTGCTTTAATTGATAAATAGTTAGAACGCTCCCAATGGTCAGTGGAGATTTGCCCTGAGTTTTGATTCATTTTTCTCTACTTTTTCACTTAGATTTTACCACTTTTGGCATCGAACGGTACATAAAATAAGGTGAAACCATGTGGTGGAACTGCTAACAACTCAGCTGTTTGAATCATGGGCAACAACAGCATTTATTTTATAGAAGATGAGAGGTTTGAATTACAGGTTTAGTCTGTAACAACACTGGCCGTTTATATACACATCTTTTATTTTAAGGAATGTATTTTGGAGAGTGAACGTGAGGTCATGTGACCACCCTGTGAGGTCATGTGACCACCCGGTGTAGTCATGTGACCACCTGGTGTGGTCATGTGACCGCCTGGTGAGGTCATGTGACCGCCGGGTGAGGTCATGTGACCACCCTGTGAGGTCATGTGACCACCCGGTGTAGTCATGTGACCACCTGGTGTGGTCATGTGACCGCCTGGTGAGGTCATGTGATCACCCGGTGAGGTCATGTGACAGTGTGTCCAGGTGTGAGAGGCTGACTGATGTCAAACAGCTGATTTTTGTCCCTAAAGGTGAGTTTCAGCCCATTTAACAATATTAATGGTTTAATAACATGTTCTATGTCACATTTAACCTGTTCTCACCACAATTCTACAATAAACTGATATAAAACACTGAGTCAATTAAGTGTAAAAACTGGTTTCAATGACTTTTCCCTCCATTCAAAGTGGTGACTCTCATCAACGTTAAGTGAACAAATGTTCACGGTGGTGGATGAAGAACTCACATCCTTTAACTTTTGGAGTAAAAGTAGAAATACTGACGAGAAAAATACTCAATGACAGGTTGAACATGTTACTGCAGTAAAGTATTATCAGCAAAATGTGCTTAAAGCATCAACAGTAAAAGTACTGTGTTATATTATTATAGTTTATTATTCTACTTGTGTTTAATCACTAAATACATGTGAGAGTATTTTAATGTTTTATTTTATCAATGTGGAGCCAGTTTGAGATAATTTGGGTAGATTAATAGTAAAAGTACTGCATCAGAGTATTTTAGTATTGTATATTTTATATATTTATATATATTTATATATATATATCACATTTAACCTGTTATCATGACAATTCTTTAATAAATTGATATAAAACAAGTTAGTAAAATATCACAAGCTGCTCAATTAATTTACTATTGAATTAATATGTTTTTTTAATAATTTATTATTAATCCTTACCAGCAAAGTGATAACTGTGATATAAATATATTGAATAAAAAGACTAAACATGTGCTACTAAGTGAAAAAAAACAACCACCAAGCTGATTTTTTGTTCAAATAAGTAATAAATTTACCCTAATATGATGTATATATGTGACATCACAGATTTTTGATACTGTGAGTTAGTATTATGGATCCAGGTTGTTCTGGGTTAACGTTGGATTTCAGTTTCTCTCTGACCTGGTTTTACCTCCATAAACGTGTGTTTTTTTTACAAGCTACAAAACAGCAGATTCAGATCAGCTGACGCAGGGCCGATGAGTCAACCGTCTGAGTCTAGACCTGAACCCGGAGGTCCTCCTCAAACCCCACCAGGACCCCCCCCCCTGGACCTGGACTTGGACCTGAACGTGGACCTGGACCTGGTCTGTTAGCTCCAATGTTTGCTCCAATGTTGAGTCTGAGCAGGATGAGCTGCTACCACCCTCACTCTTCCTATTAAGATCAAAATCTCCTCTCAGGCCCTGGGGTGTCAACAAAGGGAGATGCAGTAAATGATATGCAAATTGAAAAAGGAGGAGAAAAAAAAGAGAGAGAGAGAAGCTCCACAAATCAACTCTCCAGCCCTGCATTTCCTCACACTTCAACATCTTAAAAGCAAAAATTCCTGCATTTAGGGTGAGATTCAATGTGTGTGTGTGTGTGTGTGTGTGTGTGTGTGTGTGTGTGTGTGTGGTGATTCCAGTTCTCAGATGGAATAAAAAAAAAAGGGGGGGGGGATTCAGGAGGATTTGTCTGTGGATCAGATCTCAGACCAGAGACTGAAGACATGAGTGATGTTAACATTTAACATTTAACAACAGCAGCGTGTTGGTTTCTCATTTATCCATAGAAAAAACAACATTTAATGCCATTATTTGTTAGATATCATGTGATTACCAATTTTTTTAAAACTGGTAATAGTATAATACTTTACCGTATTTTCACAACTATAAGACCCCTTACTAAAAGGCTCACTCTCAGTTCTGTGTGTCATTACTGTATTTAACACACACACATAATGAACTAACTATAGGGGAGGGTTTATACACACAAATATAGCTAAAGCTAAACTAAGTTTGGTTGTGCCTTTTTTAATCATCATCGCATGGTAAAATACACGGATAAAACAAGCACAAGTGTGTGTGTTTAAAAATAGAGCGGGGTAATGTCATCAATCAAACCATCAAAGTCCTCATCCTCTGTTTCTGATTCCAACAGCAGCTAAATCTCCATCAAACATGCCAGCTTCACTTTCTTCACCATCAGTCACATTCCTCTAAGTATAGTTGTGAAAATATTGTTAAAGTATTTGACATTATTGTATTGTATAAAATATTTCGATAAGTAAAGATTCTGAGTTCTTCTTCCAACACTATTAAACATTAATAATGGTCTTTTTTTATCAGGTTTTTGGCACAAAAAACTGAATTAAAGTCAGAGAATCTTCCATCAGTGAATCAAGTTGACTGTGGACATAAAACGTTTTGATGTCACTTATTAACATTAAAGAATAAAGTGACTTTACAACAATTTCTCAACATTCCAGGCGACTTTAAACCTGGATAAAAACGTCCTTTAATTTCATTGTTAAATCTAGATTCCTTTTTTTTATACTTATTTGAGTTTTTTCTGCCCTTCTGTACAATGAGGACATGAAATCAGAATAAAGTAATAAAGCAGAACCCATATTAAAGTCATGTTAACAGTCACTTTGGCTGATTAAATTAACACTAATTAGTTAATTAAAGACTGTTGGACTCCAAAATGTTCTGGAAAAATCAAGAGTTCATAATGTAAAAAACAATGTATAGATCAATCTATACATCAATAATGCATTCTCATATGATAATCCCTAAAAAGTATATAAAATATCATGGAGAAATTTGGGTTTTATAATCATGTTTTAGCTTCTTCGTGATACTTGAAACAGCTGCCATCACGAAAGATGTAAAATTTCCATTTTATTGTGATTTTTGGCAAAATTACTTACAAAAATAAAATGTCCTCAGTAAAATGTCCATTGTCCTGTAGGAGAGTCTGATCCTTTAAACTCAGGATTAAGGTGATTTTATCATCAAGAGATGATTTACGATAAAAAAAACACTTTAGTCAAAAATCGACGTACAATATGCTAATTAAAATATAGAAGGATAATGACATAATTGGATTTCACACACCTGATATATAATGATATTAAAACTTAAAGTGAACCGTCCCCCTACATCACATGATGCTGTGTTCCTTGTGTTTTCATGTTTTATTTAAAGCAGCATCTGCACCTTTCTCTGCGTCTATTTAGGAAACCTCTGCTCATTAATTCATTTTGGTCAAGAATCTTTATTTTTTTTTCCACTGACAGGAAACACCTGCTTCAGGATTAGTTATTGACATAAAGAGACTGCACTTCGATCATTTCAGAAGAGTTTAGGGAATAAATCTCAAAGACCAGATTCTACCTGGACATATTCATCATTATCTTGTCAGTTTAATACTGTGGTATATGTGATATCAATGGTTCTTTCTGGGCTTTTTTACTCTTTGGAAGAAGTGTTCCCAATACAATTACCCTCCTTATCCTGAAATCTGAAATAAAAACAACAATAAAAAATTGAGAAAAAAAATACTATTAGGTTTTTTCATTGCAATAAAACCATTTGGTCTTGTTTAAGAAAACAAGACTAACATTTTCTTTAAAGAAAAGTGTAACTTGACTACAATCACAAAAAAATCTTGAAATATGATAAATTATCTGACATCTATTGGACTAATTGTACCAAAAACAAGATGTCAGAGACACAAAAGCATGCAATGAACCAATGAATATCTTGTTTTGGGTACAATTAGTCCAATATTATTTAGAATTGTCTTATTCCACTGGATAATTCAGCTAATTTCAAGCACCAAATTCTCGACTCTGTTCACCACACCACTGCATGAAGCATGAGAGCAGAAATTATTTAAAATAAAGCATAAATAGGGTTTTAATCTACAATAAAATCTGATTATATTGATGACTTGATGACTGGTTCTTTTATTCACCCCCTGAATTGATGCATTTGGCCGATATTTAATATTTAGACCCTCAGAATGTCCAATATATTAGTGCGGCACAGAATTCATTCTGTCATGATGTTATCAGAATATTTAAGACCATATTAAATTATGACACCAATTAACTGGAGGGCCTAATTCATTCATTCATTCTTTCCTTCTCTACTCCACACACATTTGGTCTTATATAAAATAATAAAACAAACATAACTCATTTCTTATGTCAGGCAGGATTTCGCATGCTAAAAAAAGTCATTATGACATTATGAGATATCACATTATATTATCAAGCAGCAGCCTATGTGTCTTATGTGCATCAAGTCATTTTTACTAATGTTTGATGCAGCTTATGTTTTGATTTAATTGTAATTTGACAAATAAGGAGACACAGTAGCAGAAAGTTAATTTGCGTCTCCTAGCAAAATCTAACATCAGTTATTAACTATTATGCCAATAAACCTGATTTAAAGTGAATCCTTGAATTTGAGCCTTATTTGCATATAATATTTAAGAAGTTGAGTGAAATGCATCAATTATCAACCACTGTGTCTATAAACCTGATTTGAAATGAGAAACTTCTTTGCAATAATAAACATAATATTGAAAACATATGACTAATTTCTTAGTAGTAGTGCAGCAAAGTCAAAGTTGAAATCTAACATAAATTATCAACCATCGTGCCAATAAACCTGATTTAAAGTGAGAATCTGTCCTGATTTACTAGTTAAAATTACTCCTAACAAGCTGTTATGACACTTCTTTGCAATAATAAACATAATATTGAAAAAGATGAGTAATTTTTTCTCCGCCTGTCTTCTCATCCCTGTTAAATACGTTTTCATGGTGTCACTTGGTGTCTACACTTCATACTCATACTCTGTGCTGTATGCTCCCTGCACACACTCTGTCAATGAGAGCGCCACTGCCCCCTAATGTAGTGGAGGTGTAATTGCACTTCTATTCTATTCTATTCTAGGACGTAAAAAAATAAAAAAGCATGTTAACCGAGATCAAACGTGCCCCCCTTGACGGAGCCTTACTGTTTGAGAAGCACTGAGCTATCAAGAAGTACAGTAACACGCAGTGAAACCATGACTGAGGATTTGATCAGAGTGGGAGTGATGTAATGACAAAAAAACGAGTTGAATTGTGCAACATAGGTTGCTGCAGTAATGCAAGGTACACCAGCATATACTGTAAGTATATATAAGTAGCTCACAGGTTGAAAAAGTGTGTGCACCCCTGCTCCAGAACTCTCTCCTCTCGTCTTACCGGCTTGACGTGGTCGTGAGGCCTCGCTCTGATTGACTGGCGGCTGCACTAGAGACGTCGGCGGGGGGTGGAGGGGGAGGGGGGCTCCTCCTCGGGGATGGAGTCCACGGCTGACAGCAGCCTGTAGTACTCATCCTCTCCGTCCAGCACTTTGATTTGACTGTGATGTGGAAAAAGAGGACGAGGACGGTTGGTGAGGAGGCTGCAGGCGTCACACAGCAGATCCTTTATGTGAGAAACTAAACATTATCAGCAGCAGCAGCAGCGTTCTGCTTAAGAACCCCTTTAAAATAAGGTTTAAAACATTAAAACACATGATATCAACTAGTTTTTTATTCTAGGAGGATTGAATATTCTTTTTTGGTTACAGAATTTGACGTTTCATGTCAAAAAATCATGATTTGTATAAAAAAAAGGTACACATGGACTTTTAAATGACAAAACTTTTGAGACACCTGATGAATGCTTCTTAAAACTTAAAAAAAATTTTTTTTGACTTTCTCTCATCCTGCCAAACAGGATTTGTTCCTGATCTGTTTATGATTATTCACATGGTCATAAAGTTAGCGCTAAATGCTAGCTAGTTAGCTACTGCTAGTCAGCTAATGAGCTTTTGCTAGTCAGCTAGCGAGATATTGCTAGTATGCTAGCGATCCACTGCTAGTTAGCTAGCGAGCTACTGCTAGTTAGCTACTGTCATTTAGCTACTGTCAATTAGCTAGCTACTGCTCGTTAGTTAAAAGCTACTGCCAGTTAGTTGCTATCAATTAGCTACTGTCAGTTAACTAGCGAGCTATTGCTAGTTAGCTACTATCATTTAGCTACTGTCAGTTAACAAGCCCCATTTAAGGTGGCTAGCTAGCCAGTTTAAATTGGGCTTTTCTTCGACATTTTGACAAAACACTAAAATTCTATGGTCAGCAAAAGCTTTGCTACTTAATTTTATTTATAGGAGAACACTGGTTCCATTACATTGTGGTTTTAACCTTAAAACAATCATGTTAAACCTCATGTGACTCATAATGAGAAAAAAAGGTCAATTAATGAAGCTGATTCACTTATTTTTAAATGAATATAGGTTCTGTTCAAATAACTTGGTATACCTAATCGGCATTATATAATGAATATATATTATAATTATGAATAAATATATATTCTAACTACAATATATGTTAAACAAAAAGACGAAATATGTTCTATTATGTAAAAAAAACAATCAGGTTTTTTATGAGTTAATGAGTTTAATGAGATGGTAACGAGCTGCTCAATTAACTTTAACTAACAATTAAAATTAGCTCACACATGATATCACATCAGCATGATATAAATATATTGAATAAAAAGACTGAATATGTGTGACTAAGCAAAAAGAAGCAGAGGTATGTATTTGGTGTGTTTTACATCCTCTATGTTTCCCTTTAAGCAGGAACAGGTCCAGGTTCTTATGGGTTAAACTGTCTGATCTGAATCAGAATCCAACGTTTAGAACCAGCGTGCTGACAAAGCCTCGACGCGTAACTCGTCTGATGACGCAGAACAAGCGCTCACAAAGATTATTTCAGTCCCTGCATTTACATCATGACAAAACAACTCGGTTTCTGGGTTTCTCCCATCCCACAAAGGGCCCGCTCCGGTTACCGCGAGTGAGTAGGAAAGCAGTTATTTACCCAAGTTTTCTCGGCTTCCTCTTGCTCCCCTGGTAATCCAGAGTTCTCTGAGGAAAAGGGGCCGAGAGCACACACACAGTCAGAAAAAGACGAGCGGGGAGTCATTAATTTTTAATTCAAAGTGATTTTGTGTTGAATGCGAGCAGATGCTGATAATATCAGAAGTCACAGCATAATTTTTTGTGATCAAAGGGGCTCAAGTGAGCCCCGATGAAGCGTGCATCTTGCTCGGCTTTGATAAACCACATCAATTATTCACCGTGAAGGCAGACATCCTGACATGAAAGCAACAGATAAAGAGCGTAAGCACATGTTAGAGACAAGAGGCATGGCGGCGTGGGGGTGGGGCTCCGGGGGGCCTGGCACAGGTAGCTTCTAATTGTGTTATCGCGCGGAACCCGAAGTCAGACAAAGGCCTTTTTTTTTTTAATCGCCGGCCATGGACTCACGTTGAGCTGGTTGTAGTACAGGCTGTCCTCGGGGCTGTTGAGCAGCTTGGGCTGCTGGCCCCGGCGGCGAGGAGCCCTCTGCTGCAGCTTCACCACCGGACCTGACACCAGAGAGAAGAGAGCGGATAATGCAACCAACCCTTATAATTAAAAAGAAAAACCATGAGATATGACGCTGATGTGACGACAGCAGCAGCATCAGCGTCGCTACACTTAATTAAACCTGCAGCTTTCTGCACCAAATTAGCAGAATAAACCAAAAAACCCTGATACGTTGGGATTTAATCATTATATCACATGAGAAATCCTCAGCTACAAGATGGAAAAACAATGCTCCGACTGATTTAATGCATTTGAATAAACTAAAATTTTAATTCCTAGATCTTTATTATTAATCCTGCTGATCTGTGATTTCACATAATCTATTTTATGTCAAAATAAGATCCCTCATCTTTATCCTAGTACGTGTGTTAACCTGTTTACTTTTTGTGACATATATACGTCACATGAGGTATAACATATTTTAATAATATTTTAAGGTTAAAACACCAATGCTAGCTAATTAGCTACTGCCAGTTAGCTAGTGGGCTACTGCTAGTTAGCTACTGTCATTTAGCTACTGTCAGTTAACTAGCTAGTTACTACTAGTTGGTTAACAAGCTACTGCCAGTAAGGATCCCTCATCTTCATCCTATAATGTGCGTTAACCTGTTTACTTATTGTGACATATATACGTCACATGAGGTATAACAAATACTTTAAGGTTGAAACACCAATGCTAGCTAGTTAGTTACTGCTACTTAGCTACTGCCAGTTAGCTAGCATGCTACTGCCAGTTAGCTACTATCAGTTAGCTTCTGTCAGTTAGCTAGCATGCTACCGCTAGTTAGCTACTGCCAGTTAGCTAGCGTGCTACTGTCAGTTAGCTAGCATGCTACCGCTAGTTAGCTACTGCTGGTTAGCTACTGTCAGTTAACTGGCTAGTTACTGCTAGTTAGTTAACAAGCTACTGCCAGTTTGTTACCATCAGTTAGCTACTGTCAGTTAGCTAGCACGCTGAATAAAATAAAATTTCAATGCATAGATCTTTATTACTAATTCTGCTGATCTGTGATTTAACGTATTCTCAAAATAGGATCCCTGCTCTTCATCCTATTACGTGTGTTAACCTGTTTACTTATTTTGTATACGTCACATGAGGTATAACATAATTATTTTAAAGTTAAAACCCCAATGTGAATGATTGAATAAACAATTTTCCGCCAGATATTGATGAGTTTGTTCAAATCAGGTTTCAGTGCACATACAAGCATCACAGAAAATGACTTGTAATAATATTAATATTGAACATTAACAATGAATTTGGGATGAAGTCAAAGTGTTATGTGATGTAACCCTAAAAACCTGGAACCAGATAGTTTTAACTCTTTATCTACTGAAGATTCAGTTTTCCTGCTATAAATGATAATAAATGTGGAATATCTCTACAACCACAAAGGTTATTGGACTTAAACCTGGAATCAGAATAAATCTACATATATCACTGACTCTGAGCATCTTTTTCTATCTCGTAGCTGAGGTTTTCTCATATAAAATATTAATGCAATTCACTCAAATAAATATACATCTTCATTACATACATATAATTCCATAGATGAGCTTCTTCATGTTACATAACTACACACACATAAACCACATCTAATCGTTTCTTTTAGCTAAGTTGTGGGTTTAAAATATAGATATTTCAATATGTTGCAATGGACATTAGTTATTTGATATGTGCCTCAGAATCTAGAAATGATCACCTGTGTAGTAGAATATATGTAATTTACACATTATACAACCCACAAAAAGTGGAATTTTCAGCTCTAAAACCAAAGCTGGAGGTGGGGAGATGAAGGCAATATATATTGTAAAATATGATTATTAATAATAATAATAAAAATATATCAGAAAACCTGGATACTGAAATTTAGCAATAATCCATATTAATTATGACAGTATTAATGAAATTATTGATATGGAGATACTGGAATTTATTGTATAAGTTGAGCAATATGTAAAATACTGTAAAATACAGTAGAAATAGACTATCTATGCAATTCCATTTTGGAAAATCTATGTTTTGTATAATTCATTCCTATTTTTGTCCATTATATAGTAAACCAAAAGCCTTTAAAAGTACAGGTATGTCACCTGAAACTTTCTTTCCATAAAATAATCCACATAGCAATGCAAAACCATCAATTCCAATCTATGAAAATCCATAAAATAAATGAATAAAATTGTTGGTCATCAGCATATTTTTGTTTTCTCTAGACTCTTGATGATTTTCCATGTTTTGCTGCATGATTTTTGACAATTACATACTAAAAATCATAATGAAAATCTAATATTATTCTACACTGAAATTACATTTTTTTTTAATTTTCTAAAAAAAAATACCTAATTGATAAACTATAATTTTCAGTTACACTATTTGACATTTTATGTAAAAGAAAATGCACAGAATCTTGATTTGTCTATAATAATTATACAAATTAACCAACATAAAGACAAAAGTATATTTTGAGAGACCTGATGAATGATTTTAAAACTATTTTAATACGATTTTGACTTTCTCATCTTGCTAAACATGATTTGTCAGTGACTCTATAATTACTATATAAAGCAGAGAGATTTATACTAAACCATGATGTGGTTTAACGCTGCTGATCTAAAAGTAAAAATCCTACAGCGACTCAGCAGAAATAAAAAAGGCTCCAAATGTTGATTTTCAGCTCCTGTTTCCTCCTGAAGTCAATGACACTGAATCAGTGAATCCGTCAGAGTCAGAAATCACTTACACATTTAAACTAGTCTGTCTGCTTCTCTCCTAGTAGACGAGACAAGTTCTTGGCAGCGTAAAGTCTTTTTTTCTTCTTCCTCCTGCCCTGATTGTTGAAGACGGTGAATGGAACAATAAATAATTCACAATCGGATCCGTTATTGACGCCTTGACTGAGGATAACGAGCTACGTGACAGCGTGATTATTCCAACCTTAGACTATTATTAATATTATGGAGGCTGCAGCTCAAAATTCATAAGATACCCGAAAAAGTGTGTGTTTTAAAAGCCGAGAAAGTTTTACAAGGAAGCATCCATATTTAATGTGAGATAATGTTTCATCTTTCTCTGGTGGAGACGGGACATTCCTTCATCGTCTTCCACCTCCACTAAAGCTGCATCGGCTTTTTCCACCTTAACACGACTCAGTGCTTTGAACGCAACTCATCACGTCTCAATCCTACACATCAAAGAGCAGACACACACACACACACACACACACACACACACACACACACACACACACACACACACACACACTATCCACCTGCCACCTCCACTACCATAAAATATCAACTATATGCTGCTCTATACAAATAAAGAAAATAAAGAAATAAAATAAAGAAATGCATAAAATAAGAAATGATATAAAGGGATAAATTTAAAAAAATAAGATATTAAATAAATAAATAAAAAATAAGTAAGTAAGTAAAGAATTCAAATAAATAAAATAAAGTAAAAAAATGAAAAGATAAGAAGTCAAATTATGAAATAAATAAAAAAATGAGAAATTAGATAAAGAAATAAATAAAAGACTTGAAATCAAAAAATAAAAATCAAATAAAGAAATGAATAAAAAAAAAAGATCAAACCAATAAATAACTAAGAGATCAAAAATGAAATAAAAAAATTTGAATAAATAATTTAAAAAAAAAATAAAAAATTAAATAGATTTAAAAAAACAAACGAAACTAAAATAAATTTAAAAATCAATAAAAGAAATAAATATAAGTCAATAAAATAAATAAATAAATGAAAGACTTGAAATCCAATAAATTAATAAATAAACCAGAGGACCAGAAGTAATTAAACTTGTTATACTTGGAAGAATCGTCCTGAAACCACATGGCTAAAAGTGGGCGGGGCTTCACTTCCATAATAACCTACACAATGAGAGGAAGGTCAGATATGAGTGGACAGTCTCTTTAAGAAGTGATTCATTATGTTTTCTGAACACATGAAGGTGGTTTGTTCTAATCCACGTTCCTGACATCCAGAGACACTCGGCCGTCCATGAATTCATCCGTTAGCGTCTGGTTCTCTGCCTCCTTTTCTTCAGGACCAGGTCCCAGATGGTTCAGTGCAACAAACCATCTGTGGTGTCAGGTTGGAGTCGCCTCATCAGGAGGGAACAGGGATGTTTCCACAGGTCCAGGAAGGGACTCAATGTCAGAGCATCAGGTTGGTGGTGATGGACCTGCACTGACAGCAAGTCCTCACAATATATTAAATAAAAGGCACTTTTTTTGAGGTTTGGTGTCAAACATGCGGCTCTGGGCCCAGAAACAGGTCCCTATAGAGTCCAACTTGGTCCAATTTAAGAAAAATTATTGCACAAAAAGTTAAAATATTGAGTTCCTATTAATAAATGGTTCGAAACGCAGGAGATGACTTCGCCTGCTGCTGAAAATAATATAAAATATTTATCAGTAAGTTAATGTTTTAAAACATAGAATGACTGGAACAAGTTAATTCTACTCAATAATGGACAAATAAAACAGTGACAAATCATGTTTGGTAAGAAGTTAAAAAATGTGTAAAATAGTGTAAAAAAATACAAAAACTGAACTCTGTGTGTGGTGAAAATATCCTATTTTGGTACAATTAGAGAAATATTGGGTAGAATAATCTTTATTCCACTGGCAGATAATTTGTAAAAAAACAGTTGTTTTTTGGAGAGTTTTGTAAATGTTACTTAAAGTTAAAGCCTCAATCTCCGTTGGCAGGAATCACCGCCTCAAGTCTTCCTGGAAACCATCCTACGAGCCTGGCATGCTTTTATTTTGGAAGTTTCTCACATTCCTCCTGGCGAAACCATTCAAGCTCAGCCAGGTCGGATGGAGGTGTCAGGGATTTCCAGGGATTTCTGTCCAAAGATTCAGGTCCAACGAGTTTTATCTGAAATTACTTGTGTTTTCCTGGTTAATGGATGTCTTGTCGCTGCTGTAGGATGGTATTAATAATGGTTTATACACTTTTTTGTACCCAGATGCTGCTGGAAAATAAGCGCTGTACCTTTAAGAACTGATAAAAATACTATGAGGTCTCACTCTGTTCTGATTCCTGTAACCTGAAAAAAATAAAATAAATCTTATAAATCGTAGAAGTGACAGAATCAGCTGTTCATCATATGGAAACTTGAGATATATAAGGTTCTCAATCCTCAAATATCCTATATTTTAAGAATTAGGGCTGCTATTGATTATTGAAATGATTCATCGATTAGTTGTCTGGTTATTAAATGGTGTAAATGTTGATCAGTGTTCCTCAAAGCTGAAGATTAAACCTAAAATGTCTTTTTTGTCCACAACCCAAAGATCATCAGTTTACTATTATAGAAGAATAAAGAAACAGAAAACTAATGATAAAATCTATAACCAGAGAATTTAGAAATTTTGTGTGTTAAAAATGACCCAAATGGATGAATCTATTATCAATATAGACAGCGATTAATGTGATAGTTAGCAACTAATCAATTAATCAACTATTCATTGCAATTTCTCAGTAGATATTTGGGTAGATCTCATATCCTGAATGAAAGCAGCTGTATAAACCAGCTTGTTAGCGATAAAAGTGTGAATAATATGAGATAAAATCACATTTTTACTGATGACGTGCTGTCATTCCAGTAACGGCTGAAACAAACGAGCACAAAATCGTGTTTGCACCTTAAATTCCAGCAACACAATGTGTGTATGTAGGACATCGCTCTGCTAATGATGCAGAAATTGGTTTGATGAGCAAATTTCTTATTCCCCTGAAACCGCATCAAAGCCCTCAATCACACTGTGTGGATCCTGACGGCCTTGGACGGGTTTTAAAATGGAACCGTTTTGTAAAATAGACTGTGGCGCCTGTTTGTGTGTTTTCAACAAACCTATTTTTTTGTTTATCCTAAAAACACAGCCGCATAAATATATATATAAAAACTGACTCATGACCACATTAAAGCTTAAAGATCAGATCTGTTCTACCGGAGAAGAGCTTTGATTAACAGTTTAATTAAAAAAGCATTTGAAAGGCTCCAATTTTCAAATCAGAATCATCCATATAAAAGTCCATGTGGTTTAATTCTGGAGGATAATCTGGAAGAAAAAATGAATCTTATCTGCCAAAAATAAAAAGTACAACATGTAATTTAAACTTTCTGTGAATAAATATGCAAAGGAGAAGAAGCAAGAAACAAGACCTTTAACTACTGAACTGTAATCTGACTTTAGCAGAACGTGAGTTATACTACGGTACTCAAACTGGTTTAACCAAATTTTTCTGTCAAAGTATTCATGCATTTACGGTAATTACTAAAAATCATGTTATGCATCTTTTTGAAGAAAAATCTTGCACAGCAATCCCCATAAACAACAAAAAAACTATTTATGCAAGGTACAAACACTTGAATGATTACCGTAAATAAGAAAGAATAATATATAACCATTTAAATACATTATTTGAATAATGATCTCTTTCTGAAATTGCAGGAAATGACAGCCATGACTTCTACAACTATATCTGCCAGTGAGCTTAGATGGCTTACTAAAAGAATTTTAGTAAAATACCACATTTCTCCACTTTTGCTGAGTCAGATTTTGTTTCAGGAATGAAACTAATCACGTCCCAAATTGCTGATCTGTTAAATGATTGAAACTAATAAATGCCCCGGGCTGCTATTTGGTGATTTACGGTATTTTCCCCACAGTTTTCCGGCCTTCGTCCTCGCTGTCGACGTCACCGCGTACGCGCCCTGACCCGCGGTGATTAGAGCGAGCGGCAGATCACAGGACGGGTCAGGGCTTCCCGTCTATGAGCCTCTTGTTTGGGGAAATCTCTGCCATTTGATCCTGTTCGGCCCCTGGAGGAATGCTGCCGCCGCGGATCCATTACCAGCGGAGGCTCGGCCCGGGCAGGGGGCCGGGCCTCTGGGGGGGGGTTGGGCCTCGGCCCGCCGGGGGGGTTTCGCTAAATGATCGCGGGTGGGGAGGAATAATGGCCGGCTGGGAATACAGCAGGCGGCGCGGTTCATGCAATATTGATTCCTCCCTATCAAAAGAAATCCAAGTTTTCTCTCTCGGCCAGAGACTCGTGGATCGTACAACGCTCAGATAAAAAAAAAAAAAAAGAAGCAACGGTTTCTCACCCCCTGACGGATAATTAACACTTCAGAAACAATACAAAAAGGGTGATTTTTAGTGGAATAAATTAAAGAGACGTATCGATTTACTTCCTGGGTCACGTGGTTTGGGGTCACATGACCACTGGGAACCACTCTGGCTTTTGTTTGTTCAGATGGAGGCGGCAGAGGCACCAAAAGGCATGGATTATAAGGAAAAATCATCAGCATGGGCCTTTGATGCCTAAATGAGGCATGTGCAACCCAGACCCCTCTCCTTACCTCACACACACACACACACACACACACACACACACACACACAAACTCAGACATGTGCATACAAACATGCAGCCTGCACACAAACACAGACGTTATTCCTCAGCTGCAGAAAAACAGACCTAAAAAGACCTAAAAACATACACACACACACACACACACACACACACACACACACACACACACGTGAAGTTGCAGAGAGGATTTCCAGAACTTTTCAGGACTCCTGGAATTTATTACCCCACTCATCATTTGGGGCATCCTGGTTAAACAGTAACTCATGTTGCTCCGTATTATATAAAAAAAAAGACAAACTGGTCAAATCCTGCAGATAAGGCTTAAAAAAAAGAAGAAAAAGCAAAGCAAAGGGTCTTGCATCTGTTTCCAATAATGCAAGCGGAGGATGTTTTTACTTGCAACCAATTTTTCACACTGAAATCAATCATTTCCCCTGACAGCGCATGTTGGAACTTTGACTCCTAAAGAAATGTTTGTGTGGAGGAAAAACAAAGAAGAAGAATCTCTCAACTCTGTGGAAAGTCAATCATTCGTCAGGAAATTAACCAGTGAAGCCCCAGGCCTATATTCCTCAGTTTTCTTGATGGAAATGATGGTAAATATTGAATATCTCTACAACCACAAAGGTTATTGGACTTAAATCTGATATTAAAATAAATCTACAACATGTGAGGAGACTACAGAAGAGTCAGAATCTATTTATGGTGATGTTATAAAGAAAATATAGTTAGAATATTGGAAAATACATGTAAAATTATGTTAAAATACTTTAATTAAAACCTTAAACAATATCAAACTGACTGAAATATGAAAAAAAGTGAAATAATCTAATTATGTGCAATGCAAAGTTCAATAATTAATAATATAAGAGTTCAAATATCAAATATTAGTGTGTTTACTACACATTATTTAAATAAAGACTAAACTGACCCAAATCAGAAGAGAAAAACTTGGAATAAGATAAATTATCTGCAAAGTTCAACTATTATTAGGATAAGCATTAAAATATCAATAATTTATCCATAAAATGCTGTAAATCACTGAGGATCATTAAGAACATGAAGAATATTTTCTGTAAGATGTTTAAAAAGGAGATTATAAAGGAGCCAATTAAATAATCCCACAAACAGCTCCAATCTAAATAAATCTCTAAATAGTGGTTAGTTGCAGCTACTACTGATATTATATTAAAATATTTTATTATTGTATTGATGATGTGGATATTGATGATATATATTGATGCTGTAACAGGAACAGATAAAATACTTTATTTAGTGTTGGAGCTCAGGTTTAACATTTATTTTATTTATTATTAAAACTCAAATCTTCTGCTGTATTTTTAGTTTTAACAGGTTAATTCTCTTTTTATTTGGGCATCTCAGTGTTTTCCTATTTCCTCCTATAATAATATGTTATAATAATTATAATAATAATAATTAGAATTGAACACATGTTAAAAATGAATTCATAAATAAATAGTGAATTTTCTATTTGTTGAAATTTTCTAAAGTTCAGAATTAAAGAACCTTCAGTTGTGAGACAATGGTGGTCATGTGACCTCATAAATTCTATATCCTTTCAAAATAAAAGCCCCCTTCTCACACCTAACTGTGAAAATAATGATTTTATATCCCAGCTTTTTAGAAAAATGAAGATAAAGTAATTGCTGCCATATGTCAACACTAATGTAATAGATGGTTAAACATCTAAATAGTGGTTAGCTGCAGCTACTACTGATATTATATTAAACTATTTTATTATTGTATTGATGATGTGGATATTGATGATATATATTGATGCTGTAACAGGAACAGATAAAATACTTTATTTAGTGTTGGAGCTCAGGTTTTCTCTTTATTTTATTTTATTTTATTTTAAAAGGTTAATACATGTAATAAAGTATAAGTGTGATCCTACAGAATGAGTATCTAGGAATTAACAAAAATATAGTTTATTATTTATTATACCAGCTGAAACAGTGGGAAAAACTTAGTGAAACTGCATGAAATGATGAAATTGCAGAGAACTCTGAGCATCACTTTTCTTTCTTTATTCTTGCCTGGTGTGTTCTGTAGGAATTGTGATGATGAGTAGTTTGGAAGTACATCCTGTTAACTACTCCCACTGACATTAAGAGGATTACGTCGGCAGCGGCGGACGGAGGCGACTCCTTCCGTTAACCTGAGTCTTTTCCTATCCCTCCCAAATCTCCGCTGCCGCTACGCCGGAGCCTGTAATTTGCCTAAAACTGAAGCATCCGGTTGACGCGCGGGAGACAAGCAGATAAATGAAAAAAAAAAAAAAAAACATGGCTGAGAGACGTCGGGGGGAGGGAGGGTGTTTGTCTAGAGAACACGGAGAGGGAGGATCGTTTGTCTGGCAGATGCCTGGTGATGGAGGATCAGCTAAAAACAGACGTTTAAGGGAGGAGAGGAAAGTGAGAGGTGGCTTTGACCTCACCTGGTCATTATATTCTGAGTAGAAGCAACATCACAGATACTGGATCTAACTTTTTAGACACCTCTGATCTAGACATCTACAATTACATGTTGACTAGACAGAATTCCAGTTTGAGATATGTGGAAATCTGGAAGCTGCTCAAACCACATACACATGAATGGGAAAAGTGAAGTTATTCTAAAATATAAATATATAGACTTATATGTCATTTTAACCATTTATAGATATCTACAATTAGTCAAAACTAAATTTCAGAGATCAGGGACATGCAGATATCTTTAATTATGGTGAATTACAGATATCTTGAACTTGAATTATGGTTAGTTAAAGCTAAGTTTTGTATATATATATTGAGTTATGACTAGTCAAAATAAAGTTGTAGATATGTCAATATGGAATTATTAGTGAGAAGCCAATTGTAAACATCTCAGTGTGGAAGTGGAAATACTACTATTGGTAATTCAGTTCCAGGTAATTTACACAGTGAAAATCTGAAAGTGAATTGTTGATATCTGTACATGAAACAATACACATGAATAGAAAAAGTGACGTTATACCTCAGTTTGACATACATAGACTTTATTTTGACTAGTCATAATAATAATTAATTTCAGATATATGAAAATGGACATGCAAATATCTTTAATCATAATGAATTAAAGAGACTTTGAACAGGAATTATGGCTAGTTAGAATTAAGTTGTGGATATGTCAATCTGGAATTATTAATGAGAATTAAACTGTAGAAATCCCAAACTGGAATAAATACTATTGGTAATTCAGTAATTTACAGAGTGGACATCTGGAAGTGATGACAAACCACATACACATGAATGGAAAGAGTGACGTCATAATTCCAGATTGACATCTCTATAACATCTCTATTGACAAGTCATAACTCAAGATGTAGATATCTACAACCTAATTTTAACTAGCCATAATTCTGGGTCGAGATATCTACAACATAATTTTACTAGTCATAATTCCAGATTAAATATAGATATATAGACATCTATATGACATATATAGATATGTCTACTGGAATTATTAATGAGAATAAAATTGCAGAATATCTCAAATTGGAATTCCTACTATTGGTAGTTCAGTAATTTACATAGTGGATATCTGGAAGTGAATTGAAGATATCTATGATGATAAACCACATACACATGAATGGAGAAAGTGACGTTATAACTTCAGATTGACATATCTATAACTTCAATTTAACTAGTCTTAAGTCAAGTTATATATACCCAAAACTTAATTTTTACTAGTCATAATTCCAGCTAAAATAAAGATATATAAATATCTACATCATGTAACTTGTCATAGTCCAGTTATAGATATAGATATCTACAGTAAGTCAAAACTTAATTTTAGATATGTGAAAAAGGACATGCAGATATCTTTATTTATGGTGAATTAAAGTGATCTTTAACTGGAATTATGGCTAGTTAAAATTACGTTGTGAAATTGTAGAATATCTCAAACTGTAATTACTACTGTTACAGATATCAGTCATAATTCTAGATATATACTTCATATAACTTCATTTTGACAAGTCATAACCCCATATTTATATATATATATATATATATATATATATATATATATATATATATATATAATGGCAACTTAAATTTACCTAGCCATAACTATTCATAATTCCATATATAAATGTAGATTTTATATATAGAGAGATTTTATCAAAATTACAATTAGTCAAAACTTAATTCCAGATATTTACAAAGAGACATGCAAATATCTTAAATTGTGCTGAATTCAGGATATCTTGCATTGGAACTAGTCAGAATTGGTAGTTGGTAATTCAATTCCAGATATACTCAATAACTGGAATAGTGAAATGACAGATCATCATAACTTATATATATAACATATATATATATAAAATGATGCCATTTGTCCTATGGGAAGATTCTATTAGCAGACATCTGAAATGTTGTTTTTGACTATAGCAGAAACTATGTGTGAACTATGAGAAACTAAATGACACATATTAGTGCAACACACATCCAACAGCGTGTGGAGCGAGATGTTTGACCTCTGATGTGGGTGAAACTGCGTTTTCCAGCCACTTCTCCCAGCCATAAAAAAGCACAGAGACAGAAGGCAGAAAAGAGCTCGGGGCGACAAACGGAATCAATTCCTATTGACTGCTCCACGCTGCTCGCCGAGGGAACGCCGCCACGGCCGATAAGTCGACATCAACTCCAACCATTCTCTGTTTTCTCCCCGCTTCAAACGAGCAGGTTAAAGTATCTGCGGAGGCGGCGAGGAGGTAATTGGCCTCCACTTTATCACTGTCGCTCCCTTGACACCACGTATGTTTACCACAACTATAATCTTCAAAAAAAAAAGCCTGTTAGCATAAGGAGCTCAGCTCCATAAACCATAGAGTGAGCTCTGACTGATCCGCGGCAGCATCCTGTTTACCACGCCGAGCGCCGCAAAGCGCCGTCTGATCGTATCACGGTGTCTTTTCTCAGACGTGTTAATATCCAGGCTTGGAGACAGGTGACAAAAGAGGTGACGTGGACGCGTTTAAACTCTTTTTTTTTTCTTCTTCTTCTTTTTCCCCCCCGACAGAAAAGGAGGGAAATCAAAGGTTGGCGCCGCACGTGTCTGAGAGAACGCTTCAATGTTCCAACGGTGGAGGACGAAAAAATGTGTTTTTACTGCGATTTCTGACACAAACAACAAAAAAACAAGAAAAAACAGAGTATTATCTATTTTACTGGAATCAAAATGTTGTTCCAATAAACCAAAATCACTAAATGTGAAACACGTTAAGAGATTAAAAAGTAGAAAAATATAATAAAGGTTAAATTAAATCAGAGGAAAATGAGATTAATTAGTGATTGGAGAAAATCTCAATCTGAAGATGATGTTATCAATAATAGTGATTATTGATAGTCTATAGCTGATATCATCATCAATAGTGATTATTGATAGTCTATAGCTGATATTATCAATAATAGTGATTATTGATAGTCTATAGCTGATATTATCAATAATAGTGATTATTGATAGTCTATAGCTGATATTATCATCAATAGTGATTATTGATAGTCTAGAGCTGATATTATCAATAATAGTGATTATTGATAGTCTATAGCTGATATTATCATCAATAGTGATTATTGATAGTCTATAGCTGATATTATCAATAATAGTGATTATTGATAGTCTATAGCTGATATTATCATCAATAGCGATTATTGATAGTCTATAGCTGATATTATCATCAATAGTGATTATTGATAGTCTATAGCTGATATTATCAATAATAGTGATTATTGATAGTCTATAGCTGATATTATCGTCAATAGTGATTATTGATAGTCTTTAGATGAAATTATCATTAATAGTGATTATTGATTATCTATAGCTTATTGATTTTACAGCAGATTTATGCATTAAATGTATAATTTTCCAGTATTTTAACCCTAACCCTTGGACCTCCTAGGAGCAGAGTTGCAGCCTTAAACAGAAACGACGCTGCTGCTCTGCTGCCGCTGTATTTCGCGTATTTGTCTAACGCAGTAGAACAGTCTCCAGGCCTGGTGTCGGATACGCAGCCCAACAGACGTCTCTCCTGTGTCATCTCTGCTTTGTTTCACACATGAAAGAGAAACCGAGCCACAGCGAGGAGGAGGAGGAGGAGGAGGAGGGAGGGGGGCGGCGAGTCATTTGTAACACGAGGCTTTGTTAAAATCACTCAGAAAAGACCCCGACGTCCGTCAAACGCGTTAAGAGGTTCCAGGTCACGCCCCGGTGTTTGGGCATTAATGGGAGCAGGGTGTGGAGAGCCTGCATGTGTCTGGAGTTGTGAGTAATTTGATTTCCACGGCTAATTTTCTGTTTTTTTTTTTTCCTCTACCCACCAGTGTCCTGAAACACTCACAGGTTGAAGCTCAGAAGGAAAAGAGAAAGAAAGATGGGGGGGGGGGGTTGAATCGAAGAGATCACCAGAGGCGACAGCTAGTGTGAGACACAGGAAGGAGCCCCGGTCTCCAAACATCTGGCGGGGCAAGGCTTCCACGACTCGCTTCAACCCCAGGATGAAAAAAAAAAAAAAGGGAAAAGGCGTCCTCAGATCTGCAGGGATCAAAGTGTGCCCTGGGTGCCTGAGCCGCTGTGGCCTCCTCCAACGTATTCTAATGGGGCTTTCCTGGAAGAGTCGCCAGCAGACCTCAGAGAACACAGAAGAGGAAGAGGAAAACACCTGAAGATCTTTTGAAAACACCTGAAGATCTTTAGAAAACACATGAAGATCTTTAGAAAACACCTGAAGATCTTTTAAAAACACATGAAGATCTTTAGAAAACACCTGAAGATCTTTAGAAAACATATGAAGATCTTTAGAAAACACCTGAAGATCTTTTGAAAACACATGAAGATCTTTAGAAAACACCTGAAGATCTTTAGAAAACACCTGAAGATCTTTTGAAAACACATGAAGATCTTTAGAAAACACCTGAAGATCTTTAGAAAACACCTGAAGATCTTTTAAAAACACATGAAGATCTTTAGAAAACACCTGAAGATCTTTTAAAAACACATGAAGATCTTTAGAAAACACCTGAAGATCTTTTAAAAACACATGAAGATCTTTAGAAAACACCTGAAGATCTTTTGAAAACACATGAAGATCGTTAGAAAAGACCTGAAGATCTTTAGAAAACACATGAAGATCTTTAGAAAACACCTGAAGATCTTTTAAAAACACATGAAGATCTTTAGAAAACACCTGAAGTTCTTTTAAAAACACATGAAGATCTTTAGAAAACACCTGAAGATCTTTTAAAAACACATGAAGATCTTTAGAAAACACCTGAAGATCTTTTAAAAACACATGAAGATCTTTAGAAAACACCTGAAGATCTTTTAAAAACACATGAAGATCGTTAGAAAAGACCTGAAGATCTTTAGAAAACACATGAAGATCTTTAGAAAACACCTGAAGATCTTTTAAAAACACATGAAGATCGTTAGAAAAGACCTGAAGATCTTTAGAAAACACATGAAGATCTTTAGAAAACACCTGAAGATCTTTTAAAAACACATGAAGATCTTTAGAAAACACCTGAAGTTCTTTTAAAAACACATGAAGATCTCTAGAAAACACCTGAAGATCTTTAGGAAACACCTGAAGATCTTTAGAATCCCCCAAAACGACGTGGGTGAAAACGTCGTGGGTTGGCTCGGACATACGCTGCCGGGGTCACAGGTCACACTATTATTCATCAAATGAGTTCCAAAATGAAAATAAAATCCCCTCAGAAACAATGATTTTTATTTGAAATAATCAATAATTTCTGCTTCAATCTCACATCTGAGCAGCTAAACTGTTTTTATCTGTGCTAACATCATTACAACAAGGGTTTTCTAATCATCCATTAGTTTTTAATGTAAATATCAAACACAAGGTACCATTAGAACACTATAGAAATAATAATAATAATAAAGACTTCTATTCGCCTATGTAGATATTACATTAAAAACCATTTACAGCAAGAATAGTTGAAAACTGTTTAGCTGATTAAATGTATAGTATGAAGAAGAAATTATTTATTATTTCAAATAAAAAGAATCTTAACTTATTATTATAAAAATATGATAAATTATCTGCCAGTGGAATATGATACTTCAATATTGAACTAATTGTGCAAAAATAAAGATATATCCACCTGTTTATATTTCAGTTTTTGCAGTGAAGGCCAATCTGTAAGGTGTCTATGTTAAAATGACTAAAACCATTTAGTCAAACTTATGTCAAACATATTGTTAATGTTGTGTAGTTTCATCAACAATTTTCAAACCTGAGAAATCCATAATTGTATTTATTCATATCTAAAATTAAAGTGACGTTAATGTCTCCTGTGTGCTTTAACCAGTTTTAAGCCACATTTCTTTGATAACGTTTTTTAAAACCTGATTGTTGTTAAATTAGTTTAATTAGATTAAAGATGATCATGATGATGATGCTGATCAAACATTAGTTGTGAAGAAACACAGATTTTTAATATAAAACTGCTTTATTCAGTGGTTTTACTGGTTTTAATCACCAGGTCTATTTGATTCTGACGTTGTAAACTGAGGATAATTTATCTCTTTCTGAATGATGAACACTGAAGGATTCACCATCATGACGAGACACCAACTCCATCTTTACAGCTTTTCTGAGCAGCAGAAAATGACATAATGGATGCTTAAAATCTTTTTCTATTCTTCTCAAACAGTTAGAAACGGCTTGAAAAATCAATCTAATTCTAGACAGAAGTGATTTGGAGGTTTTTAACGGATTATAACACCAATTGATTTCTTTTCTTCTTGTCCAACACCGAGTACTTTTTCATCCCTTCAGGCTCTGAAATGTGTAATGAAACAATCTGAGATGTATAATTCCTCCTGATTTATTTGCAAACTGAAGCGATAACCTGCAAAAACGAGAAGATGCTGCTTCATTTAAAGGCTCCTCAAGCCGAAACAAAAAAAGAATGAACAACTGTTTTAATGTAGAAAGTATTTGTTCCTATAGAAAAGTGGAAGCTTAAGTAGACTTTTCATGTTTAAATGAACATGTGTTGTTCCATCGTCTTAATAGCTTAGCTTAATAGCTTAGCTTAATAGCTAACTGATTGTGTTCTGTTAGGTGATAGTGCTGGGATTTTCTGAGGGTCTGTGAATGCATCTTGAATTAAGACTTGTTCGTGTGAGGAATAAAGCAGAAGCTAAACCAGCTAACATCTTAGCGTGTGAAAAGTGCTGGGAAGCAACATGAGCAGGAGCTGTGATGTGGAGCTTTACACTGTAAAGAAAGAGCTGTTTCCTTTTTTTTTAAAGATTTTTACTGTGACATAAACACTTTTATTACAGCAGCCAGACAGGAAGTGATGGGGAGACAAAGGAATGCTGCGACCAGGATTAAAACCCATGGTATGCTGCTGAAGAAAAAAAGGCTCCAAATAGTAAGAGCTCTCCTTTAATGCTAAAGAGATACGAGAACAGACAGAATCACTCCGTGCTTTTATAGATTTACCTCTATTTAAACTGAAAACACCTGACCTACATGCACACAGATGTGTTTTTGCACATCAAGTGAACAAATGCTAGTAAAAACTGTCAGAGTTAAACAGGAGAAACATAAAAACAGCTAAAAAGGTGAGTGAAAAAAACTCTATTTTAATGTAATTTTGTCTGTATGTGAACTGATATCAAACTAAAAACACATGTCCTACATGACAACGGATGAGTTTTGCACATCAAACTAAAAAAATGCTACGAAACTGTCAGGATTAAACAGCAATAATTAATCTATGTGTTAGACCGGAAGTTCTGGTTCTCACAAGCCAAAAAGGTCACAGAACAGAGCTGTATTCAGTGTAATTTAGCTCTATATGTGAATTAAAATGTGTCCTACATGCAAACGGATGCGTTTTGCACGTCGAATGAAAATAAGAAATAATTCATCTCTGTGTTGGAATATGACTGAAAGTTTCTGTGATGCATCATGAGCTGAAAAAGGTGAGTTATTTGCACCTGGAAACACCTGTCCCACCTGCAAACTGACGCCTTTATTCACTTCAAATGAACATAAAATCCGACTAAATGTCAGGGTTTCATGCTGCAGAGAAACTGCCCTCGTAGCGACGCAACTTTCCCTCCCGTAATCGCCCTGACATCCTGAATCGAACGCCGCTGCCCCCCCCCTCCCCTCTTCAGCTGGCGGGGGGTCACCTGTGCGCGGCATTAGCGAATTAGCCGCTATCTAACCCAGACCTGCTGCGGCGCGCTGACACTAATCCCGCGGCCCGCTGCAGAGCCCCGTCTACGTTACATTATCGCCGCTAATCCCCGTAATCTCTCTGCCGAGCTGAGAAAACGCCGTTCACGTCTCTTACCTCGCGCTCCTGGATCATTAACGGAGGCCTAACCCCCCCCCCCTACACCCCCCCCCCTGGTTGTGTGTACCGGGCTAGCCTAGCCTAGCGGTGGCTAACCCCAGCCTCCCAGGCTGCAGGATTTAATGTAATTCTCGGCCTGGGGGCAAAAAGCAAAACCAAACATATGTTCAACAAATCAGGGCTTGTGTGTTTTCTTGTCACCGACGCTGTGCAGGTCTATTTAGAGTCACTGATGAGATCCTTAGTGAAGGGAGGGGGAGGGGAGGGGGGGGCTTTGAAGTGCCTGTGCCATTTTCAAGAAAGAAGCCCCCCTCCCCCACCCACTTATTACGTGAAGCTGACCCGGGTTATTAAAATACCACAGAAACCATCACCCATAATGTCTCTCTCTCGTTTCCTTCTCCTGGCTGTCAACAAAGAATTGGAGGATGAGAAGGTTGAAAGGAGGGTGTGTGTGTGTGTGTGTGTGTGTGTGTGTGTGTGTCCCTCCTCCTCCACCCTGCATTAAAAATGGCACTTTATCCATTAAAAGCGGGATTTTCCTGCCTGTCTCTTTTGTGTAATTACCTGCAACCCCGGCGGCTCTGTGCTCGGGCTTTACCTTGTTTACACTGTGCGTCTCTGAGCCGCGCTGTCTCGCGGCGAGGCCTCGCCGCCGCCGTCCTGTCTTCTCTGCCTTTGTCTCTCCTGACATCTCTGACTCGTCTGTCTGGGCTGTCGGGAACAACCTTGAAAAGAATGAGAAGAAGTAAAAAAAAAAAAATGAAAAAACAACAAAAAAACACACACACCCAGAAGAGCAAAAAAAAAAAAAAAAAAACGTCAATGAGAGAAGTTAAAGCCTGTTTCAATTTAGTCGCGTTGACGAACGTATTCATTTATTTACAATTTACAATTTGGCATGCATATAACTCAAACCCATTAATGTGCTTTGCAATGTTAATCAAATGCTAATGCAATTGCACACCCCCCCTTTAGTGGCCCGACCTCCTAGCAAACACGCTGACTTAATTGTGAGGGTGAAAAAACAGCGAGCGCGCAGGGGCTTCCTCTCATATTTAATTTTATCTTGAATAAAAGAGCTATAGGAAAGTATTAATCTGCTTAACATTTCTAAGTACATCCTCCAAAGGATTTTTGCTTTTTTTAATCTTACATATGCTCGGCAGAGTTACTGGCAAAAACTGTACATTTTCCTCATTTCATCCTTTCAACATCAAATGGTGAGCAGCAAAAATTGGATCAGACTTCAAAGGCCGCGATGTGCTCCAAGTCACGGAGTGGCTCTTCTATTTCACATATTGAATCCGAGCAGGATATCAAAGTGCTACCAAAGAACCTCAGGTCTTTACTAAAAAAGGGGGTCTAACATCTGTAGAAAGAGGAGCGCAAAGACAAATCACCTCGGGGGAAGAGCCCAGCATTTATTCTCAGCCGTGAATTTCCAGCCTTTTGATTCTACCACCCTGTCTCCTCCGCTGAGATGGAGGTTCGGAGCAAGAGAACTCTTTTGTCTCAAGGACTCCAAAAAAAAAAAAAATAGAAAGAATCTGGGTTAAAGCTGCTTTGTAGAGGAGCAGCATTTAACACACACACTGGCTGGAGTCAGGAGGAAGAGGGGAATGAGGAAAATCTAATTTCATTGATGTTCTGTTCACTCACGTTTCCTCTGTGATCTGCATGTGCCGCGCTGCTCTTTGGGCTGTTCGACCTGGGAAAGACAAGAAGTGGGTGATTATCTGTGCATGACATGAACAGAACATGTCACGACACACAGACAGGTGAAGAACACAGAACCTCAGGAGGGTCTGGGTAAATTTATCATCTTTGCCTCCTCAAGTTTTGCACCTTTCAACTGCTGTAAAATGATCACGCATCAATATTTTATTCTCCTTTTCTTCTCTTAAGCAACTTTTTTTTGTTTAAAACTACCAAACATTCAATAAAGTTCAAGATTTTTGAAAAAGAAGTTGAAAAGTTGTACGAAAATGACCGAGGAGGGTTAAATGCAGCAATATGGTGTGATGTGAGGGAAGAATCAAGAAGTTATAGATATTATATATAGTTATCAATAATCACTATTGATGATAATATCAGCTATAGACTATCAATAATCACTATTATTGATAATATCAGCTATAGACTATCAATAATCACTATTATTGATAATATCAGCTATAGACTATCAATAATCACTATTGATGATAATATCAGCTATAGACTATCAATAATCACTATTATTGATAATATCAGCTATAGACTATCAATAATCACTATTATTGATAATATCAGCTATAGACTATCAATAATCACTATTATTGATAATATCAGCTATAGACTATCAATAATCACTATTATTGATAATATCAGCTATTAATAGTGATCATTGATAAAATAATTCTAATATTGCACACTGAGTTATTTCAAGTGTTTGTTTTTTTTTGGAAAAAAAAGTGCTAAATTTTCTGGTAAAATCCTGTTCTGAATTCTTATACATGATATGTTTATTTGGATTGGACCTTAACCCATCAGGACCCAGACCCATTTATCCCTAAAGGAAAATCATGTGGGTTATACCATAGACCAAGTGGACCACATTGAACACATTTCTAAAGTTTTTTTTTTTTTTTAGAATAATACTTTTTTTTTATTTTTAATCTATCTCACATCAGTGGTAAACATATTCCATATCAGGATGATTAGTAAATGTCACTTTTCGGACTTAATGAGTTAAGTTCAGACTTAAAACCTCATAATGAAGAGTCTGGGGGAACCAACGTTCTTGTTACACCGGTGTTATGGCTTCATATTTTACAGTTACACACCATATTTCTTATTATAGTTATAACAAAAGAAGTAAAGTTGTGGGCTTTAATGTGTTGTTTCTATCTACACATCAATATTGATCTGTTAAATCAATTCTCTTCATTAAAACTAATTTACACATAAAATCTCTGATTATAACTAAAAATACGTCCACTGCTACAGATAGAAATGCTCTGTCTGTCTTCTCCAGAACCAGCTCTGCTTTGTGATTATGCAACAGAGACATGTTCCTTCGCTGCATTATAATACACAAACAGCAAAAGAGGCGACATCTGCCACCACATCCCTGCACGCCACTCGCTGTTTCAGTTTAAGGAAAAAAAAACACGAAGCGCGTCCATCCAGTTTGGATGCGGTGATGCAACTTTTTTTTCGGATGCAGACGCAGAAATTGGCGCGCGGTACGAAGTGGGAAATCAAAAAAAAAAAAAAAAAATCAAAAGAGAAAAAGAACAGCGTGTAGGTGAGAACGCAGATCTTACACAAGGAAAAAAATGAATGAATGAAACGAGCCAGATCATGTCAAGATAAATCTATATGGAGAGATTCCAGCGCTGATTAAACAGAATTGTTAAGTGGAGGTTTGAAGTTTTTTTTTTTTTCTTCTTCTTCTCCTCTCACCAAGGAATATGATTGTAAACACGAAGAGAAAAATCCCAGATGGGGCCTTCAAGCTCGGTTTGGAGTATACAACAAGCATAACATTTTCAGATGTGTAAATCCAGGAGTCTGGAGAGAGAGAGAGGGAGATGTTGACCAAAAGTCACCGAAAAGATCTGAACGCCGAAGTCGGTTCAAAAAGATGAGCGGGAGGAAATCAAATATATAAAAAATAAATAAATCTCACACACACATGTGGCGTAAAACTGCGTAATTTATCGCTTCATTTTAGGGGAAAACGCGACGAGTAAAGTTGTGAGGTTGAAGCCGTCGATGCTGCAGATTCTGCTCATTCAACACATATTTCCTTAATGACCCCCCACCAACCCCCACCCCCGCGTGGGGCTACGAACATCTGGAGACCAACGCAGCGCCCAGCCCCGTCTGTGGTCGACAAGTGTGTCGATGTGGGTGGAAAGAAATTTATTAGGGTTTATAAAAGCTGAAAAGAGGAGGCGCACAGGGAGGAGATTTTTCATCTGGTTAAAACAACAGAGAAAAAAAAGCTGAGGATGAGTGACGGGCATACGAGTCCTCATATAGTTGGAAATATGGGTTTTTACTGTAAATCCTCTGGTGGAAATTTGATTTTTTAACATACAGAGGTCATTTCCATATAATGGTTTAGTAAATCATGTTTTGCAAGATGAGAAAGTCAAAAACGTTTTTTTTAAATAAAGTTTTAAAAGCTCTTTCAAAATGCACATGTATTACTTAAATGTAATTTAATGGCTTTTTTCAGTTTGTTTTCTGTAAATAAAGCTAACATTTTCCTAAAAACACACACACACATTACAGAAAGCAAAGTTTTTACCAGAAATTTTAGCACAATTTTTTGGTGTAAACTGTTTTTTTTTTTTTTTTTAAACCAGGTCATTCACTAAAATGGGTTATAAATCATGTTAAAAACTTTTTTTTAAATCAAGTTTTAAAAGCATTTATCAACTCTTTCAAAATGCACATGTAATAAGTTAATGTAATTTAATGGCTTTTTAATATTCACTAAAATGGAATGCTACAGTGTGTGAGGCAAGACAAAAAATCTAAAACTTGTTTAAATAAAGTTTTAACAGCAGCTCTTTCAAAACGTACATGAAACTATATATTTTAACTATTTTACACTAAAAATGTGTCGTAATATTTTCAGGCTGTAAAGAAACTATAAAAGCAATTTTGATGTTTCCTTTAAAATTTTCCAGTGAGATACTTAAAAAATAAGTTGATTTAAGTGAAAATGTCTTTCTCTACAATTAGCATGAAATTGGGTAGAAGCTCTTTCAAAATGTACATGAACTATATATTTCACTATTTTTACACTAAAATGTGTCTGAAGAAACATCTTATGAGTTTCAGGCTGTAAATCAATGTTTCCATTAAAATTTTCTATTTAGATACTTTAAATAAATTGATGGGAAACCGACTTCACTGCAAAAACGTGGGTGAAAATATGTTATTTTTTGGTACAATTAGCCTAAAATCGAGTAGAATTCTCTTATTCCACTGGCTGATAATTTAATGGCATATTTCAAAGCTTTTTTTTCACTTGATTTTGTTCAGTTTGGTCTTGTTTTTAGTAAATAAAGCTAACATTTTCTTAAAAAACACACACACACATTACAGAAAATTTTACTGCATCAGACATTTTTTGGTGGAAACAGGATTTAAAATACAGCTTTAAAAGCATTCCTCTCAAAACGTAAATTTTGCGTTTATGTAATTTAAAAAGTCCAGAGGAATAAGATAATTCTATTCAATATTCTATTCAATTATACCATAACAAGACACTTTTTTTTTCCTGTCTCATCATTTTATACCTTTGCATCTAAAACATTTCTAATATTGCACATTTAGTTGTTATTTCAAGTGCTTTTTTGATTGAAGAAGTTGAATTTTTAGACTTGATAATTTACAGTTACACAACAAATGTATTATTATAGTAAATGTATTATAGTTAATAACTTAAGCTTATCTGACTTGTCTCTTTGGATGAATTTATTCTTGTTGCTCTCAAGTTCTTTCACAGCAAAATAGACATTTGAGTTTATAAAATGTCCGTTAACTCGTCTCCTTATTTAAATCATTGTCGACTGAGAAGAAACAATCAAGAATTCACAACAGTATAAAACAAATTTTCTCTGGACAAACACAAAAACGTGAGTGAAGTTTCCATCAACTGGTTTGGACACGTGGCTGCAATAAACAGCAGGAAAAGAAAAGCCTGTGGAAACAAAACAAGTCGACTACGAGGGAAAAATCCAGAGGAATTTGGTCCAGTTTTGTTTTTCATATCGTAATATTTCTTTCATGCCAGCTGGTGTTAATCACGTCTCGGGCTGTCGGAGACGAAGACAAATACACGCGTATGACGAGAAAATCAGAAACAGCTCGAACAGCTGATTCCTCGTGTGAGTTAACGTCTACGTCAGGATTTACAACACAACATCCTCCATCTCACGTTTGCTTCATCTTCTGCTTTAAAAATGGCAAAAAAACACCTCAAGTGAGTGAAATTGAGCAATTTTGTCGTTTCCATCAAACCTTTCTACTGAAATATATCAACATGCATCAACATGAGTTTTATACGCTCGATTTTAATGTGATTTACACTGTAAAAAATAAATACTAACAGGTGAAAATGTCTCGTTTTGGGATGATTACTCCCATATTGATTAGAATTTAGCTTATTTCAAGTTTTTTTCCCTGATTTGGGTCAATTTGGCCTTGTTTTAACAAAACAAGACAAACATTTTCTTAAAAAATTGATTAAATTGATTAAAGACAAGATAATTATACTCAATGTTAGACTGAAAATACCAAAATTTTGAATTTCAGGTTTTGCAGTGTAACTACAAAATAGATTTAAACTATATTTTAACTATTTTTTATACTACAAATGTGTCTGAGGAAACATCTTAAAGTTTCAGGATGTAAAAAAAGTAAAAATTTACATCAAAATTCTCCATTAAGATACTTAAAATAAGTTGGTGGGAACACGACTTTACTGCAAAAACTGAAATCTGAGGTGAAAATATTTTGTTTTTGGAACAATTAATCCAAAAATGAGTGGAATTATCTTATTTTAAACCAAAATGAGCATTTTCATTAATAAAATGAACAATATTTAACCCTAACAAGTCAATTTTGCCTTGAGTAAACAAGACAAACATTTTCTTGATAATGGATTAAATTGACTCAAAGATATATATAATATATAAATAATATATTATATACATATTTTCACAAGATTTCAGGTTTTGCAGTGTAGCTACAAAATAGATTTAAACTATATTCACTATATTTTAACTACTTTCTTCACTACAAATGTGTCTGAGGAAACTTTTTAAAGTTTCAGGCTGTAAAAAAAAAGTAAAAATTTCCATCAAAATTCTACCTTGAGATACTTTAAAATAAGACTTTGTTTTAACAAAACAAGACAAATATTTTCTTAAAAATGGATTAAATTGACTAAAAGATAAGACAATTCTACTCAATGTTAGACTGATTAAGCAAAAACTAAATATTTCAACATGATTTCAGGTTTTGCAGTGTAACTACAAAATAGATTTAAACTATATTCACTATATTTTAACTAGTTTTTACACTGTATATGTGTTTTAAAGTTTCAGGCTGTAACTAAAAATGTAAAAACTTTAGAATTTTGACATTTCCATCAAAATTCTCTATTGAGACACTTTAAAATAAGTTGACAGGAACACGTCTTTACTGCAAAAACTGAAATCTGAAGTGAAAATATTTTGATATCGGTAAAATTAATCCAACAATGAGTGGAATAAAGTGAAATTTTGCCTTGTTTTAAGAAAACAACACTAATATTTTCTTTTTCTTCCAAAAAGCTGAAATAATCAGAATAATAATTCTACTCAATATTGGACTAATTGTACATAAACAGGATCTTTTCACCTGTTCAGGTTTATTTTTTGTTCATGAAATCGTGAAATAACCAAACTCAGAATCCTCAGAATGTTCTAGACCCTCAGGGACCTGGGACCAGAGTCTCACCCCATATGCTGGTCCTCGGTGGTCTCCCCTCCAGCCTCAGGGGGACATCTGGTCTTCTGGGGTCCCTGGTCCCGACGCACCCGATGGCCCCGGTAGACTGAAAACACACACACACACACACACACACACACACACACACACACACACACACACACACACACAGTTGTTTCACATTCAGATTGAATTATTTTATTAACTTTTAACCTCGAGGGTCAAACTGACATCAAATCACTGTTCCTTCCTTTCTCTCACTTAATTTCTTCCTCTCTTTCTCCGTATTTTCCTTTCTTTCTTACTCAGGTTCCCTTCCTTCCTTCTAGTCCTTCTAGTCCTTCTGGTCCTTCTAGTCCTTCTAGTCCTTCTGGTCCTTCTAGTCCTTCTAGTCCTTCTGGTCCTTCTAGTCCTTCTGGTCCTTCTAGTCCTTCTGGTCCTTCTGTTTTACTTTTTAGTCCTCCTGGTCCTACTAGTCCTCCTGGTCATTCTAGTCGCTCTGTTCTTCTGGTCCTTCTAGTCCTTCTGGTCCTTCTAGTCCTTCTGGTCCTGTTTTACTTCTTAGTCCTTCTGGTCATACTAGTCCTTCTGATTCTTCTAGTCCTTCTGGTCATACTAGTCCTTCTGATTCTTCTAGTCCTGTATTTTGTTCCTTCTAGTCCTTTTTTTAGTCCTTCTGTTGTTTTTTTTTACTTATAACAAATAAGAAACCAGTTCTTATTTATTCCTTCTGGCCATTCTAGTCCTTCTGTTTTTTTGGTCCTTCTAGTCCTTCGGTTTCTTGTTTAGTCCTTCTGGTTATTCTAGTCCTTCTAGTCCTTCTAATCCCTTTAGTCCTGTATTTTGGTCCTCCAATTCTTAGTCCTTCTGGTTATTATAGTCCTTCTGATTCTTCTAGTCCTTCTGTTTTTTAGACCTCCTGGTCCTTCTGTTTTACTTTTTAGTCCTTCTGGTCCTACTAGTCCTCCTGGTCATTCTAGTTGCTCTGTTTTCTGGTCATTCTAGTCCTTCTGATTCTTCTAGTCCTGTTTTTTGGTCCTCCTAGTCCTTTTTTTAGTCCTTCTGTTGTTTTTTAACTCCTTCTAGTCCTTCTAGTCCTTCTGGTTATTCTAGTCCTTCTAGTCCTTCTGTTTTTGGTCCTTCTAGTCTTGTTTTTTAGTCTTTTCTTAATCTTTCATGGTCTGATCTGATCGATGTCCCCCCCTACCCCTACCCCTACCCCCCTCCTCTCTTAGGGGGCCCCTCTGCTCCAGATCTGAGGACCCACCAGGCTCCATCCTCATACATTTGAAAGGCATCTGTTTATTTTCATGATGCAAATGAAGGCGTCGCCTCAAAGGCCGAAACAAGCTGCTGAGAACACACAATGTGGAGTGGTCCGCCCTGGGGGGTGGGGTGCTGAGGCCCCCCTTATGTCAGGTTCACCCCCCCCCCTCCCCCCTCCTCCTGCTGTTGAACCCCGGCGGCCACACACACACACACACACACACACACACAGAGTTTATCCTTTATCCTCAGCGTTATTTACAAGGGTTTTAATGGAGGACGTTTACACGAGGTGCCGGCGACTGATGCTCCTGGTGCCAGACCAGGACCAGATCTCCTCCCCCCTGCCCTCCTCCCTCCAGCCCCCTTTTTGGCTCCCTGGTCCTGCAGCGAGGAGGAGGAGGAGGAGGAGGAGGAGGAGGAGGAGGAGGAGGCCCAGGAAGGTTAATGTGCGTGCTTTGATCTCCGTCAAACCACACTGAGTAAGAATTAATTTACATTTCAGATGAAAAGGTTGACAGTATAAAAAGGCATCTTGTTCCTGGTATGCGGGGACTGTGCAATGGGCCAGGAATTTGAGAGAGGAAGTCGTGAGGAAACAGAAGGATAAGCCCCTCTCTCTCTCTCTCTCTCTCTCTCCTTTTTTTGTAACTGGGAATGAGATGAAAGGGAATTTCTGGGATCTCGGCGTGCACTGTTCTTCTTAAAAAACAAAAAACGTGGGGACCAAATGCTGCTACCAAACTTTCCAAAGCCCTTTTCCCCTCTATGCATTATTAATTATTACTGTTTCGGGGGGGGGGGCACTCGACGAGATCAAAAAGGTGTCGCACAAAGATGGAGTAGAAAAGGAAGAAAGGGATGAAAAAAAGGTAATTTTCACAAGACAGATGAGAAAAGATTAAAAAAATAAAATCTTAACAAGTGAAATGTCTTGTTTTTTGGGTAAAATTAGTCCAATATTCAGTAGAATTATCTTATTTTAGAACAAGTTAGTCCTTTTCTTAAAAAAAGTTTTCTTTAAACAAGACAAAATAAATCCAAACAAGGAAAAACTAAATATTTTCACTTTAAATTTCAGTTTTTGCAGCAAAGTCGTGTTTTCATCTCAGTAGAAAAGTTCTAAAGTTTGTACAGTTGGTAGAAGTTTCCAAGTCTCACTCAATTTAATTTATAATAATATAATATTTAGCTTATTTTACACATGTTTTTAGTCAATTTACTATTTTTTTAAAGGAAATGTTAGTCTTGTTTTATTAAAACTAAAACCAAATTGACCCAAATGAGGAAAAAAGCTTTCTGTCTGTGATAATATTAATTATCTGCCTGTGGAATAAGAAATTTCTATTCAGTATTGGACTAATTGTACAAAAAAACAAGATGTTTTCACCTAATATTGCATCCAAACTCATACACTCATATTGTACTTCAGTGTTTTTTTATATATACATATAAAAATCTGCACAATTTGCTGCAAAAATCTTGTTCTGGACAAATCGAAAGAATTTTCAGGCTTAAAATTTCAGTTTTTGCAGCGTAAACAGACTGAATTTCTATTGTCATCCAGGCATGCCCTAAAAGATGTGAGTAAAGAGAATTATCAGGGGACAGATGATAAACTCCAGAGGTTTCAGCTTCAGAAGGAGATCAGCAGCTTTCTTTACCCGACTGGATGCGAACGGCCGCCTTCTCCCGCCCACGTTTTATTTGCTTGACGTTCTGGCGAGCGACGTATCCCCTCCAGGCTGAAGAAAGAGAAGGAGATGGCGTGTGTGAGTGTGTGTGAGAGTGTGTGTGTGTGTGTGTGTGTGAGTGTGTGTGAGGCCCACCACACACACTCTGTTAAAGCAGGTGTTGGGCTGATCCTTCTGTTTCAGGCAGATTAATCATTATTATTATTTATATTAATCCTCACATATTTTTAGTACACTTTTGTCAACTTTTTCTTTTTGATTTGTTGATCATTTTTGAATGAATATTTGCAGAAACTCTTCTGAAAATCTATTAAATATGACACTTAAGATGAGATCAAGTGATTTTTTTAGGTAAAAACAACCTTTAACTACCAAAATATGAGCCTATATCATCACTTTTTGTCAGAAAATATGCATTTTGTGTGTTGTATTTTTAACAATGAAAAGGTGGACTGGTTAGAATTTAAGGGTCAGAGCTGGTTAAATAATGCACTTTATGGCTTTTTTTGCAGTTTATGTGTTGCATTGTCCCTTTAAAAGTATTTAAACAGGTAATAGTGACTTAATGAGATAAAATCTATTGACTAGAACAAAAACGTGATTTTTTTTTGAAAAAACAAGCTTTAACTCCCAGTATATGAGCTGTCATCACGTTTTAACAAGAGAAAAATGCATAACATGTGTTGGACATCAGTTGGTATAAAAATGTATTATTCATTTTTTGTTCTATTTTAGTGACTTTTTAATCTATTTTTACGTTTCAATGGTGAAAAATGGGCTGGATCGGTTATAATTTAGGGTTCAGAGCAGGTTTAATAATGAATTTATGGCAGAAAAATCACTTTTTGAAACTTTTATGAAAACAAACTGGAATAAAAGAGGAGTAACAAGGATGTTATTCCTGTAGCTTCTGCTCAATCTGGGAAAATAAATTGATTATTCGATCAACTACTGAAGCAATTAACTGATTAGTCATTTGGTTCAATTAATGTTGATCATCAGTTCGCTATTATAGAAGAATAAAGAAACCAGGAAATAATCAGAGAACAGAAGCTGGAACCAGAGAATTTGGACATTTTGTCAGTAAAAACCTGGTACCTCGGTGAGTTTCCTGTAGTGAATACCTGACTGGATGACCACGGCGCCGTGCCTCCTCCTCTCCTTCTCCCGCCGGTAGCGGCGGGCGCCCAGCCAGCCCTTAGTGAAGGCCTGGATCACCACCACCCGGGCCGTGACCTCCCTCAGCAGCAGGTTCAGCTGCTCCACATGGTAGTACCGCAGAAACACCTGGAACACCAGGCAGCGGCAGTCAATCAATGAATCAGTCACAGGAGGCAACCAGGTTTAGGAGGTAACGTATTTTCAGGACCATAAGGCACCGTAATAAAAAGGCTCAGTCTCAGTTCTGTGTGTCATTACTGTCATTTACACGGATAAAACAAGCACACAAGTGTAGAGCGGGGTAATGTCATCAATCAAACCATCAAAGTCCTCATCCTCTGTTTCTGATTCCAACAGCAGCTAAATCTCCATCAAACATGCCAGCTTCCCTTTCTTCACCATCAGAGTCACTTTCCTCTAAATGATGCGTTATAATCCGCTGGAAGTTGCTGAGCTACCGTAGTCCTGGTCTGGATGGAGAAATGGCACCGAAACAAAAGCACCAAGATGGAAATGTTCAAGTTTCATTTCTTCTGCTGCTTTACTGCTTTTAGTCGAATGGTGACCATAGGAACGCTTCTCCCACTCAGTCTTTGCTCTGTGATCCACTGATCTGGTCTTTGCTCTGTGATCCACTGATCCAGTCTCTGCTCTGTGATCCACTGATCCAGTCTTTGCTCTGTGATCCACTGATCCAGTCTCTGCTCTGTAATCCACTGATCCAGTCTCTGCTCTGTGATCCACTGATCCAGTCTCTGCTCTGTGATCCACTGATCCAGTCTTTGCTCTGTAATCCACTGATCCAGTCTCTGCTCTGTGATCCACTGATCCAGTCTCTGCTCTGTGATCCACTGATCCAGTCTCTGCTCTGTGATCCACTGATCCAGTCTTTCCTCCAACTCGTACCACCTGTCTTATGTCTTAAACTCAGCTGTGTAGCTGATTTCCTTCAGTTTAAACTGTGCTTTATCAGCGTGTCTCTTTACCATTTTCAGGTTGTTAAAACAACGATGTTCTGCATAACGCACATCCCCGTTATTTTATCTACAATCCATGCCCACACTTCCCCTACATACATACATAGGGAACACCAACATTTTGAAGAAAATAGAAGACTTTAATGTGCACCTTATAGTCGTGAAAATACGATATATCGTATTATTTACTATATACCGCTATTGGGACTTGGCTTGTTTAGCTAAGTCTCATTTTCAACGCCTTTGAGTGAGTGAGTATGAGGTCTGTTATAATTCATTTTGCTTATAAAAGGCCCAATGTGAGTTTAAAATATCTGAAATGAGTGATTAATCCTATATTAAGTATACTGTTGAGTTCTGTATTTGTGACAATGATAAAACCATCATGTGATGTAACCTTAAAAACTTGGTACCAGAGAATTTGAGCTCTCTTAAAAAACACATGCAATCAACTATTTTTATTTATATTGTAGGTGGATTAAATATTTTAAAAAATGGTACAAATGGAACATGAACTCAACAATTTTACTTTCTCATCTTGCCAAACATGATTTGTCACTGACCCATTTTCATTATTCCAAATGTTTCCTAAACTGACTGACTCAATATTTTTGGGTCAGTGACAAATCATATTTGGCAAAATGAAAAATTCAAAAACTATATCTAAAAATGCTGTTTTTAAGAAGCATTCATCAGCTCTCTGCATGTTGGTTTCTTGTCATTTAAAAATCCATTTGTTCCTTTTTTTTCACAAAAATCACTTTTTGACATAAAATATTAAATGGTGTAACTGAAAATAAATGATAAATTATGGAATAAATATATATAATATATTATTTGTTCCAGGTACACCCATGGCTAGCATTTGTTTGATTTTCTTTTAACCTTTTAAAGAGAATTAAACTATCTGGTACTAAATTTTAATGGTTAAACCACATTACAGTTGCATTGTTTTTTATTCATTATAATCAGTGGGTCAGTTTGTGTTAGAGAAAAACTCTAAAAATAAAACCAAACAAAAACCAGGAAAAGACCACAACTCCCATTATCCCACGCTGCTTCATGACATCATCAACTACACCTTTTGTTACTGTTTTGATTGAGATGGTTTAAGATGCTTAACACAGATAATTTATCAAAAAAAAGAAAGAAAAGGCAGAGAATCTCATCGATTTGAATAAAAATGATAAAAAGCCTTTAATATAACATGGCGGCAAAAATCACTTAAAATTAATAATTAAATATTAATATTCACCTTGGTCTTGCCCAGCACCCAGTCCTTCAGTTTGGCTCGCTCCAGGATGGCGACGGCGTTTTCTTTGCTCGTCTCAGGCATCTTATGAGCCCGAAACGCCAGGTAGTAATATCTGATGGGAGGGAAACCAGGGAAACTGTTAATAATCTGATTTAATGGAGGTTCAGCACTTAACAAGCAGGGATGAGTTGTGGCTGATCATGAAATAACCTCATCATCAGAGATTAGATTTGGAAATAAAAAAAGACGTTGATGAGTCAAAGTTTTTGGAAAAATGTCAAAAACGTCGAGTGGTGTAAAGTGGGTCAGTGACAAATCATGTTTGGTAAGATGAGAAAGACAAAACCTTTATAAAATACAGTTTAAATTTATTCATCACATCTTTCAAAATGTACATTTTGTGTTCATATTGGTTTATTGTCCATTTATTTTTACAAAATCACTTTTTTTTGCTATTTTTGAGACTAAATATCAAATGGTGTAAAAAGAATGATACATTTTATATATTTAATCCACATCGAATATAAATCTTTGTGTTTTAAATGTTTTAAAACATTTTTCATGAGAGTTTAACTACCTGGTAGCAAGTTTTTTATGATTAAGGTCAAAGGTCATTAAAGTCAATTTATAAATATAAAAATAATAATGTTAAATTATACATTTCTCAGGTTTGAAAACTATTGGAATCATTTAGGATAATTACATATTTTTTTATTTTAACAGTTTTTGCAGGATTACCGTATTTCCAATCTCATTTAGGCAAAACATGACACCCAGATTCTTGATAATTTACTCTCCTACTTGTGTTTAATGCATCTTTGCATTTAATCCAAAAATAATCTACACATAATCTGTGCAGGTTTTACTGGTGGATTCCATCGCCCATGAACATGGAGCAGCTCCTCCTCAACAACTGACAACATTTAAAAGTAATTTAACCCTTGTTTTCTTTCTTTTTTTAATTCCACACGACCAGCAGAAACATCATTAGAGGCCCCACGGTTGGGGTTGGGGGGTTGGGGGGTTGGGGGTTGGGGGGGGACATGAGTCCTCAACAGAGGCCCATTGTTGCTGCTCCGTTTGAACCAGACATCGGATCTGATTTCATCGGCCGACAGCAGAAGAGTCAGGTCAGTGTGGATCAGTGCTGCAGATATATGGAAGTTTGGTTTTACCACAGTCAGAAAGAACATTGGGATAAACACAACTAGAATATTACTATAGGACAATTAACTTTTTCCATTCAGTATAAATTATAATACAGAATATAAACAGGTTAGGTACAGGCTATCTAAGTATTTACAATGCAATTGTGTTGGGTGATTATATATATATATATATATATATATATATATATATATATATATATATATATATATATATATATATATATATATATATATATATATATATGACCATTCATATTCATGTGTATGTGGTTTGTCATTCCAGATATCCACTATGTAAATTACTGATAGCTGTAATTGAATTACCAATAGTAGTAATTCCAGTTTGAGATAATCTACAATTTGATTCTGACTCATTATAATTCCAGTTCAAGTTATCTTGAATTTATCACAGTTAGAGAAATCTGCATGTCCCTTTAGACGTATCTGATATTGAGTTTGGACTAGGTGAAATTAAATATTTGTTATCGAGGTATACATATCCTGAACTGATTTTTTAATAGGTATCTGAAATGGGAGGTATTTTTAGTCAGAATAAAATGACATTTGACATATTTCTAACTTTAAATACGCCTAGAGTGAAAACTGAATTACACATATCTGCAGTTGTCATTAAAGACGTGTGAGGATGTGAATGACGTTTCAGTGACATCATAGCAGATATCTGTAATTCTATTGTGTCTATATAGTAAATCAGCTGCTATAATTATGACTATAGACATAATGAAAGTTAAGAGAGAGAGAGATATCTATATATAGAGATATATATCTCAAACATCATGCATGCCGTTCCAGTGATATCTGTAATCAAAACTCGGTTTATGATATCTACAACTTAATAAAATATGAATAATTATATTTTGACTAGTCACAACTTGAGTTTAGAATATCTACAAGTTCATTTTGACTTACCGAAACTCAAAAATTACTCAAAAACTGGAAATACTACTAGTCATTCAGATTCAGGTGTCAGTTATATATATATATATATATATATATATATATATATATATATATATATATATATATATATATATATATATATATTCATTATAGTCTGTACATAACCTTTTTATTTTCTGTATTATAATTCATACTCACTATCATAGTCATAATATACACACACACACACACACACACACACACACACACATATATATATGTTATGACTATGATAGTGAATATGAATTATCATAGTCATAACATATATATATATATACACATACATATCTACACACACATTCTGCACCTTAAGTATGCATTAGCTATGTATGTGTACATGTGTGTATGTGCATATATATGTGTAAATATGTGTGTGTGTACGTGCATGTATGTATGTATATATGCTTTGCTTATGCATACTTTTTTCTTGCTATTTATTAGCATTTTTTCTCCATTCTATGTCCATAATGCATACTGTGTATGCAGATCAACAAATTCTACGAATTTTGTACATAGTGTGTATTTTTATACTTTATATTCTTTACTCTGTAACGCTGCAGTAACAAGCAAATTTCCCCGTTGTGGGATCAATAAAGTTATATCTTATCTTATCTTATCTTAAAGCAACGACAGTAACGTTTAGTCTAATTTAATCTATAGGGAGATTCTGTTGGTGGATATTTTGACAATGCCATTTGCAGGTTTGGGTGCTGCTGTCTAACTCTGGCGTTACTGCCATCGGCCTGTTGATCCTCCCGTTGTAGTTTACAGAAGCTGCAGCCTGTTTGCTCAGCGACATCAAGGCGTCTAAACTACCGGTTCATCTCTCGCGTTGTGGCGTTGGTCGAAAAGAAGAAGAGGAAGAAAAAAAAACTTCTTTGAACTCCAACCCCCTTCCCTCAGTCTGCAGGCTTTCATTCTAATTCCTGTTGATACCTGTTATTTCTTTGATGGTAAATACAAAGCAACATCAGACGAGCCTTTGATATGAGAGCACAAATTTAAATCAGTTTTCACTAAAGGTGCAGTTTAGCCACTCGCATCCGTCTGGACGGCTTCAGGAGGATGATACGGATCCAGTGGCAGGGTTTTAACTGCAGTCTGAAGTGGTAATGCTTTCCTAATCTCACACACACACAAATACGCTTTGTGCACACAGGTGTTTCCAAAAAAAAAAAAAAAAAGAGAAGAGTCATGTGACTTAAACAAAAAACTGAGCAGAATTAGTCAAAATTGAAGCTTTTTTCAAAGAAAAATTGATGAAAAACACAAGTTTCCTTCAGTTTTCCCAAAGAAATATTCTTTACTTCAGTCAAAGTACTGATACAACAAGGTAAAATACTCCTTTACAAGAACATAACCTGCAGGTATGCAGCAAAAGTCTGTAAGTTGATTGAGACAAGGTTTTGCTGTTTTTATGACTTGATGTAGTTAAAGTATTGTAGTGATATGAGTTGCTGTATTTAACATATAGAAGTACAAAAGTACATAAGTATTATGAATTGATTTAATACAGCTGTAGTATTGCAGTGTTATGAGTACATGTAGTAAAGTATTATAGTATTATGAAGTGCCATAATTAACATATTGAAATACACAAGTATTATAAATTGATTTAGTAAAGTTGTGCAGTTAATGTAGTGAAAGTATTGTAGTACTATCATTATATGTAGTAAAGTATTGCAGTATTATAAGCGGGTAAAGTAAAGTTTTGTAGAATTATAAGCTGATATTGCAGATGATTATTGCAGTATTTTTGCTCATAAAACTGTGATGTAGATGTAGTAGGGTATTGCAGTATCATGAGTAAATGTAGTAGAGTATTGCAGTATCATGAGTAAGCGTAGTAAAGTATTGCAGTTTCATGAGTAAATGTAGTAAAGTATTGCAGTATTATGAGTAAATGTAGTAAGGTGTTGCAGTTTCATGAGTAAATGTAGTAAAGTATTGCAGTATTATGAGTAAGTGTAGTAAAGTATTGCAGTATTATGAGTAAATGAAGTAAAGTATTGCAGTATTATGAGTAAATGTAGTAAAGTATTGCAGTATTATGAGTAAATGTAGTAAAGTATTGCAATATTATGAGTAAATGTAGTAAAGTATTGCAGTATCATGAGTAGATGTAGTAAATACTATTAATGGGAGAAATAATTCATCTGTTTTTATTTTTTTGGACATTTTCCTCTAATCTTTGATTTTTATGAAATACTGACTTATTTGATATTAATTGAAACGAGACGTTTTAGAGCTGAAAATCTGTAATTGTTGTAGCTTGTAATATGTGTTGAATTCTAGAATATTCCGATATTATCACTGAGTTAAATCTGCATCTGGAAGGAAATAAAGCTGCAGATAAATGTAGTGAAGGAGAAAGTGGAACATTTACTCTGACATGAAGCATAAATGAAATATTGAAAGTATAAGTACGTAGATTGTACTTTGCACCATTGATGTTGGTATGAGGATGTTGAAGCAGGTATTAAACCCTGTGTTAGACATTTTGCATCGTGTGTAGTGTTTATTAATGGTGATTAAATCCTGTCCCACATTTTTAAAAACAACAACAACAACTCCACTTACATACAGCGCCCTAACGATGGAATGTTGTTTTAATTGTGTTCTAATGTAATACCAATGGGACGCTCCGCCGTTTCCAGGTCACCGACTTTAAGAACAAACTCTTCATGAATAGTAAGAAGAAATCCATTAAAATGCATCAACCCTCGTAATCGTGGTTACTCCCCCATTTTGAATTTTATCCACATTTTCCTCCTGGAGCTGCAGGATTTAGTCATTTACTATCGCTAAAGTACAAAAGTAATAGATTACTGATAAAAAGCCATTACAGAAGAAAAATGTTAATATTTTACTTGGTAAAAATGACAGAAATCAATTGAAGTGGTGTTTTTTTTTTTTTTTTCTTAATGCAAATTCTCTAAAATCACAGTGAGATCTTTGTATAGTCTGTATATATTATATAATAATTGTATATAGCCAATAATTTTTTAGCCAATCATTAGTTGCTATTCATTGCTTTGTACTTGTGACATATGCAATGACAATTAAGTTGAATCTATTCTATCTATAGGAAGATTCTAGTCGTGAAATAGTAATAAAGGAAGAAGAATTTTTTTTTTCCCCAATACAAATTCACTAAAATCACAGTGAGATCATTATATATTCTATATATTATAGAAACACAGTGAGATCATTATATATTCTATATATTATAAAAACACAGTGAGATCATTATATTTTCTATATATTATAGAAACACAGTGAGATCATTATATATTCTATATACTTTAAAATCACAGTTAGATCTTTATATAGTCTATATATTATAAAAAAAAATTACAGTGAGATCTTTATATAGTCTATATATTATAAATCACAGTGATATCTTTATATAGTCTGTATATATTATAAATATCACAGTGAGATCATTATATAGTCTGTATATACTATAAAAACAGTGAGATCTTTATATAGTCTGTATATACTATAAAAACAGTGAGATCTTTATATAGTCTGTATATACTATAAAAAACAGTGAGATCTTTATATAGTCTATATATTATAAATCACAGTGAGATCATTATATAGTCTGTATATATTATAAAAAACACAGTGAGATCTTTATATAGTCTGTATATATTATAAAAAACACAGTGAGATCTTTATATAGTCTATATATTATAAAAAACTAAGTGAGATCTTTATATATTCTATATATTATAAAATCACAGTGAGATCATTATATAGTCTGTATATACTATAAAAAACACAGTGAGATCTTTATATCGTCTATATATTATAAAAAAAAAAAGAAACACAGTGAGATCATTATATAGTCGATATATATTATAAAATCACTCAGATCAGTACATAGTAGGTATGACAGCTGCTGCCAGATCAGCTGGTTTTCAGCTGCATATTAAGGCCTGTTTATTGGGAGTTTTATCTGTTTTTTGTTTTTTTACCTAACTCATTATCTAATGAGATCTGACACACTCTTGACCCAAGTTCTATTATGAGGGAGCAGCGTTCACAGCCAGAATGAACGTTTATGATCAGTAATTAGTAATTCGTCTCTGATCAAAGATGCAGGGGGCTGGTTTCTCTTGTTCGGTTTTCCTACCTGTTGACGAACTCCTCGAAGGCGATGCGGTGGGAGTAGCCCTGGCGGCGGATGCTGGCGGTCTCCAGGATGCCGGTGTACCGCAGCTGCACCATCACGCGTTCCCTGAAGAAACGCAGCGCCTGGCGGTCGTCGTTGGGCTTGATGCAGCGGACGAAGTAAGGCTGGCCCACCACCATCTTGGACAGCAGGTCCATCAGGGAGTACTGCAAGGACACCGGGAAAATGAGAGGAAAAAACCACACAACCACAGTAGTCATCGCCTCAAGTCCAGTTCAGCCCCAAATCACAAATCACAGCTTCGCCCTGACGGGTTTTTTACAGTTTGTGCAACAAAAAGCAGGATTTTTAACTGCCTCTGTTCCCAGAATCTCAGAAAGTTTCTGAAGTTTTAGAGTTTTTTTCTGTCTCTTTGCTGATTTTAAAAGTCAACTCATAGGCTTTTATGGTGTAATTTTGGAATGTGTGAAAGGTTTTACGGTATAACATTTTTATCATCGGTTTAAAAGGGTTCTTTCAGTGTTACCACCTTCTTCGCTCCCATCCAACCCTCTTTTCTTTTCATAGACTTCTGACTTTGAACCACTGTTTTTCTGTAGTTTTTTTTTTATTGCTGCCATATTAACCAGGCCTTGTTTGAACCTGGTTAAAGAAAGAGAAAGTTAGGAGGGGCAAAAAGTTATTTACTGTAAAAAACTGTATAAATATCAACTGTATTTTACATTTTTTTATGGCAAATATCTGCTTACTAACAGCAGGAACTGTAATATTCATTTAAAGTTGTATTTCCAGCAGTTTATCCACTGAATCAGAATATTTGACCAAAATGAATCGCGTTTCCTACAAAAAAACAAAACGACTTGAAATAATTGACTGATGAAATCTCCATAGATTCTGATTGCTGAACATGAGGAAAACATTTCATTGGATTCCTATTTGAAGTGTAAATTTAATCACTTTCACATTAAAAGCTCTCGAGCAGCTGAGAAAACAACAACCCCTTCCCTGTCCTGGAATGCTTTTATTTTGAAAAGCCTGCATTCGACTGAATTTAAACAGGATTAAACATTGATAAAGGATCAGTGAGGGATTATCAGTCAATAATCAAGTATTTCTCTTAAAAAGATAAAGTCAGAGCAACAAAGAAGTTAATGTGGCGTACTAATGAAATTACTTCTGTAGAATTGTAGATTAGGCTGAATTTACCATGTGAGATTTTACTATGAATCTATTCTCATAGCTGCAACAGTTATATGAATAAGTTAAATTCATTTAATTTGTTCCTTCTGTTCAGTTTTGTTCTGCTATATTTTTATATTTTACTGTCCCATCAGGATTTCATGACTTTTTTGTGATAAAAATTAGTGGTTGCATTTTTTCATAATTTCTAAGGAATTTCACACACAGAGGTCTAAATAGGTTCAAGACAAAACCAGAATAAATGAATAGAACAATGGTTTGAAAAACAAATCACTGCCTGCAGCTGAAATTAAAAATGAAATGAAATGAAATAAAAGAAAATGGTCGCGTGTCCGTGTGCAAATAAACTGAAACCAGCCGTGTTCAGCACTTTGGAAAATATTTGATGAAGATCATAAAGTTTAACTAATTAAGCCACAGGCTTATTTTTTCAATTTCTCTGCTATAAATGATAATAAATGTGGAATATCTCTACAAACACAAAAGTTATTGGACTTAAACCTGGAATCAGAATAAATCTACAACATGTGAGGAGACTACAGAAGAGTCAGAATCTATTTATGATGATGTTACACAGTAAATACTACAATATATAATATAAACCTATAAGACCAAACTGACTTAAATCAACAAAAAAAGAGGTAAAAGGTCAATTATTAATCCATAAAAAAGGAGATTATAAAGGAGCCAATTAAATAATCCCACAAACAGCTCCAATCTAAATAAATCTCTAAATAGTGGTTAGTTGCAGCTACTACTGATATTATATTAAACTATTTTATTATTGTATTGATGATGTGGATATTGATGATATATATTGATGCTGTAACAGGAACATTGGGTTTTACTGCAGATAAAATACTTTATTTAGTGTTGGAGCTCAGGTTTAACATGAGATTTATTATAAAACTCAATGATGAAGCTGTAACAGGAGGTTTTTAGGGACATTCCACTTGTACACATATGTTTTTAATTGCATAATGTTTATTTAATGAGTATTTTATGCACACATATATTGTAAATATTTTTATTAAATTAATTGTATTATTTTCTTTTAATGAGAATTATTCTTTAAATCCTTGAAGTGAAATAATTATTAAACTTGAACGTTGTGTATTACCTTGTTTAATATTCATTTTATTTGCTTAAGGCACAAAATAAGGAGGAAAATATTTTTATTATTGTATTGATGATGTGGATATTGATGATATATATTGATGCTGTAACAGGAACATTGGGTTTTACTGCAGTAAAAATACTTTATTTAGTATTTATTATATCACAACCTATATTCAGTCTGTGTTTGAAGGTTTGGTTGAAGGCAAATAAACATTTACTTTCTTTAACCCTTATAGAGTTCATTATTTCGCATTTTGGGGCATTTAATTCAACATTGATACCCATTTTTTTGTTAAAATACTCAACAGATGTTAACTTTATTCATTTGTGTGTAACATAAACAACACTTTTACATGTGTTACCTTCACCTTCATTAAATCACATTTTTGAATGAATTATATCAATAAAATAAAATGAGTAAATACATCATAAAACATCTAAAATTGGGTAATTATCAACAAATGTACAAATGAACTATTGTAATAATTATTGGAATTTCATTAGAAATAAAACCTTCTCAGGTCAGTTTAAACAAACCTATGGATTTAAGTAAAAATGATCATTTGTGTCATTTTTCTAAGGGAAATGCTGAAAACGGCTCAGAATAAGTTTGTATTTCTGTATGAACAAGCACAAGAGAAGAGAATCTCGATGTTCTGCTGCTCTGAGGCCGTCGATGGAAAATAAAACAATAGAAAAAGTGGAGACCTACGCGGAAATAGGAGGCCACGGTCTGTCTCCTCATGTTGGTGGTTTCTCCCGGGTGGCGCATCATCTCCATGGTGTCCACCTGCACGCAAACAAATCGACAATAAACACGCCGACGCCAAACGGCTGAAGCGCGCCCGGCGGCGGTGGCTTTCTGCAACCTGACGAATCGTCTGCGTGCGTTTTATTTATTTATTTTAGCCGCCCCTGCCATAAACACTTAGAGCTTAACAACCTGGAGGGCCGGGCGACCGCTGGGGGGCACGTGGCGTTCAGAGTAATGAGACTCGGCCCCTTAGCCGCCGCCGCAGACAGCCGCTGGACGGATTAACGAGGACGCGATACGAGCCTCCTAATGGCCCCGCGCAGTCCGCGGCTCCATCAAAGTTAATGATGCAGTGGATATTTTATGGTAAGTCTATGTTGCAAAGTGCATATCTTAACGCTTTATTTCATTTCATCCCCCCCCACCGCTGGAACAGGGGGTGGTGGAGAACACCGAACTCCTGGAGGATTTTCCTGCTCTGATCACACAAACCTCAGACTGGCGTCCATTATTTTAACAACCGTCACCTCACTTTAATCTGGTCAAACTTTTTTTGTAAATGTCGGTTCCTCTCAACTTTTCCTCCTAAACTCTGATCGGGAAGATGATGACGGACGTGTATTACGTAAATGTCCTTTCTTGTTGAGGCATCATTGGTCTACAGCTCTCCCCTATACTATAGTGGACGAATTTTCATTTATATTCAGGTCTTTTTAAGGTAAATAAAACATTCAGATGTGTCCAGAGTCCTGCAGTGGTGTCATCATGGTTTAAGGCAAAGAACTTAGGAGGGAAAATGAGAAAATTCTGAATATATATGAACCAATCTGATATAATTTAAGTAAAAAATCAAGATTCTATAGAGCTAATAATAAGTATAAATGATAATATCAGCTATAGACTATTATCAATAATCACTATTAATAGCTGATATTATCATCAATAGTGATTATTGATAGTCTATAGCTGATATTATCAATAATAGTGATTATTGATAGTCTATAGCTGATATTATCAATAATAGTGATTATTGATAGTCTATAGCTGATATTATCATCAATAGTGATTATTGATAGTCTATAGCTGATATTATCATCAATAGTGATTATTGATAGTCTATAGCTGATATTATCATCAATAGTGATTATTGATAGTCTATAGCTGATATTATCATCAATAGTGATTATTGATAGTCTATAGCTGATATTATCAATAATAGTGATTATTGATAGTCTATAGCTGATATTATCATCAATAGTGATTATTGATAGTCTATAGCTGATATTATCATCAATAGTGATTATTGATAGTCTATAGCTGATATTATCAATAATAGTGATTATTGATAGTCTATAGCTGGTATTATCATCAATAGTGATTATTGATAGTCTATAGCTGATATTATCATCATTAGTGATTATTGATAGTCTATATCTGATATTATCATCAATAGTGATTATTGATAGTCTATAGCTGATATTATCAATAATAGTGATTATTGATAGTCTATAGCTGATATTATCAATAATAGTGATTATTGATAGTCTATAGCTGATATTATCATCAATAGTGATTATTGATAGTCTATAGCTGATATTATCATCAATAGTGATTATTGATAGTCTATAGCTGATATTATCATCAATAGTGATTATTGATAGTCTATAGCTGATATTATCATCAATAGTGATTATTGATAGTCTATAGCTGATATTATCATCAATAGTGATTATTGATAGTCTATAGCTGATATTATCAATAATAGTGATTATTGATAGTCTATAGCTGATATTATCAATAATAGTGATTATTGATAGTCTATAGCTGATATTATCATCAATAGTGATTATTGATAGTCTATAGCTGATATTATCAATAATAGTGATTATTGATAGTCTATAGCTGGTATTATCATCAATAGTGATTATTGATAGTCTATAGCTGATATTATCATCAATAGTGATTATTGATAGTCTATAGCTGATATTATCAATAATAGTGATTATTGATAGTCTATAGCTGATATTATCAATAATAGTGATTATTGATAGTCTATAGCTGATATTATCATCAATAGTGATTATTGATAGTCTATAGCTGATATTATCATCAATAGTGATTATTGATAGTCTATAGCTGATATTATCATCAATAGTGATTATTGATAGTCTATAGCTGATATTATCATCAATAGTGATTATTGATAGTCTATAGCTGATATTATCATCAATAGTGATTATTGATAGTCTATAGCTGATATTATCAATAATAGTGATTATTGATAGTCTATAGCTGATATTATCATCAATAGTGATTATTGATAGTCTATAGCTGATATTATCATCATTAGTGATTATTGATAGTCTATAGCTGATATTATCATCAATAGTGATTATTGATAGTCTATAGCTGATATTATCAATAATAGTGATTATTGATAGTCTATAGCTGATATTATCAATAATAGTGATTATTGATAGTCTATAGCTGATATTATCATCAATAGTGATTATTGATAGTCTATAGCTGATATTATCATCATTAGTGATTATTGATAGTCTATAGCTGATATTATCATCAATAGTGATTATTGATAGTCTATAGCTGATATTATCATCAATAGTGATTATTGATAGTCTATAGCTGATATTATCATCAATAGTGATTATTGATAGTCTATAGCTGATATTATCAATAGTGATTATTGATAGTCTATAGCTGATATTACCATCAATAGTGATTATTGATAGTCTATAGCTGATATTATCATCAATAGTGATTATTGATAGTCTATAGCTGATATTATCATCAATAGTGATTATTGATAGTCTATAGCTGATATTATCATCAATAGTGATTATTGATAGTCTATAGCTGATATTATCAATAGT
>JAYKQN010000028.1:2165000-2282500 GCA_036785175.1 Eupleurogrammus muticus | reverse complement strand
GACCCATTTCATTTCAAATTGAGTTAGGCCTATAAAATCTAGCACTGTTCTAATTTGTCGACGCGGTGGTTGTAGCGTTGTCATACGTGGTCAAAGAAAAGACCAGTCCAGATCGCGGGTATTTTAATTAGCCTTCTAGTGAATGAGCGCTTTCGGATACAAAAATATAACCGATATAAAACTACACATTTGCTGCTGGAGGAGTAATGGGTTGATTCTTGGTTGTGTGAGTGAAAATGTAATGGGTGGTTTATTGGTTAAATCCCATGTGTCCGATCGATTTCAATGGCTTCTCTAAAATCTTTGGTTGGACTCTGGACTGTCTGCATAAAGGGGGATATCCCTATCGTGCTACTCCCCTTGAGAAAATAAATGACGTTTGAAGCTCAACCAATCAGAGGCAGAGTACGGCGAACGCCGCGTGCCATGGATAGCGTTGACCAGTCACGAAAAATAGCGCTGTGGATCTTGGGGGGCTTAGCCGTCGCCGTACTCTGCCTCTGATTGGTTGAGCTTCAAACGTCATTTATTTTCTCAAGGGGAGTAGCACGATAGGGATATCCCCCTTTATGCAGACAGTCCAGAGTCCAACCAAAGATTTTAGAGAAGCCATTGAAATCGATCGGACACATGGGATTTAACCAATAAACCACCCATTACATTTTCACTCACACAACCAAGAATCAACCCATTACTCCTCCAGCAGCAAATGTGTAGTTTTATATCGGTTATATTTTTGTATCCGAAAGCGCTCATTCACTAGAAGGCTAATTAAAATACCCGCGATCTGGACTGGTCTTTTCTTTGACCACGTATGACAACGCTACAACCACCGCGTCGACAAATTAGAACAGTGCTAGATTTTATAGGCCTAACTCAATTTGAAATGAAATGGGTCAAACACGGCGAAAGCTCTTTGGAGCTGACGCGCACAAATTACCATTGCGGTGGTGTACGCACTGCCCATTAAAATACACAGGGTGAGGAATCGTTGTCCGCTCACGAAAAAGAGCGTCAATCGACTGCCTATTAAAACGCATGGGGTAAGGAACCGTTGTCCAGTCACGAAAATAGAGCCCAACTCGTAACCCGACCACGAAATAATAGATTAATTTTCGTGACCTTAACACGTAAAGCCGTGAGACCGGGTTGGCTAAACCAGGGACGCTGTAGCTAATGGTAACCCAGAGACGCTGTAGCTAAAGCTAACTCAGAGAGACTGAAGTTAATGCTAACACAGAGACGCTGTAGCTAATGCTAACCCAGAGAGGCTGTAGCTAATGCTAACCCAGAGACGCTGTAGCTAAAGCTAACTCAGAGAGACTGAAGTTAATGCTAACACAGAGACACTGTAGCTAATGCTAACCCGGAGATGCTGTAGCTACCGCTAAGTCAATGATGCTGTTGTTAATGCAACAGAGAGATTCTGTAAATAAGTTTAACCCACAGACACTGAAGCTAACGTTAATCAACAGCCACTAAAGCTAATGTTAACCAAGAGATGCTGAAACTAACATTATCTCAAAGCTATGAAGGTAATTTTGTATCACAGATTTTTGCATTTGAAAAAAACCCCAAACAAACCAAGACATCACATTGAAAAGTATTAACTTTTTCATATTTTAACCTGAGAAATGAAGAAAGGAAGATCCTGAGTAATTGCTCGTTATGACCCCATGTTTGTGGAGTCGGGGACAGCATCTCTACAAAATTTAGCACAATCTACACACACAAAAAGAAGAAGTGTGATCTGTGAGCGGAGGAGCTGTTAAATGTGTCGCTGTCTTAGCAGCACACAGCCAGGGAGGGCCCCGCTCAAATTAACCCAGAGACGCTGTAGCTAATGCTAACCCAGAGATGCTGTAGCTAATGCTAACTCAGAGAGACTGAAGTTAATGCTAACACAGAGAGGCTGTAGCTAATGCTAACCCAGAGATGCTGTAGCTAATGCTAACTCAGAGAGACTGAAGTTAATGCTAACACAGAGAGGCTGTAGCTAATGCTAACCCAGAGACGCTGTAGCTAATGCTAACTCAGAGAGACTGAAGTTAATGCTAACACAGAGACACTGTAGCTAATGCTAACCCAGAGATGCTGTAGCTACCGCTAAGTCAATGATGCTGTTTTTAATGCAACAGAGAGATTCTGTAAATAAGTTTAACCCACAGACACTGAAGCTAACATTAACCAGATCCGCTAAAGCTAATATTAACCAAAGCCACTAAAGCTAATGTTAACCAAGAAAGACTGAAACTAACATTACCTCAAAGCTATGAAGCTAATTTTGTATCACAGATTTTTGCATTTGAAAAAAACCCCAAACAAACCAAGACCAAGACCTGAGAAATGAAAAAAAGGAAGATGCAGAGTAATTGCTCGTTACGACCCCATGTTTGTGGTGTCGGGGACAGCATCTCTACAACCTTTGGCACAATCTCCACACACAAAAAGAAGAAGTGTGATCTGTGAGCGGAGGAGCTGTTAAATGTGTCGCTGTCTTAGCAGCACGCAGCCAGGGAGGGCCCCGCTCTGATTAACCCAGAGACGCTATAGCTAATGCCAACCCAGAGACGCTGTAGCTAATGCTAACCCAGAGACGCTGTAGCTAATGCTAACCCAGAGACGCTGTAGCCAATGCTAACCCAGAGAGGGTGTAGCTAATGCTAACCCAGAGATGCTGTAGCTAATGCAAACTCAGAGAGACTGAAGTTAATGCTAACCCAGAGAAGCTGTAGCTAATGCTAACCCAGAGATGCTGTAGCTAATGCTAACCCGGAGATGCTGTAGCTACCGCTAAGTCAATGATGCTGTTGTTAATGCAACAGAGAGATTCTGTAAATAAGTTTAACCCACAGACACTGAAGCTAACGTTAATCAACAGCTACTAAAGCTAATGTTAACCAAGAAAGACTGAAACTAACATTATCTCAAAGCTATGAAGCTAATTTTGTATCACAGATTTTTGCATTTGAAAAAAAACCCAAACAAACCAAGACATCACATTGAAAAGTATTAACTTTTTCATATTTTAACCTGAGAAATGAAGAAAATAAGATCCTGAGTAATTGCTCGTTATGACCCCATGTTTGTGGTGTCGGGGACAGCATCTCTACAACCTTTGGCACAATCTCCACACACAAAAAGAAGAAGTGTGATCTGTGAGCGGAGGAGCTGTTAAATGTGTCGCTGTCTTAGCAGCACGCAGCCAGGGAGGGCCCCGCTCCAATTAGCCCAGAGACGCTATAGCTAATGCCAACCCAGAGAGGCTGTAGCTAATGCTAACCCAGAGATGCTGTAGCTAATGCTAACTCAGAGAGACTGAAGTTAATGCTAACACAGAGACGCTGTAGCTAATGCTAACTCAGAGAGACTGAAGTTAATGCTAACACAGAGAGGCTGTAGCTAATGCTAACCCAGAGACGCTGTAGCTAATGCTAACTCAGAGAGACTGAAGTTAATGCTAACACAGAGAGGCTGTAGCTAATGCTGACCCAGAGATGCTGTAGCTAATGCTAACCCAGAGACACTGTAGCTAATGCTAACCCGGAGATGCTGTAGCTACCGTTAAGTCAATGATGCTGTTTCTAATGCAACAGAGAGATTCTGTAAATAGGTTTAACCCACAGACACTGAAGCTAACGTTAATCAACAGCCACTAAAACTAATGTTAACCAAAAAATGCTGAAATTAATATTAACTCAAAGCTCTTGGCTCTTAGCTAACACTAAAGCTAATGTTAGCTAAGAGCCACTAAAGCTAATGTTAACCAGAGCCACTAAAGCTAATGTTAGTTAAGAGACACTAAAGCTAATGTTAGCTAAGAGACACTAAGGTTAATGTTAGCTAAGAGCCACTAAAGCTAATGTTAACCAGAGCCACTAAAGCTAATGTTAAACAGATCCACTAAAGCTAATGTTAGTTAAGAGACACTAAAGCTAATGTTAGTTAAGAGACACTAAAGCTAATGTTAGCTTAGAGACACTAAAGCTAATGTTAGCTAAGAGACACTAAAGCTAATGTTAAACAGATCCACTAAAGCTAATGTTAGTTAAGAGACACTAAAGCTAATGTTAGTTAAGAGACACTAAAGCTAATGTTAGCTTAGAGCCACTAAAGCTAATGTTAACCAGAGCCACTAAAGCTAATGTTAGTTAAGAGACACTAAAGCTAATGTTAGCTAAGAGACACTAAGGTTAATGTTAGCTAAGAGCCACTAAAGCTAATGTTAACCAGAGCCACTAAAGCTAATGTTAAACAGATCCACTAAAGCTAATGTTAGTTAAGAGATACTAAAGCTGATGTTAACCAGAGATGCTGAAACTAACATTATCTCAAAGCTATGAAGCTAATTTTGTATCACAGATTTGAAAAAAACCCCAAACAAACCAAGACATCACATTGAAAAGTATTAACTTTTGCATATTTTAACCTGAGAAATGAAGAAAGGAAGATGCACAGTAATTGCTCGTTATGACCCCATGTTTGTGGTGTCGGGGACAGCATCTCTACAACCTTTGGCACAATCTGCACACACAAAAAGAAGAAGTGTGATCTGTGAGCGGAGGAGCTGTTAAATGTGTCGCTGTCTTAGCAGCACGCAGCCAGGGAGGGCCCCGCTCCAATTAGCCCAGAGTAAAGCCGGACGGATTAATTGGGAGTGGGTCTCGCTCTCTCCCCGCTCCCCATTAGCGCTGCTGGGCCCGGATCATCCCGGCACATTTGTCACGACGAATTAGCGGCGGGCGGGGTGGAACGGGCTGGCGGAGTGTCACGGCGCTTTTCACGCCTCCCGCTTCCACGACACCATCAAGGGGAGATGAAGGGGAGAGGAAACTGTGACAGTCGTACCTAAGCCTTCGCAAACGGACACTCCGACGCTTCCTTCACACACACACACACACACATATATTCCTCGGCGGGTTGTATTAATTCATTCTTCTGGGGGGGGTTCATATATCCCCTCCTGACTAGATGATTAGAGCGCGGGTTAATAGTCAGCATCCTCAAAGATTCCCCTTCTCTCTCTCCTGAGACATGAAACCAAGGGAACACCTGTGATGTCCAGCCTGAAAGAAGAAGAAGAAGAAGGAGAAGAAGAAGGAGAAGAAGAAGAAGACCTTCCTTCTAATTTAGATACAGAGGGGAACTTGTCTAATGATGTGGGTAATAATTATTCAAACACAAGACGGGGGGAAAGGGAAAAGATTTTGTTCTTTGACAGTCGACTCGGCTGGAGGAAAAAAGGCCGGCGTGTGTTTTAAATTACAGCTCGGCTCTGCGACTGAATCAAAAATTAAAGAAAAGAAAAGGGGAAAAAAAGTGGAAGGAGAGTTTTGCGGAAACACTTCACATATTAAAGGTTCCGTGTTGTAAGTTGTAGGAGTTAATGCGTTTAACAAGGTCATGATGCAACACAAAGCAAATGCTGCCAGACTAGTGGAGTTTCTTAGAGTCAGAAATCTATGAAGTTTCTTATTTTATGCTTTTAAAGTCACAATAATCTCAGAATTCTGATTTGCTGCCATTTAAACGGGAGGTTCTCATTATGCAGCATGTTAATATGAATAGAGAAGATTAAACAACAGCTTTATGTACATTTATAATGACTTAACTCTGCTTTTATTAACAGTTCATGAAGCTTTTTGCAGCTACATTGGATCATTACAATTAATTAGATTAACACACTGTAAAAAAGTTTCCTATAACTTCTTATAACCTAAACTTTATAATGCTATTATTAGCACTTAAAGTCTCATTAACACGTATATATTCTTATTAACACGTTGATAATCGTCTTATAAGGACATAAGATAATTATTACATGTTAAATCTCACTTATTGCACATTAACAGGTTAATAAAAGCTTCATTAGTTTACTATGATTAACACTATTACAAACACATTCAGCTTTTTTGGTTGTGTTATTAGGATTAAAAAAACTTAATTATTGTCAACAGTTAATGTTGCTTTTGCAGCAGTTTCTTTTAAATTAATATAATGTAGTCTTTATTGCTTTATTAGCCATTTTCTAAGATGCTTTGATTATAAATTAACACTTTTCACAAACACGCTAATATTAAGAGTTTCTGAGTTTTCACATACAGAATTGTAATAATTAAAAAGCTAATTCTAAGAGAACAGCAGATGAGGATGAGTTAAATCTGCATTTATTATCAGTTAATGATGCTTTTAGCAGTGATTTGCTCTAAAACCTGATTATGCTTTACAAGGACTTAAATATAAAGCATTTTCATGTTTTAACATATAGACTTATAATAAATAAAAAGCTAATTCTAGCAGTAGCGCAGGTGAGGATGGATATTTCCCTTTCATTATGAGTTAACTATTTATTAGAACTTAACTCTGCTTTTTGCAGCTATTGGCTTTAAAATGCAATAATAGGATTTTAATATAAAGTTTTTTCCATGTTTTCACATATAGAATTGTAATAAATTAATTATTATTCTTAAGAGTAGAGCAGGTTAATAAGGGTTAACTATCTATTAACAGGAAACTAAGCTTTTTCACAGCTCTAAAATGTGATTATGCTTCACAAGGGCTTTAATGTTTTAACATAAAGATTTATATTAAATAAAAGGCTAATTCTAGCAGTAGAGCAGGTGATGATGGATATTTCCCATCAGGTCATTCCGTCTTGAGAAACAGGCGGCGAGCAGCGTCCCACTGATCGTTTCTGCTTCACGCATGTTGCTCTTGGCTCAGACTTCAGGACAAACAGTGTGGGGGGGAACAGAGGAGAGGAGAGGGGGGGGAAGAGGAAAAAAGCCTTCCTTGGCATCTGTGCGTTCACTTTGAAAATTAAGCCCAGCAAGAATCCTGTAAGGAGAAAAAAAAAGCTGGAGCTGGCAGTTGTATTGGGGTTCTATTGACAAGAATAGTCAATGTGCTCGGGATTAAAAAGCAATCCTGCGTTCAATATGACACCTCCCCGCGCGCTTTCACGAGCGCCAGGGCTCGCCTCGTACTTCAGAAGCTGTGGATCGAGCCGTTGACGAGGGGGGGGGACAATCGGCGTTGTAGGAGCGAGCGGCCTTTTCGCTCCCGCTCTCCCTCGACTCTTTTTTTTTTTTTTTTGTGAAAAACATGCGATCTAGAAACTCAACTCAGCACCCAGGCAAATGAGATTAAAGCACCCATAACCCCCCCCCACCATCGCCTGGAGATGGCTCCGGGGGGCGAGGCTGTTGATTTAAATGCCATCCGCCTGCTGTCACAGCGGATCAATCACAGGAAGAGCACGGTGTAATTGGCTTTCAGTGACACAACACTGTGTTTACATCTATCAGAGAGGGATGCTGCACCATGTGACTTAGGAAGGCTGAGCGGGAACGCACAGATTTCCCGCTGCTGACTCAAAACATCCGCAAACGCCGCGATTAGAGGGGAGAAAAAGTTAGAGAGGGGAAAAAAGAGGGGGGGGGGGAACAAAGAGGGAAGAAGTGTCACATCTCTGGATGAAACCTGTCACCTCTGCACAGGAGGATCTCTGCACATGAAACACAGTCCCTCACCATCAGAATCCACCTTCCAGAGCACAAAGTCACAAAGTCAGAGCCATAGAAGACCTGGATGCGTCAACCCTTCCTCCAACATCAGAGTGTGACCTCACAAACACGCAAAGAGTAGAAGAAGACGTTCTATCTGCAGAGGGTGGACCCCACAGACCAGGAATGGAAGGTCACATGAATTCATGTGATTCAAGCAGGTGATTTACCCAAAGCATCTGGCCCCACATTGATAAAATAAAACATTAGAATAAACTATAATAATATAACACAGTGTTTTACTTTTGATGCTTTAAGCACATTTTGCTGATAATAGATAAAATGATACACAATATATTCTTAGTCTTTAATGTTCTATTATCTGTATTCTATTAAATTGCACTTTGTGTGTAAGGCGCAAAATATTATGATGCAGAACTTTGAAGCATTGTTTGGTTATTAGTCTTTTAATTTGCATTTCCTCAACTTATATCAGAGTTATAACTTTGCTGGTTAGATTTAACAATAAATTATTTTAATTTGAAACTATGTTAATCCAATAATAAATTAATAAGCATCTTGTTACGATTTTGTCTTATTGTGACATATACGTCACATGAGGTTTAACTTGATTATTTTAAGGTTAAAAACCTGATGTGACATATGTCATCAGTATATTTTACTTACTTTTTGTATATAAATTTATTCAACAATTGTGGTGAGAACAGGTTAAATGTGATTTATAAATATATCAAATTATACTAAATAATCTGATGCAGTACTTTTACTAATAATCTACGCAAATTATCTCCAACTGGCTCCACATTGATAAAATAAAACATTAAAATACTCTCACATGTATTTAGTGATTAAACACAAGTAGAATAATAAACTATAATAATATAACACAGTACTTTTACTTTTGATGCTTTAAGCACATTTTGCTGATAATATTTTACTGCAGTAACATGTTCAACCTGTCATTGAGTATTTTTTACGTCAGTATTTCTACTTTTACTCCAAAAGTTAGAGGATGTGAGTTCTTCATCCACCACCGTGAACATTTGTTCACTTAACGTTGATGAGAGTCACCACTTTGAATGGAGGGAAAAGTCATTGAAACCAGTTTTTACACTTGACTCAGTGTTTTATATCAGTTTGTTGTAGAATTGTGGTGAGAACAGGTTAAATGTGACATAGAACATGTTATTAAACCATTAACATTGTTAAATGGGTCAAGGTCAAATTGTATTTTACAGTGGAAAACACCCGTCCTACATGCAAACGGATGCGTTTCGCAAGTCAAGTGAAGAAAAATCCTGCTACACTGGTCAGAGGTAAACTACGTTAGAATATGAAGCTCTGGAAACCAAGCCAAAAAGGCTGAAAACACTGTCCTTTAATGCAGTTTGGCTCTATATGTGAGCAAAAAGAACGGTCCATAAAGACTAGAAACTAGAATCTGGTGTGGATGCACTTGTATTGGGATGAATTAGAGCACATATGTCAAAGTCAAGGAGAGGGTTTTTTCTGGCCCCCAGGATTATATACATTTATTATTAGAACTGGCCCGCAGGCAACTGCACGCCAGCAGCATCCAGGTACTTTACGCGCACTAACGCACTACATTTCCCACAATTCAACGGTGGCGCTCCGAGCAGGAGGCCACTTCCTTTCATTATTCATCAGCGGGCATTAGCGTCACTTCAAAAGTTTCAGATAGCCTACCCTTAAAAAATGGCTAAACGGAAGGTGGACACTGAGAACCGGACTTTTAAAACAGGGTGGGAATCGGAGTACATGTTCACGGAGGTAGCTGGAGAACCTCTGTGACTTTGTGTGGTGATAAAAGAGAATCAGAGACAAGACAGAAGAGATCGCTGAATTAGCCAAAAGAAGAGACACCACCAAGTATCAGCCACAGCTTCAAAAAAAAACATTACTGTGCAACGTATTCAGAGTTTTTACTCAGTTAAAGTTTAGAAGTAAAACTTGTTTTCACACCACATGTGACTTTTCCTTTTCCTCATGTTTATAGCTTTTTGCACTTTATTATTGTATTTCAATCCAATTTGTTTTGAAAATATTTCAATCGAGTGAATTATAGAAAATTGCTGATATAATGTATTTATTTGAAGTAAATTTAGGCCATTTTTGCTATTTCCCTGAGAAGTAATACTGATGGAGCCTTGAATAATACGCTTCATTCATTTAATGTTCATGTTTTGGGGATTTTTACACAAAGCTTTTGTCTCTGTTGAAAATTAAAATTTACTAACAGAGCCATAAGAAATTATTTATTTGATCATATAGTAATTATTAATTTGTTATAGGTATTATTTTTAGGGTTTCAGTCTGTTTAATGGGGATCACTTGGCTATATGTGGTCATTTTATTATTTTTTTTTCAATGAACGTTTAATCAAAAGTGAGTTTCAGCCCATTTAACAATATTAATGGTTTAATAACATGTTCTATGTCACATTTAACCTGTTCTCACCACAATTCTACAACAAACTGATATAAAACACTGAGTCAATGAAGTGTAAAAACTGGTTTCAATGACTTTTCCCTCCATTCAAAGTGGTGACTCTCATCAACGTTAAGCCCTTGGCTTGTTCCTAAATTTTTCATTTGGCCCCCATGTCCATTCCACTTTGACACCCCTGAATTAGAGCAATGTGTGACCTCACAAAATTCACTTATGGAAAAAAAAAGGTTAAAAAAAAGGCACAAACACACTCCTAAAGCTTGTGGAAAGTCTTCCTGAATGAGTTTAAGAAGCTGTTCAAAAAAAACTCATGTGTGAGTTAAGGCGGGTGAGGGAATAATTCTGTGAATATTATTACGTTTTTGACAGAATCAAACCTGCAAACTCAGGAGAAAAACGTGATAGAAACTAGAAGTTTTTCAAGTTGAGAGTGTGAGATTTTTCATCACAACGTTCCCATAACGTTCCAGTAACCAATGCTGTCATTCATTTATACATTTTGTGTCTTCTGTCTTATCACAGTCACATGAAGCGCATGAAGAAATGGAGCCATGACGACTTAAAACGACTGAAGACAGAAAAATGTGCCAGAATCTGTCTGGACCAAAAACACCACGTCCACCAAGAATTAGTCTGGGCCCTTAAAAGCGATTCGAGTTGTGGTTTTCTGCGTATGGATCCTGTTTTGCTGTTTTTTTTTTCCCTTCTCTTTTAAAGACAGTACTGATCAGAAGAAGCAGCACAAACACAAACCATCTCTGGAGGATCCTGCAGCCTGCTCATGTTCTCCCTGAGGCGGTTCGGTTCCGTGTTTAACAGAAATCGCTGCTTAAAAGTCGCCTTCCTGCTGAAAATCAGAGGAAATCCTCCCGCTTTTTGCACGCTGTTCATCCGTGGTTCTCAAAGTGGGAGCTTGGGGGGTTACAGGGTCTCCAGCAGGAAAGAGGGAATAATTCATCATCCACAAACGACATCATGACGACAAAATAATAAAATTATCAGCTGTTTAACGTCCTCATAAAACACCAGTTGCACTGATATATAATATAAAGCTGCAAAAATTCATCAATAATTGATTAGTTGTAATATTACAATAATAACCAATTATTTTGATAATCATTTCAATGATTTGAGTCATTTTTAATAATAAAATGTCCAAATTCTCTGGTTCCAGCTTCTGTTCTCTGATTATTTCCTGGTTTCTTTATTCTTCTATAATAGTAAACTGATGATCTTTGGGTTGTGGACAAAAAAAGACATTTTAGCTTCAATCTGCAGCTTTGACAAACACTGATCAACATTTGATAAACCAAATGACTAATCAATTAATCTGTGTGGCTACAATTATATTTTTTTATTATTTATTATTATCATATTTCACAAAAACACAGGAAAGTTGCAAAAGCACTAGAGCTATATATAACACTATTGCTATGTATTGTTTATATTGTTTTCTTTTTACTAAGAGATTAGATATAAAGACTTTTTTTGACTCAAAATTGACCAAATCAAAATAATTTACTCAAAATTGGATTTGAGGTCCAATGAATAATCAATTAATTTATTATATGTCAATTATTTCCATAATCGATTCATCAATTTGAGTTATTTTTAAGAAGAAATCTTACATTATATATCATCTTTTATTGTTGACTTTTTACAAATATACTTTTGTAGGTTTTTTGTAATCTCAAAATTTACAAAAATCAAGATATTGTTACTCAAAATTGTATGATATGCATTATTTATTCATATTTTTCTGGTGTCTATTATCGTAGTAAACTGATGTTCTTTAGGTTGAATCTTCAGCTTTTTGGGAAACACTGATCAACATTTTACACCGAACTAATAATCGATTAATCGTTTCAGTAATGGATAGATGAATCAACTATCAGAGTAGTTAGTTGCAGCTCTACTGTACAGGTTCCTGATCCATATAAATAAATAACTGGGTGCAGGTTAATAAGGAGGAAACATAAGAAAATATGTGTTTCTTTGCAGAATGCAGATTCTACATTTGCATTGTGTTCCCACCAAAACCTGGAAGCTTCAAGCTGCTGTGTGTGTGTGTGTGTGTGGTGTGTGTGTGCAGATGTGCAGCAGGGCCAGGCAGCCCTAAAGCCCCACACACACACACACACACTCTGCTCGGCCAACTCAAACACTGTGATCCTCCTGATCTGGGAAAGGCCGAGCTCTGAGGAATTTGTCCGTGCAAACACATCCCGTTTCCTCTGACAAAGCACCACCACATGTCCAGGCCTTCAAGGGGCTCGAGTGGCCTCGCCATTCACCGCCTGGGAGCTTTTTTTTTTTTTCCCGCTGCTCTCCAAACACCGACCGGTCAGAACAGCACATTTCTGCAATTTTCTCTCAACACGGCGCAAGAAGTATTTCAAATATTTGGCCATATTTTTCAAAATAAAAGCAGAGACGACTGCTGTCTGCTATGTGGACTGATGCTGAGACATTAGTATTCTGTGCGTGCGTGTGGTTTTGACATCTAAGATCTATTATTTCAGTCCCATCCACCAGACTCCGGGTCTGTGACACTGCCCCCTAGTGGCGAGCCCCCCCCCTTCACCCCACCACAGAGCAGATTCCCATCAGATCCCTCCAGATAATGGTAATTTCACAGATAACACCGAGTCTGTAACGTGGAGTAAAATGCAAATTGAATCCCCCCCTCGCATATTTTTCACCCTGAAGAATAGATTATATTATTATAATTTTCTCACGCTGTACTGTATCTCCCCCCCCCCCCCCCCGTTTAAAAGTCCATCTTTTCCGGGCCGATAAGACGGCGCCGAGTGTTTCATAGCTTTTATCTGATGAGATGATCTGCAGCTTCAGAAACTGCAATGAGGAAATTGGACCTCCTGAAGAAAAAAAATAAATAAAAAACGAGTTGACTGCGAGCGAAACGCAGACCCACTTCCTTTAAATAATAAGTGTGTTTGAGTACATTGGATGTACTTGTACTTATACTTATACTTTACTCCACTGTTTTAGTTACTTTTCCTATTTTACACAATATATTCATAGGCTTTAATATTCTATTATCTGTATTCTATTAAATTGCACTTTATGTGAAAGGTGCAAAATATTATGATTTAACACTAAATTATTTGAACAACAGAAACTATATTAATTCAATAATAATCAAATTCAGCAGCTCGTTGCCATTTTTCTTATTGTGATGTTCTGATGCAGTACTTTTACTATTAATCAACCCAAAGTATCTCTAACTGGCCTCACATTGATAAAATAAAACATTAAAATACTCTCACATGTATTTAGTGATTAAACACAAGTAGAATAATAAACTATAATAATATAACACAGTACTTTTACTTTTGATGCTTTAAGCACATTTTGCTGATGATACTTTACTGCAGTAACATGTCCAACCTGTCATTGAGTATTTTTTACGTCAATATTTCTACTTTTCCTCCAAAAGTTAAAGGATGTGAGTTCTTCATCCACCACCGTGAACATTTGTTCACTTAACGTTGATGAGAGTCACCACTTTGAATGGAGGGAAAAGTCATTGAAACCAGTTTTTACACTTAATCGACTCAGTGTTTTATATCAGTTTATTGTAGAATTGTGGTGAGAACAGGTTTAATGTGACATAGAACATGTTATTAAACCATTAACGTTGTTAAATGGGCTGAAACTCACCTTTAGGGACAAAAATCAGCTGTTTGACATCAGTCAGCCTCTCACACCTGGACACACTGTCACATGACCTCACCGGGTGGTCACATGACCTCACCAGGCGGTCACATGACCTCACCAGGTTGTCCCATGACCTCACCAGGCGGTCACATGACCTCACCAGGTGGTCACATGACCTGACCAGGTGGTCACATGACCTAACCAGGCGGTCACATGACCTCACCCGGTGTCACTTAGAGCCTTCATCAGTTCAAGTGAAGATGATGAATGTTCCAGAACATTTAAAGTGACAGTGACACCTTTGTCTTAGTGGCCTCTGATTGGTTAGAAGCTGTTTGTACGTATTTACACCTCATGGCATCACGGCAACTGTTTTTGTTATATAAATCTATAAAATATATAATAGTAAATATTCTGATGCAGTACTATTAATCTACCTAAAGTATCTTAAACTGGCTCCACATTGATAAAATAAAACTACAATAATAGAATAATAGACTATGATAATATAACACAGTTTTAATCACCTTTTGCTGATAATATTTTAACTTAAATAACATTTTAGCTTGTTATTGAGTGTTTTTTCATGTCAGTGTTTCTCCTTTTCACTCCAGAAGTTAAAGGATGTGAGTTCTTCATCCACCACCGTGTGAGTCACCGCTTTGAATGATGGGAAAAGTGCTTTAAAGAAGCTTTTAGACTTAATTGACACAGTGTCGGCGGCGGTAAACACCACAGCGCGTCTTCATTTGTATTCAGCGCCTCCTGAACGCTGAAATTAAGCGTTGGTTGGATTTGTTTTTATAGCATTCCTTGCACACAGGAAGTGGCTGAAGGCCCCCCTCCCCACCCCCGTGCACAACCTGCAATTGAAGTTTACAGACACATCGCTGATTCCTGCCTTTTGTGAAATGGAAGCTCCCTTCTTAATGCCGCCGGGAGTGAAAGCACGCACTTACGGCGCCCTGAAAAAGGAAGTGACTCACACAACGTGGCTTAGCTGAAATAAAGCAGCGAGTGGGGGAATCTGATAATTTAACACGTCTATTAGCGGGTCTGGGCTAAGTCGAGTGACCAGGACGGCCGCGGCGCCGCTACCTTGGTTTAACCAGCAGGAAGAGACAGAGGAAGAGTTGCTTTTGTGTTTCTCTAAATGCGGTTTTCTTCATCCCCCCCCCTCACTCGGGTATTTAGGAACCTTATCATGAAAATATCCCACCGCACCCACAATCTGGTAGATAGCATTCAGCGGTGGTGGGGGGAAACCAAGAGGGACAGCTTAGCAAAAAATAAAAAAAAAAACACAGAGCGCCGTGCAGGGAGCTGAGCCTCTCAGGAGATAATGGAGGGTGCAGATTTATCCACACACACACACACACACACACACACACAGAAAGAAAGAGAGAGGCTTGAAAATGAAGAGAGAGGCCTGCGAGTCTTTAGGAAAAACCCACTTACCTGAACACTTTACAGAAGCAATAGACACAGGCAGAGTAATACAGCCACTATTGTTAACAATAGTCGGCCTCAAAGAAGAAGAAGAGAAAAAAGAAAGTTTCTATATTCAGTTTCCTTCGGGGGGGGGGCAGACGATGTCGCCTCGTACCTGTTTTAGTCAGGGGGCTGGAGAACAGCTGCTGCAGGAGTTTGTTCTCGGAGGTTCTCAGCACCACCACCACGTCGGCCGGGAGCGTGTCCCGGTTCTTCTCCAGGAACCCGTCCACGTTGTACAGAACCTGGCCCGGTAAGGAAGGGAGGACGTTAAATTAACTCAGGGGGCGCGTTGGACCTCAGGGAATCATGCTTTTTTATATTATTTTTTCCTTATGTCCTAGAATAAAGTGCCATTACACCTGCACTACATTAGGGGGCAGCAGAGTGTTCACAGGGAGCATACAGCACAGAGTATGAGTATGAAGTGTAGACACCAAGTGACACCATGAAAACATATTTAACAGGGATGAGAAGACAGGCGGAGAGAGACGGAGATAAAGAGACAAACGAAAGTCTCCCAAAGCTAAGACGAGGAAATATGACGAAGCGTCTGTAGCGCTTGGTTCACTGTGAAAGACCGGTGTGTTACTGAGTCTGAAATGTTGGAGACAGAGAAATAAAGACATTACACCACAATCACTGATAAGACCATTTATGTAGTTTTATTTTTCAGTATCATATGGTTTGACATGGTCAGTCAGAAATGTTTAATTAAGGATTTAATTTTAATTTCAGATGCACTTTAAATCTTTTCTGTTAGTTAATAAAGCTATTCTTTGTTGTAAGTTGGTCCATATTTCTTTTCTTTTTTATACATTAATAAGGAATAGTGCCAGTGTGAGAACCAGTAATGACACACTTTATGTTGTTTATGACATCACAACATCACATGATGCCCAGTGGGGGGTAAAATGTGGGACCTGATACCTTTCCGGCGTAATGCTGAATTCCGAAACAGAGCTCCACGCGCTTCGGGATCCAGAAATATTTGCAGCGCAAATTGTCCTCAAATTTGTCTGTAAAGAAAAAGGAAGAATAAGACACATTAAAGATGGATCCATTTTTTTCTGAAAGGAAGATTGTGTTCAATATAAAACAGACCAAATAAACCAAATTTCCAAGACTTTTTCTTGAAAATACTAACTATACGTCACATAAGGTTCTCCATTATAAGGAGGGCGGTCACATCCTCATGGTCCAATTGCTTAAAAAAATGTGTAAAATGGGCATGTGCCCTTTAAGAGCCACAATGTGCATTAAAGTGCCCTTTTGGAGCCAAAATGTGCATTAAAGTGCCTTTTTGGAGCCAAAATGTGCGTTTAAGTGCCCTTTTTTGAGCCAAAAATGCATTAAAGTGCCCTTTTTTGACAATTACACTTAAAGGCCGCCACAATATGTGCTAAAGTGCCCACTTTGGAGGTAAAACGTGCACTAAAGTTCCCTCTTAGAACCAGCAAAGACACACTTTATGTTTCTTTTTTTCTTTTGCCCCCACCCTATAAAAAGTCTGTACACACCACAGGTTTTTCTTGTATGAGGTTCATTCTGTCTTCATAGTAGACATATAGTAGATTAGTTACTGTTTTTTCTTTCATGTCAGACACTTAAAAGTTTTAGTGTCCAAAAAGAATTAAAGAAAACAGCAACCTGTCATACTGGTTTTATATATATTTAGAGCATTTTCTTGTACATTTCATGCTTCTGCTTCGTTTTTTTCTTTGCATCATTTCCAGGCTTCCGGCGTCCTCACCCACTAGCGTCTGCTCCGTGGCTTTGGGGAAGCGGCTCTCCTCGTCCAGCAGGGACAGCAGACCCATGGGCTTCTGCAGGAACATGTCCAGGATGGGCCGGTTGTCCTCGTACTCCACCAGGCTGGCGTCCACCCCCTCGCTCTGGTACTCCATCTGACCACAGCCAGCCAAAGCAGAACAATCCACTTTAATGGTGTCTGTAAGTGACCCAATTAAACAATCTGATGCATGCATGCATGTGTGTGTGTGTGTGTGTGTGTGTGAGGGGGGGTAAATAAGTTTCTAATCAACAAACAGCTGCAGCTATGTGTGTGTGTGTGTGTGTGTGTCTCAAGTTTACAGCATAATAGAGTATTTTACTGAATGCATAAAACCGCTCTGAACTCACAAATAGAGCCACTCACTTATTCATAATTTATTTCAATTACCCAATAACCCAGAGTCCTATCAGATTATTGCATCTGTTTAAATTTCAGATCAAAAAAGTTGGTTTAAATATATATTTTGCTAATAAAGTGGAACCAATGGATCTAAACCGTCCTCATGTTTAAGTCATTAACACGGAATAATCAGCCAGGCTGAGGACATCCAAACCAATGATGGAAAAACACAAACATTTCCACTGTAAACCAGCTCCGCATCTGATAAATCTTTGCAGAAAAGAAAGTTTTTAAGGCCTTATTATTAATGACCGCTGCTGTAATCGATGTGTAAGGGCTAAACGTGGATTCCAATAACACTCCTGGTCCCACAGAGTGCTGCAGACTGTAAATAAATTAGCGCCGACTATTGCCTGAATAAATTACACCGCCTGTACTTTACGTTGCTGCAAACGTGAAGCGGTTCGACTTCACTCGTAATGAGACGTGCCGTGTAAATAAAAATCACGTCTGGCCTCATAATTGCTTTTAGGAGTGTACTGTGGCGAGTTAGAACAGATTAAAGACATCATGGTGGAATGTTTTCTATTAATTAACTTCCATCGCGGCTTCATTTAATCAGTTGAGAGCGTCGCGGTGGTCGCTGAAACAATCCTTTAAAACATCAAAACCCACAAACAACATGTTGAGAGCATCTCTGGTCTGATGCAGAAACACACTCGTAATATTAAAATGATTTAGATAAAGGCTCACGATGCTGTTACTCACTGTGACTGAAATCTTAAGACGTGAAAATGTTTTCGTACAATTAATCCAAAATGAATCCCCAAAGGTTTATCCTTTTTCACAATAAAAATGTGTATTAAGAGTTTCAGGCTGTAGAATTTAGTTATAAACTTTGTAAGATACTATTGAAACCTCTTTTCCATCACTTTAAGAAAAGAAATGAAAGAAATTCAACAGCTGTAAATGATTTCCCACATTATTTTATGACACTAAATCAACATTTTAAGGAAGGCTGTCAGAATAATCACTTACAAGATTTCTTATTTTGTATTTTGTCACAGGGGCAGATTCATATTTATCATAAATTACCAAATAATAAAAGTTTTTAATCAGCTGAGTTGCTGTTCCAAAACAGGAACAAACGACGTCATCGATGATGTCATGAAGCAGCGTGGAATCATGGGAGTTGTTGTCTTTTCCTTGCAGGAGTGTTTATTGTTTTTTATTTTTAGTATATTTTAGAGTATTTCCCTAAAACAAACTGACCCGCTGAGTAAAACCAGTAAAAACATTGAATCCACAGATTCATGGTAATAATCTGTGTTTCTTTAATATTAATGCTAATGTTAGCGCTGCTGTTTTTTTTAGTGGAAAAAACTCTGCAAAAATATAACGTACTATGCACAAATGTGTTTCAATTCATATATATTTTAATAAAAATGAGAACTTTTAAATTTCTATTACACTAGAATAATCAATTTTGCATCTACATGGTTCTTCTACACTCCTGCAATCTGCCACTTCACCACTAGATGTCTCCAAACACTACACACTGTACCTTTAAAATCTAGATGCACACTAAAAAAAGAGCAAATTCTAAATAATATATCACAAAAATAAACTGAATAAAAAGCAAACTTGCGAAGCTTCACGTTGACTTGACCATGTTTAGTTTCATATAAAGTTAAAATAATTAATTTCTCAGGCCTGAAAATTGTTTAAAACAAATGGAACAGAACTCAATATAATTAACACAAGATCGTCCATTTGTTGTCAGCTATATTAAACCGTTTTGGGCCTTTAAGTGTAACGCCGTATCAGCTCACCTGCTCGAGGGCGAACACGTGCTGGTTGAAGTAAAACTGGATCTGCTCGTTGGCGATGTTGATGCACAGTTGTTCGAAGGAATTCTTCTGAAAGTTCTCAAACCCGAAGATGTCCAGGATTCCCACATTCATGCTGCTCTCCGCGGCACTTCAAAAGGAGGGGAAAAAAAAGGGGGACAAACAAACTTATTCTTTCTGCGTGACGGGAAAACAAGCGAAATCCCGGGCGACCTGGGTTTTATCGATAAAAATTTCATGATGTTCGCGAATTCAACCCAAATAACAGAGAGAGACGGACCTGCCAATTGAATCACAAACATTCTCCAGCCAGAGCTTTAGAAATCAGCTTATTTTGCTCGGTATTGATTTGACCTCGAGTGATTTTTTCAATACGTGCACACGTACATGTTTCTACAACACAGGAAAGAAGCCTTAACATCCTTTATCGTTTTATATTCAGCAGCCTGAGCTGTGGGTGTGGAGGTCACCTCTGAGCCAGTGCTACCGGGTTATTAACAGCATTAGGGAAAGCAGAGAGATGGCCGGACCACAGACAGGATTCAGGCTTTTGTACGTCTCTGAGCGACGGCTCCTTGACAGTCGACGCTCATATTTATGAAGGGATTCTTTCGGATCAATGAACAGGCCCTTTGCAGTCTCTCTGAAGTCTTTTTAATCATCCCAACATTATTTTCTCTGCACGCAATTCTCTATCAAAAATTTATTAAAACTTTTTTTTTCTCCTCCATTGGTATTCTGGCCCTCGTGTTCGCATTTACCTCGACAGGATTTCACAAAGGTCATCGGAGCTTTCAGAAACTCTACGTGATTGCCCGAGACAAATTGGAGGTGAGAGAGTTAAACACACACACACACACACACATGCACACACACATGCACAAGAAAATCCTAATTATTTTATTTATATATGTTTTTGATGGATGAATGAACCAATTAACCCCCAGTTAATTGATGGCATATTTTAATAGGGTAACAAATGTATAGATAGGGTAAAAAAAAGGAAGTAATCGCCCCCTTCTGGCCCAATTGTTGAAAAACACACATTAAAGTACCTTTTAGAGAGATAAAGAGCACGTTAAAGTCCTTTCTAGGAGCCAAAACATGTGCTAAAGGGCCTAAAAGATGTGTTACGGTGCCTTCTTGAGAGCAAAATTGTGTTTTAAAGTGCCCTCTAGGAGCCAAATTGAGTGATAAACTGCTTTCTTGCAGCATAAGAAGCATGCTTAAGGAAGGAAAACTGTGTGCTAAAGTGCTCTCTTGGGAGCCAAATGTGTGCTAAAGTTCCCTCTTGCAACCTACGAAGAATGCAAAAATGCCCTCTCAGAGGTAAAATGCAAGCTATAATGCCCTCTTAGGAGTTAAAAGATATGTTAAAGTGCCCTCTAGGTATCAAAATGTGTGCAAACATTCCCTCACCTGAAATGTGTGTTACATTTCCCTGTTAGGAGCTAAAGAAAGTGTTTAGTGGTGAAGACAGCCTATAATTTCCACTTTTTTTTGCAAGTCATCACTCTGCCCCCCCAAAACAGCACAAATCAGGGTTCCAAAAGAAAAAAAGACATTTCCAATAGTTGCTTGTTATATGACAATCTAATTTGACAATCTAAGTTCACACACACACACACCAGACGTTGGCGTCGGGCTGCAGCAGGGTGTTGATGCGGTTGACGATCCAGCTGAACAGGCGTCCGTACAGAGCCTTGGACATGGCGTCTCTCACGTCCACGGCCTTGTCCACCGTGTTGGTCCTGATGATGGTCTCTCCTCTGGTGACCACGCACTGGGACGTCAGGGCCTCCTGGAGCTCCTCAGGACCGATGGAGAGCAGGGAGGCCGCTGGGGGGAGGAGGGGGGGAGCATTGTTATGATGCAGAGATTATATCTATCAAATAACAGTAATTTATCTATCTATCCATCCATCAACAATAATCTATCCATCCATCAACAATAACCCATCCACCCATCAACAATCCATCCATTCATCCATCCATCCATCCATTCATCCATCCATCAACAATCCATCCATCCATTCATCCACCCATCAACAATCCATCCATTCATCCATCCATCAACAATCCATCCATCCATTCATCCACCCATCAACAATCCATCCATTCATTCATCCATCCATCCATCAACAATAATCCATCCATCCATCCATAATAATCCATCCATCCATCCATCCATTCATAATAATCCATCCATCCATCCATCCATCCTTTCATAATAATCCATCCATCCATCCATCCATCCATCCATCCATCCATCCATTCATCCATAATAATCCATCCATCCATCCATCCATCCATCCATCCATCCATAATAATCCATCCATCCATCCATCCATCCATCCATCCATTCATCCATAATAATCCATCCATCCATCCATCCATCCATCCATTCATCCATAATAATCCATCCATCTATCCATCCATCCATCCATCCATTCATAATAATCCATCCATCCATCCATCCATCCATCCATCCATCCATAATAATCCATCCATCCATCAATGACAAGATCCCAGATATTCAATTAGTCCTATATTGAGTAGAATTATGTTGGAATATCTTATTCTATTAGCCGATCATGAACGTTTTCATGGTCAAAATCATGTAATCTTAAAATATTCCTGATAGTTCATATTTTGCAGTGTAATCTCATCATTTCTGGAGAATCCTTGTTGGATTTGACACATTATCTACATCCTTTAACGTGGTTGTTATGCTTTAATTTACATTATTTCACTGCTTTCTGACGCATGATGATTCTGCACTTTACATCGACTGATTGATTGAAGAGACGACCTGTAAACACATTCCTCTTCCCTTCTCCACGGATAAAAATCTCTTAAAACACAACCCGGGTCTTTTCAGAACCACCCAGCCAGAAAATATCTGCAGAGAAGGACGTCATTTTACCGCTGACTGCAGCCGTTAATTCAGCACACAAGGAGGAATAAAACCGGAAAAAAAGGATCTTTTCTCTTCGGGTGAAGACGGTGACAGTAAAACCCTGCATGTTTCCACGGCTTAAATAGGAATATCTCTGAGTAAACACAAGAGTTTCTCACCATTCTCTAAGGCCTCGGAATTAGGAACTTCGCTCTTATCGGTCTGGTGTTGGGACGTAATAGCAGCAAATTCAATATTCCCAGTGTTCAATATGGCTGAGAGGATTCTGTAAACGGAGTTCACCTCCTGGAAATAGTAATAAGAAAAAAAAGGAGGAAATACAAATAAAGCAGCGCTCCACAGGTCTGTGTGCATTACGCATATTTAAACGAGTGTTCTAATACCTCTTCTGTAAATCCGATGTTTCGGAAACACTCCTGAATGGCGTCGAACTGCTCCTGGTACAGTTTACTGGAGACGATGTCCTGCATCACTTTACAGTGCTGGCTGTCGATGTACCTGCACATGAACACAGTACAATTAGTCAGTATTGAGGAGAACTATTTTATTCCTCTGGCAGATAATTCAGCCTATTTCAAGTTGATTTGGGTCAATTTGATCTTGTTTTAAGAAAACAAGACTAACATTAAATAAATATCTATACTGACTAAAATAAAAAAGAAAAATCTATCCAAACTAAGATATTCCCACCTGATTAAGTTTTTGCAGTGTGTGTGTGTGTGTGTGTGTGTGTGTGCATCTAGTTGGTACAATTAGTTTAATATTAAGTAGAATTATAATTATTATTCCTGGAAGATAATTGAGCCTATTTCAATTAAAATAATTTATAAGGAAAAGTTTGTTGTTTTCTTCTCACGACCAAATGGATCCAATTAATTAAAAAAAAAAAAAACTTGAAGTAAGATAAATTATCTACCAGTGCATTTAGAAAATTCCACTCAATATTGAACTAATTGTACAATAATAAAATATTTTTACCTGTTAAGATTTCAGTTTTATACATATACATACATATACACACACACGCACACACACATATATATATATACACATTTACACTGGTGTTAATGTGCTTGCATATTACGTTGTTGAATAATGGTTATAGGATGAATGAATCTAATTAAAGTCACCTGGGCGGCGTCCTGTCTGGTAAACTGTAGGTCTTCAGTTTATCTTGGTGATAAAGTCCAGCGTAGATGTAGTAAAATATGTGGAAGTTTTTCTCTCCCCTAAAAAATAAAACAAAATCATCAGTGAAAGCGTAAGAAAAACAGCTGTAAAACAATGAAATCTCAACAAGTGAGAATTGGTGTTTTTTTGGTAAAATTAGACCAAAATTGAGTAGAATTACACGTAAGCCCAAAATGATTCCTACCCTGTCGAATACAAGGGATTTCTTTATTTTTCTACTTACAAATTAGTGTTTCACGAAAGTCTGAAGGCATAATTGATTTGTGTTTCGTTAGAATGTGTAAATAAACCAAAAATCACATCAACAAATGACTATGATATAGAAAGCTCCTGCAGGGCATGCTGGGAAATCTGTCTTTATATATATATATACACACTTTATAGTTAAAGACTTTCTTTTGTGTCCTATTTAAGGAAAAACTGAGGTGAAATACTAATTTTAAGTGAAAAAAATCAAGAATCCCTTGTATTTGATAGAGGTAGGAATCATTTTGGGCTTAAGTGTGTGTTAATCCACTGACAGATGATTTAGCTTTTTCTAAGTTTTTTTGTGATTTTAGCTGATTTTTTAAAACAAGTATAAATTAAACCAAATCAAAACATATAATTTAGCTCATTTCAAGTTTTTTTTTTCCTTGATTTCAGTCAATTTCATTTATTTTATTTAATTATTTTAGTACAAAATCAAAAATTTGTGTGATTTTTTTTTTTTTTAGGAAAATTATCAATGGCATTAATCTTTTTTTTCTTGAAACGAAACCAACTAAAAGTTCTGCCAGTGGAATAAGATAATTCTACTCAGTGTTGGGCTAATTGGACCGAACCAGAACTTCGGTTTTCTGCAGTAATGAGGGACCGTACACGGCCTGCTTGATGACCCTGGACTTCTCCAGCAGGTACTCGGAGATCTTGGCCCCGATCACGGCGCCCGTGGGCGTGAATTTCATCTCCAGGTATTTCCCGAAGCGGCTGGAGTTGTCGTTGATGGCCGTGCAGGCGTTCCCGAAGGCCTCCACCAGCGGGTTCACCTGGAGGATCTTCTCACGCAGCGTCCGGTTGTTCGCCTGCAACCGTTTGGACATGTTTTCTCATTCTATGCCGTATGGCGTATTTCGTTAAATCTACAGCAGAGTTGCAGACTGCACCTTGCCCAGGAAGGTGAGGTGTTGGACGATCAGATGAGCGCTCTCTGTTTTCCCAGCTCCGCTTTCCCCGCTGATGATGATGCACTGGAATTAAAGAAAATCAGAGGATCCTGAGGAAGATGAGTCCAGGTGTTTCACGCTGTCAGTTTCTGTCTCAGGAAGCTCGGACTCACCTGGTCTTTGCAGGAGGTCACCATGCCCTGATAGGCTGCGTCCGCCGTGGCGAAGATGTGCGGAGGGTTGTCAGCTCGCTTCACGCCGTGGTACAGCTGAGAAAACTATGTGGAACACACAAGTGACAGACAAAGTTCTCTTTAATGATTTAATTGGTTATTTGGTCTTGTTTTAAAAAAACAAGACTAAAACTTTCTTTAAAAATGAATGAATTGACTAAAATAAAGAAAGAAAACAGGTTCATTTGGTCTTGTTTTAGGAAAACAAGGCCCTGATTTTTTTTCTAAAAATGATTAAATTGACTAAAATCAAGAAAAGCACAAGTACTTAAACAGCTAAAGTTCTCTTTAAAATGAAGTAATTGGTTATTTGGTGTTGTTTTAAGAAACAAGACTAAAACATTCTTTAAAACTGATTGAATTCACTAAATTTAAGAAAAAAAACTTCAAATAAGTTCAATTATATGGTTTGATTTGGGTTAATTTGGTTATGTTAAAAAAAAAATAAACTAGACAAAATATTTCTATAAAAGTGACTAAATTGGTAAAATCATGAAAAAAAAAATTTGTTTTAAGAAACAAGGCTAAAACTTTCTTTAAAAATGAATTATTTAAAATAAAAAAAGAAACTAGTTTATTTGGTCTAGTTTTAAGAAAATAAGGCCATGTTTTTTTTATGATAAAAATTATTAAATTGACTAAAATCGAGAAAAAAAATGGCTAATTTAGTCTTGTTTTAAGAAAATAAGACTAAAACGTTCTTTAAAACGTATTGAATTGACTAAAACTAACAAAAAGACTTCAAAAAAGATGATTATATGTTTTGATTTGGGTTAATTTGGTTTTATTTTAAGAAAACAAGACACATATGTTCTGTAAAAATGACTAAATTGACTAAAATCAAAAGAAAATAATGGCTAATTTGGTTTTGTTTTAAGAAAACAAGACAAAATATTCTTTAAAAATTATTAGGTAAGAAATACCAGTTGAAATTTCCCTTTTATAAATCATGAAATTTTAAATATTTGACTTCCTTGATTTTGGACAAGTCTTATAAAATAGTTTTAATGGACATAGACATTGTGTCAGTGATTAATCACGTTTGACAAGATTAGAAAATCAAAAAGTCTTTTTTTACCATTTTTTTTTTACAAATTCATGAATTAAATAAAAATAATGTGAATTATACATTTTACATATTTCACATACATATTTATATATTACATAGATAATTGTACATATTAAATCCACCTATAATATAAACTATCTGGTACGAAGTTTTTACTTTTTACCCCACATGACATTTTATGACATTATTCTACAATCTATATATTTATGTAGAGAAAATATAGTTGTGTTTATCAGCTCTGTGACCCTATTTGTCTGCGTAAACTGACCTTGGGGGAGTAGATGCTGAGGTTCTGGAACGGGTTGAGGGCGATGAGAATGTCTCCAACATACGTGTAAACCTGCAGCTCGTCAAACCTCTTCTGGAGGTGGCTGATGATCGCCTCCTGCAGGAAGTAAAGTAAAATAAATAAGTGGGGGGGGGGGGGTCAATCAATGCCTGATGAGGTAAACACATTAAACCTCACCTCGTCTAAGTACTCCAGGTTTACCAGATCATCATCAGGACAGCTCTCTATGATGAGGGTTTTTCGAGTATTGATCCTCTCGTGCCTGTATATCGAGTCAAGAGAAAAACGCCTCAGAAATGAGCGAGAGGAGAAAAATAAACGAGGGTTTGACGGCACAGTCACTTCCAGGGGTTTAAGACAAAGATCTGGGGGGGGCAGGACTCCCATTAACACTGGCTGTGATTGCACTTCATCTGTGTTCTGACCCGCCGCTTTACAATGAACCCCGATGGGAAGAGGTCAGCTCTGAACCAGCTGGCTCCACGGCATTCTGGGAAAAAATAAAACCTCAAGGGAAAACAGAGATGAATGAGAGCAGAAGAGAAATCTGTGAATATTCACTGCAAACAGGAGGTGATGATCAGACAGGATCCTGCTTTGTTCCTGTCTGTAATCAGACTCTGAAACAGAATCAGATTCAGAATCAGATTCAGAATCAGACTCAGAAACAGAATCAGACTCTGAATCTGAATCAAACTCAGAATCAGAGTCAGAATAAGACTAGGAATAACATTCAGACGCAGAATAAGAATAAGAATCAGACTCAGAATCAGAATCTGAATCAGACTCAGAATCAGAATGAGATTCAGAATCAGAGTCTGAATAAGAATCAGAATAACATTCAGATTTAGAATCAGACTCAGAATAAGAATTAGAACAAGAATAATAATCAGACTCAGAAACAGATTCCGACTCAGAATCAGAATAAGACTCACACTCAGAAACTGACTCAGAATAATACTAGGAATAACATTCAGATTTAGAATCAGACTTAGAATCAGACTTAGAATCAGACTCAGAATAAGAAAAAGACTCAGAATCTGACTCAGAATCAGACTCGGAAACAGAATCTGAATCAGACTCAGAATCAGAATGAGATTCAGAATCAGAGTCAGAATAAGGCTCAGAATAACATCCAGATTTAGAATCAGACTCAGAATAAGAATAAGAACAAGAATAAGAACAAGAATCAGACTCAGAAAAGGACCCAGAAACAGATTCTGACTCAGAATCAGAATAAGACTCACACTCAGAAACTGACTCAGAATAAGACTAGGAATAACATTAAGATTTAGAATCAGACTCAGAATAAGAATAAGACTCAGAATCAGACTCAGAATCAGACTCAGAATCAGACTCAGAAACAGAATGAGATTCAGAATCAGAGTCAGAATAAGACTCAGAATAACATTCAGATTTAGAATCAGACTCAGAATAAGAATAAGAACAAGAATAAGAACAAGAATCAGACTCAGAATAAGACTCAGAAACAGATTCTGACTCAGAATTAGAATAAGACTCACACTCAGAAACTGACTCAGAATAAGACTAGGAATAACATTAAGATTTAGAATCAGACTCAGAATAAGAATAAGACTCGGAATCAGACTCGGAATCAGACTCAGAAACAGAATCTGAATCAGACTCAGAAACAGAATGAGATTCAGAATCAGAGTCAGAATAAGACTCAGAATAACATTCAGATTTAGAATCAGACTCAGAATAAGAATAAGAACAAGAATAAGACTCAGACTGAGAATCAGACTCAGACTCAGAAACTGACTCAGAATAAGACTAGGAATAACAATTAGATTTAGAATCAGACTCGGAATAAGAATAAGAACAAGAATAAGACTCAGAATCAGACTTAGAACCAGAAGCAGATTGAGAATAAGAATCGGGCCGACTCGAAAACAGAACCATACTTGGAATCAGACTCAGAAACTGATCCAGAATAAGACTCAGAATAACATTCAGATTTAGAATCAGACTCAGACTAAGAATAAGAATAAGAATCAGACTCAGAAACAGATTCCGAATCAAAATCAGAATAAGACTCAGAGTCAGAATCAGAATAAGACTCAGAGTCAGGATCTTCACAGCAGACAGGAATGTGTGATGAGGAAATTTATATATAAGGTCGTATTATCTTGACGTGTATTGTAGTGTGGCTGATGTCTTATTCTGTAATCTATAAAATAAGTAAATTATACAGTAGTCTTACTGGATTATTACAAGAATTTGAATTTTTATCAGGAAGGAATCAATCTCCTGTCACAAACAACTGGTCTGTTGATTAATTGAAACTGATAAACTAATAAACCCCCCTGGCTGCTATTTGGTAATTTACAGCACTCCATTCATGAATAAAACCTGACAGAAACCACCGTTCCCGGGAAAATGTTCAAGGAATCAGAACTGAGCGCCCCAGACGGTAAATAATCAATCGCATCCCGATAAAACTAAAAAATATTCAAGCTGCGGGTCAGAAACCGCTTCCTCCACCGCCTTTGTGTTCATTTCACATTCTGAATAAAGTGTAAATGCAGCAGCACAGATCACACAGCCACATGCTCCATATGTGTGTTTTTTTCCTTTTAGAGACCTCTACCTCGACGCCGCTTTGAAGTAAAATCACACGATTCCACCTACGGCAGCGACTTTTAACTCCTCTCTATGTCTTTATTTTTTTATCTGGAGTCATTGTGCGCTGATCTGTGGCATGAGAGACTAAACCGGGCAAGCCCAGTTCTCGCCCTACAAGCCCCTAATCCCATTATCCACTTCCACTGTGGACAGGAATTTCGGGATCAGGCTCAGGCACAGACGCTGCACACTCTCGGGAGTAAACAGAGCTGGCACAACATCAAGACTCTCAGTCAAGGGCGGGTTCAGCCGGCTCCTTTATTACCAGGATTAAGCCAAACGCCCAAGTCGGTGTTTTTTTTTTTCCACCGGTGAATAGCACAGGAGTTTCTGCTCCGTCACTAGGCCTGAAGACTGATATCTGTGTGTGTGTGTGTTTGTGAGGAAAAGTCTGCAGTAGCTGCTGATGCAGAAAGGAAAAAAAGAAGAAGAAGATTCCAGTTTCTAGATGTAAACTGAATATATGAAGAGTTCAATTGCAAAAGCAGATAAGTCCATTTTATTTTAACACATAAGACAATGGTATCATATGGAACATTCCTTGTCTTAAACTGATAAAGGCCGGAGATTACATATACTGACCCACCTGGTGAGGTCATGTGACAGTGTGTCCAGGTGTGAGAGGCTGACTGATGTCAAACAGCTGATTTTTGTCCCTAAAGGTGAGTTTCAGCCCATTTAACAATGTAAATGGTTTAATTACATGTTCTATATCACATTTAACCTGTTCTCACCACAATTCTACAATAAACTGATATAAAACACTGAGTCAATTAAGTGTAATAAATGGTTTCAATGACTTTTCCCTCCATTCAAAGTGGTGACTCTCATCAACGTTAAGTGAACAAATGTTCACGGTGGTGGATGAAGAACTCACATCCTCTAACTTTTGGAGTAAAAGTAGAAATACTGACGTAAAAAATACTCAATGACAGGTTGAACATGTTACTGCAGTACAAATATCATCAGCAAAATGTGCTTAAAGCATCAAAAGTACTGTGTTATATTATTATAGTTTATTATTCTACTTGTGTTTAATCACTAAATACATGTGAGAGTATTTTAATGTTTTATTTTATCAATGTGGAGCCAGTTTGAGATACTTTGGGTAGATTATTAGTAAAAGTACTGCATCAGAGTATTTAGTATTGCAAACAATGTTAATAGTTTAATTACATGTTCTCATCATGATTCATGAATAAATTTAAATAAAACAAGTTAGTAAAATATACTGATGACATATGTCACATCAGGTTTTTAACCTTAAAATAATCATGTTAAACCTCATGTGACGTATATGTCACAATAAGAAAAATCATAACGAGCTGCTGATTAATTTATTATTGAATTAGTATAGTTTCAAATTAAAATAATTAATTGTTAAATCTAACCAGCAAAGTTATAACTCTGATATATGTTGAGGAAAGGCAAAATAAAAGACTAATAACCAAAAAATGCTGCATCATAATATTTTGCGCCTTTCACACAAAGTGCAATTTAATAGAAAAATGGTAACGAGCTTCTTAATTAATTGAGCTGATTTACTTATTTGTGCATTATTATAGTTGTTAAAATAATTTATAGTTAAATCCAACCAGCAAAGTAATAACTATGATAAATTTTAAAAAGACAGGCAAGCTGATTCATTTTTAAATGAGAAATAAATTTACCTTAAATGCTGAACATACATGACGTATATGTGACATCACAGAGTTCGTAATTCAACAAAAACGTTCACATGTGTTCCATGTTGTTCTATTTGATCTGTTTTATATCAGACATAATTTTCCTTTAGGGAAAAATGGATCCGGGTTCGTATGGGTTAATATATCAGTCAAATCAAAGTGAGATATGACATAACAGATATAGTATTCTCAATTTTTGCAAATAATAACACGGCTGCAGAAAGGCTGTGTGTGTCGAGGATTTTCCCAACAGACGGTTCCCACACTGCTGAAATTTATGAATGTTAAGGTTAGTCAGCACTTTCACCCTCTGTGGATTAGTCACAGTCCCCTAAGTTCTCTTTAATAACAGCCTGTAATGTCCATTACTGGGCTCATCTTGTTTTCAGAGCCGAGCTAAAAAAAGAAGATGAGATTCTGCCCCCTGGTGGACGCTGGTGGTACCACCGCTGGCTCAGACAGGCTCTGACATCTCGCAGCAGATTATGTCATTTTAACCTTCTCCTGCGAGGGGAAATAAAAATGTAAAAATGAGGTGAGTCAGGGGGGGGCTTACTTGGTCTTGGTGGTGCCGCCCAGTTCCTGCTGCTCCCGGATCAGAGCCGCCAGCTGCTGTGGGAGAGCCACGTCTTTGCTGTGGGCCTGTTTGATGAAGGGATGCTCCAGGAGGTGGGTCACGGACGGACGGGTCTCGAAATCCTTTATCAGACACCTACAAAGAGCAAAAAAAAAAAAAAAAACAGAGTTACATCATCGTCTTCCTTCAGGCAGAGATAACGCAGACAGACCCCCACCACGTCACCTAAACATGGTGGAAACAGGATTTGTCTGGATCGGCTCTGACAGACTTTGGCGGCGGCGTTGGTGGAGCGGCTCCTCTACACTCTGGGTTCACTGATCTGAGCGGCACACGGTTGCCGTCACCATGGCCGTGAGTCCAAACAAGCCCGGCCAGTCCTATCTGTGACGTGCAGTGTTTGCCAACAGGTGATGGAAGCTGGACACAGAATCAGTCAGCTGCTGAACCACAGGCAGCAGAAGCAGCACCGAACACAGTCAGGCGCTGTTAAATCTGTTATAACATCTGGAGACAACTTTTTACCTGTCATCCAAACACAAAACACAATAGATATTTATCTCTTATAAGGATTTCCTTTGGCTTCCTGGGGCCAAGGACAAAATAATGACTTGTCCTGATACAAGAAAATGATTCATTTTTTTTGAAAAATTAAATAAATTACAAATTGTAAATATTTTTTAAAATTTCTAAAATTTTATCATCAAAAAGTTTTTAAAAATATGTAAAATATATAAGATAAAAAAAAGATTTTAAATTACTACTAATACTATAAATACAAGAGGTAAATACATTAAATAATTAAATAATTTAAAGAAAGTTTTAAGGAAAAATTTAAAATGTAAAAAAAATTGTAAAAAAACAAAAATAAAAAAAAACAAAATCATAAATAGTTTATTAGCTGATGTGTAAGCTCAGAATTGTATATATTTTTTAAATATTTAATAACAATAATCTAAAATGTAAAACAATAAAAAATTTAATTAAAAAAATTAAATAACTAAACAAGGGTATTATTTTTTCTTTTTATTAGTAGAAAAAAGTGTAGGTTTGTACTTTTTTTTAATGTCAAAAATCAAATAACTAAAACTTAAAAAATTATTGAAAATAATAATAATATAATAATAATAATGATACAATTATATTCTATATCCTCTATTCATTCCAATTCATTCCAGCCAGTTGCTTTGTGAGGTTTGTTACTGCTGTTATTATCTGAACTGATTTACTGAGACGCACAAAAACCCGTTAAATCATCAGAAATGAAACCATCACGTAAGCGAAGAATCCAATCATCAGCAAATCATGTTCGTCCCGTTCGTTCGAGTTGTTCCCGCTAAAGACTTAAAACGTGCGAGTGTGTAACACGCCGCTGCACCGCTAACAATTACAGGCAGGGGTGAGATAGCAGAAAACACACACACACACACACACACCAATCTAATTCCCAGCAACCTAATCTACACAGAAATTCAGTTTCTTTTATCAGTTTGTTCAGCTCTGAAAGTTAATTCCATGAATTCATTAGCGTCAGGACATTAAGCAGCGGTGGCTGCTATTAGCCCGACGCCAGGCGCTTTGTCACACGAGTACAGGACTGGATTTATTATCCTGAACACACACACACACACACAGGCCTGACAGGGCAGCAAAGGCCTCACAAACAGGCTGCGAGGCTCGATAACATTGTCCAGGCCTCCCACGTGAAACCGTGGTGGGCTTTTAGTTTGAGGAGATTGATGCTGATATGATGCCACACAACCCATTAACCCAGACTACAGACACACAACCAGAGATCAATGGAAACGGTTGCTGTGACGCCGTGAGGTGTAAATACGTAAAAACAGCTTCTAACCAATCAGAGGCCACTGAGACACAGGTGTCACTGTCACTTTAAATGTTCTGGAACATTCATCATTCTCACTTAAACTGATGAAGGCTCTAAGTGACATATACTGATTCACCTGGTGGGATCATGTGACCACCTGGTGAGGTCATGTGACGACCTGGTGAGGTCATGTGACGACCCGGTGAGGTCATGTGACCACCTGGTGAGGTCATGTGACTACCTGGTGAGGTCATGTGACCACCTGGTGAGGTCATGTGACCACCTGGTGAGGTCATGTGACAGTGTGTCCAGGTGTGAGGCTGACTGATGTCAAACAGCTGATTTTTGTCACTAAAGGTGAGTTTCAGCCCATTTAACAATATTAATGGTTTAATAACATGTTCTATATCACATTTAACCTGTAGTATAGAGTATTTTAATGTTTTATTTTATCAATGTGGAGCCAGTTTGAGATACTTTGGGTAGATTAATAGTAAAAGTACTGTATCTGAAAATTTAGTATTGTATATTTTATATATTTATTTATTACATTTGACCTGTTAACATGACAATTATTCAATAAATTGATATAAATAAAGTCAGTAGAAAATCCTGGTGACATATAGCCCACATCAGGTTTTTAACCTTAAAATAATCATGTTAAACCTCATGTGACATATATGTCACAATAAAATAAAATGTTAACGAGCTGCTAAATTAATTATTAATGAATTAATATAGTTTCTATCGGTCAATTCAAAGCTAAATAAACAAATGTAAATATAAGAAAAAAATCAAAGTTAAAATATGAAACAAAATTAACATAGCAAAGCAAATACAACTATTTAAATGCAATTTCATGATTAAATAACAAATTAGATAAAGACGCCTTTAAAGAGAAATGCATCCAGGTTCTTATGGTTTAATTCTGTCTTTTTTTCCTCCCCACACAAATAATTCCCACAGAACAACTTTCATTCTGTTTTGTCATTACGCCTCCAGAGCTGCAGATGTTCAGGTTGTATTTTCTGACCGACCATTACAGGCCGGCGCTGACGTTATTATTAATGTTATTAGCGCTGCACGCGCCACAGGAAACGATAAGTTATCCGTCACTGCTGATAGAACGGATAACTGGTGAATTAAGTTTGTTGCTCAGCAGCAGATTTACACAAATGAAAGTCAATGAAGGGAGAAGACAAGAAGAGGGTTGATAGAATCCACCTAGAGAATGTCAATTTCTGATGTTTGCTGTTGCTGAGTTTGATTAAAACCCAGCTTTATGATTTCACAAATGGAGCAAACATGAAACAAAATGCTCATACGCGACTCTCTGCGTGAGCAGCTGAAAATTCTAATAATAGAAGTTAATGAATGTTTAGCATCCTAAAGTCTGCATTGATCCAATATGGAGTTGAAGACATCATGAAGCAGTGTGGAATCATGGGAGCTGCTGCTAACATTAGCTTAGCTTGTTTCTCTAAAATCCTAAAATTCTGATGTTTAAGTTTTTTTTCTTTTTTTTTTTACCATAAGTTGAATTACCATGCTTTTGGTGTGTGAGCTAATGCTAAAAAGCTAATGTCAGGTAAGTGTGAGCTAATGCTAACAAACTAATCAGCTAGGCGTGAGCTAATGCTAACAAGCTAATGTTAGCTAAGTGTGAGCTAATGCTAACAAACTAATCTGCTGAGCGTGAGCTAATGCTAACAAGCTACTGTTAGCTTAGTATGAGCTAATGCTAACAAGCTATGGTTCGCTAAGCGTGAACTAATGCTAACAAGCTTATGTTAGATAAATGTGAGCTAAGGTTAACAGTATAAGTATGAGCTAATGCTAACAAGCTAATGTCAGGTAAGTGTGAGCTAATGCTAACAAGCTAATGTTAGCATAGTGTGAGCTAATGCTAACAAACCAATCTGCTGAGCGTGAGCTAATGCTAACAAGCTACTGTTAGCTTAGTATGAGCTAATGCTAACAAGCTAATGTCAGGTAAGTGTGAGCTAATGCTAACCAACTAATCAGCTAAGGGTGAGCTAATGCTAACAAGCTAATGTTAGCATAGTGTGAGCTAATGCTAACAAACTAATCTGCTGAGCGTGAGCTAATGCTAACAAGCTACTGTTAGCTTAGTATGAGCTAATGCTAACAAGCTATGGTTCGCTAAGCGAGAACTAATGCTAACAAGCTTATGTTAGATAAATGTGAGCTAAGGCTAACAGTATAAGTGTGAGCTAATGCTAACAAGTTAATGTCAGGTAAGTGTGAGCTAATGCTAACAAACTAATCAGCTAAGCGTGAGCTAATGCTAACAAGCTAATGTTAGCATAGTGTGAGCTAATGCTAACAAACTAATCTGCTGAGCGTGAGCTAATGCTAACAAGCTACTGTTAGCTTAGTATGAGCCTAATGCTAACAAGCTATGGTTCGCTAAGCGTGAACTAATGCTAACAAGCTTATGTTAGATAAATGTGAGATAATGCTAACAGTATAAGTGTGAGCTAATGCTAACAAGTTAATGTTATCTACGCATGAGCTAATGCTAATGCTAATATTTCTCTGATAACTTAAGATCCAGACATCTGAGGACTAAAATACTTCATAAATGACCAAGATATAATAGGTTTTTCCATAAATAATGTGGCTTTGGAACCGTTTTATTTATTGCACAACTCAACAAATTTCAGAAAGGTCTGGTAAGTTTATAAAAGTAAAGTGTCAACCCCCCTAAAACTGTTTTTAACTTACTGGCCGATGAAATGGATGAAGCTCCGACACCATTGTTCTGGGTTCCGTAACGTCGGGGGCGGATTTCTGGAACAGAAAAAACAACATAAAGGAGAAAAATCAGCATCTGAGAACCATCGACTTCAGTTTCCAACTTTTAATAAGAAAACCTGAGCTCCAACACTAAATAAAGTATTTTTACTGCAGTAAAACCCAATGTTCCTGTTACAGCATCAATATATATCATCAATATCCACATCATCAATACAATAATAAAATAGTTTAACAGAATATAACATAGTCCACTAACCTCAACAAGTGTAAACATCTTGTATTTAGTACAATTAGACCAATATGGAGTTAAATTATGTTAATCCACTGGCAGATAATTTAGCTTATTTCAAGTTTTATTCATGATTTAAAAAAAGAGCAAATTTACTAAATAATTAAATAAATTATCCACTAGTGGAATAAGATATTTCTACTCAATATTGGACTAATTGTACCAAAAACTAAAATGTTAAGTTGCAGCTACTACTGATATTATAATAAACAATTTTATTATTGTATTGATGATGTGGATATTGATGATATATATTGATGCTGTAACAGGAACATTGGGTTTTACTGCAGTAAAAATAACTTATTTCGTGTTGGAGCTCAGGTTTAACATGAGATTTATAATAAAACTTGCAAATGCACCTATTGTAAGTTTATTATATATAATTAGTGCATTATTAAAACTTAAATAAGTCTATCTGGACTATTTAATATAGTTTGTAGTGAGGATCAAAATTATGTAGATTTAAGTACATTTAGACTCAATGCACATTAAATCTATTTAAAAGGCAAATTAGATAACATTCAGACCTTTAAAAAGGGCACATTAGATTTATTTTTAGATTTATATTAAACTATTTTATTATTGTATTGATGATGTGGATATTGATGATATATATTGATGCTGTAACAGGAACATTGGGTTTTACTGCAGATAAAATACTTTATTTAGTGTTGGAGCTCAGGTTTTATATGTGATTTATGAATTAAACTCCACCGCCAACATATCAGGTGGTTTAGGTGTTTTTTTAACAGGTTAAGACACTAAATGTCTTTGAGTCCGGCTGACAGACAGGAAAAAAAATAAAATAAATAAAAAAGAGTAAAGTGAGGAATGATAAGAGGAGTTGTTCTGTCTGAGTTACAGCAGCTGGTTCCACCTCTGTCAGCAGCGTTCGCTGACACCATCCATACCTGGACAACCAGGACAGAGGCCACGTGGGGGGCCAGGCCCAGAGATAGAGACCTGAACCCTGGGGGGGGGGGGGTCGTCTGTCACAGCCACACACACACACACACACACACACACACACTGAGTAAAGCTACTGTTGTTTCAATTAAGAACAAACCACACACACACATATATATATATATATGTGTGTGTGTGTGTATAGTTCCCATAAAACACAGGAAAGTTGTAAAATACCTTTAAAATAAAATAATAATAAGTCAATTAATCAATTAGTTGTCAACTCTTTTGAATAATTTTTTTAAGTAGAAAATATATCTAGTAGAAATTCCTGATTTCTTTATTCTTTTAACAGTTCACTTTATCTGTCTACATATACGTGTGTGTGTCTGTGTGTATTTTCTTGCATCTTCTCTGCATATCCTGTTCTTGATCTGTGTTAATGTGATTTATTTATTTATTGATCCCTGTTGTCTGGTCAATGAAATCTAATCTAATCATTAATACACATTTTATCTTGAAATGATTATTTGATTAAAATGCCAGAAAACATCCTAATTCTATAATAGTAAACATATGCTTTAGGAAAACATTGATCAACATTTTACACTATTTGATGAACCAAACAACTAATTGATTAATTATTAATTAATTAATTATTTGATTTTCAAAATAGTCATTAGTTGCACCCCTTTTATAGTCTACAATTCATTTGGTAGGATTCAGTAATTTTTTTCTATATATTGCTTATATTGCTTACTTTACAGATAGATAGACTTTTTTTACTCAAAATTGACCAAAATCAAGATAATTTACATTTAAAATGTCTAATGAATAACTAATTAATTGATTATACGTCAATTATTTCGATAATTGATTATTTCCTGGTTTCTTTATCATTCTATATTAGTAAACTGATGATCTTTGGGTTGTGGACTGTTGGTCTGGACAAAATAATGTTATTATATATTATAATATAATTATATAACGGGGAACAAGTGATCAAAATGTATGTGATTCATGACATTTACAACAGGATCAAGACATAATGAGTTTATTACTGTCCATAATTACTTTATTGCTATAAGATCCCATAAGATGGGATTTAGACTATTTATACCAGCTACAGCAGTAACAATTAGTTAATTAAGCAATTATGTTAATTGCAAACTATTTTATAATCAATTAGGGTCATTTTATAGAGATTAATGTCCAAATTCTCTGATTATTTCCTGGTTTCTTTATTCTTCTATAATAGTAAACTGATGATCTTTGGGTTGTGGACAAAAAAAGACGTTTTAGCTTCAATCTGCAGCTTTGAGGAACCCTTTAATAGACCAGACAAGTGAGTCATTAGTATTAGTGACATCACAACTCCAAATAAAACCCAGACGTTGATGAACTCGTAATTAGCTGCTGTGTTGTGTTGTTCTACAAAGACGTCAGAGCGACAGAGACAAAAAGCTGCTTTCATTAGAATTAACAACCCACGCCAAACGACATCTTCTTCTTCTGGGAGGAAGCTGGATGCTGCGGTACGGAATCCGTCGTTTTTCCTCATTCCGCAGCACGTCTTTGATGAGGAGTCAGACAGCCAATCCTTTCTCCAAAGTGCAGATCAAAGCCGGTAACTGACTGCTTGAACGCGGCGTCTAACACGAGCCCGGAGACACGGCGCTGCCTTGATGTCTCATTACACAGTCAACACGCTGATAAGGCGTCAAGTGCTGCCTCTTCCTCCTCTTCCTCCTCTTCCTCCTCTTCCTCCTCTTCCTCCTCGTATTCGTTGAGAGTTGCTGGCTCATATTGTTAACACAAACGGTTTATTTCAAATCCAGGGATCCTCGGGCGAGAAACCGTCGGGATTGAGGCGAAAATCGGGAAAAAAGGGCGAATGCAATGTTTGAATGGGATGCTCAGTGCATGGCAGAATAACATTTTTTTCCAAGATAAAACTTGAATTATTACTTAAGCTTATATTTATTATTAAGAACTATATTCATTATTATTATGATATAACTCCATAACTGAATCCACTAAACCAGGAAACAAGGAGGATGTGGAGATGATTAACTTGTTAAGTCCTAAAAATACTTTAAATATTTATAATATTCTTGTATATGAGATACTATGCTTAAGTCTACTTCTTCTCCTTCATTAAACATTCTGCAATCGGAGAATATTTTAAAGCGGAATAACCCTTTAACTTGTTGAAATCTTAAAAACTCCTGATCAGGTTCATCATTTAGTTTTATCCATAAATCTCATGTTAAACCTGAGCTCCAACACTAAATAAAGTATTTTATCTGTTCCTGTTACAGCATCAATATATATCATCAATATCCACATCATCAATACAATAATAAAATAGTTTAATATAATATCAGTAGTAGCTGCAACTAACCACTATTTAGAGATTTATTTAGATTGGAGCTGTTTGTGGGATTATTTAATTGGCTCCTTTATAATTTACAGAATATATTCTTCATGTTCTTAATGATCCTCAGTGATTTATAGCATTTTATAAAACAATAATTGACCTTTGACCTCTTATAATAAATAACTAATAAAGTATTAAGTTGATTTTACCATCAGATGATTTAGGACCAAATCACCTAAACTAGATGTTATATTTATTTATCTAGAAGTCAAAGATCTTTGTTCTTTAAATGGATCAATGCTAACATATTGTCGATGATGATGATAATGTGGGAATTTTCCACATCATCAATACAATAAGGAAATAGTTTATTAAATTATTAGGCTGACATGAGGTGAAAATAGTTTTGGTACCGTTTTTTCAATATTGAGTTGAATTATTAAGATTTTAGTTTAGTTTATTTGGTCGTGTTTTAAAAAAAAATAAAGAATAGAAGTGGGAATAAGCTAAATAATCTAAAATAACATAATTTAACTAAATATTCACTAATCGCACCTATTATTTTCACCTGTTAATGATATTATATTAAACATTCATAAAAAACACCCTTCAAAGGATGATTATAACCAATGTAGTTGGAAGTGGAAATTTTCCATTCTGTACAAATTATGATGATTTTACAGAGTTAATGTTCTGTAACGTCACTGGAACCAAACTCTGAAATATTCTGGTGAAAATCCAGAATGTCTTTTTAATTTGATGCTTTCAGAATCGGCTAATTTCACTCCTCAATCCTACATCTTGTAGAGTATTTGAGGATTTATTCAGATTTCTCTCACACATGCTGTATTCTGCTTGTTCAAACGCGTCTCGTGACTTCAGTTCATTCATACCAAAGGTTTATTATGGAGATATAAAAGCGAGCCGATACACCAGATTTACAAGAACCGGTCAACGCGTGAAGCAGCGACCGAGCGTGAAGGCCGCGCTGAAAACTCACTCAGCTCGTTCACACGTTCACGTGAAACCGCCGCCACATTCATCACGGAGCCGCAAAATAACGTTTACACCTGTTGTCAGGTTTTTATTCGTATTTATTATACGTAAAAGAGACGGAGTAGAACACGGTGGAGGGTGCAGAAACTTCAAACTTTAACGTTAATGTTTGGTTGATCAATCCACAAATATGTTGTGTTAGTGATCAATTAGTCAATTAGTTGACTTTTACATTAATTACCAATTAGTCTGATAATCAATTAATTGATTTGAGTCATTTTTTTGTAGAAAATGTCAAAAATTCTCTGGCTCCAGTTTATCAAACCTGATTAATTCCTGATTTCTTTATTCTTTTAACAGTGCACTTTATCTGTCTATAAATACTTGTGTGTGTATTTTCTTGCATTTTCTCTGCATATCCTGTTCTTGATCTGTGTTAATGTGATTTATTGATCCCTACTGTCTGCTCAATGAAATCTAATCTAATCTAATCAGTAAAACACACTGATTATTTTACTAAAATGTCCAGATTCTCTGGTTCAGCTTCTGTTCTCTGATTATTTCCTGGTTTCTTTATTCTTCTATAATAGTAAACTGATGATCTTTGGGTTGTGGACAAAAAAAGACATTTTAGCTTCAATCTAAACACTGATCAACATTTTACAGCATTTAATGAACCAATCAACTAATCGATTAATCATTAATTGATAGAATATTTGAATAGTCATTAGTTGTATCGCTTATACAGTCTACAATTCATTTGGTAGGATTCAGAACGAGAAATGCAGCTTAAACTGTCTGTGGTTGTATCTTAGAGTTGCAACGATTAATTGATTAATCAATTAACTGCCAACTATTCTGAAAATCGATTCATCAATTTGACTCATTTTTAATAATAAATTATCCAAATTCTCTGGTTCCAGCTTCTGTTCTCTGATTATTTCCTGGTTTCTTTATTCTTCTATAATAGTAAACTGATGATCTTTGGGTTGTGGACAAAAAAAGACATTTTAGCTTCAATCTGCAGCTTTAGGAAACACTGATCAACATTTTACACCAAACACCTAATCAATTAATCGTTTTAATATTCAATAGATTACCCATTATTCACAATAGTTTTTAGTTCAGCCATAATTGTGATTATATATTATATATATTGTGATATTTGCGCTGGACAATTATTTATTTAGTTTTTCATTTACACTAGAGCTGCAACAATTAGTCGATCAATCACCAGTTATTTTGATAATCAATTAATGGATTTGAGTGATTTTTTAATTATAAAATGTCTAAATTTTCTGGTTCCAGCTTCTGTTCTCTGAAAAAAAGACATTTTAATGAACCAAACAACTACTATCATTTCATTAATTGACAGACTATTGTATTAGTGTATTAGACTATTACTGTATTAGTGACATCACAACTTCCCTGTTCCCATCATTGACTCCCTGTGTCAGACCCTGTCTAATCTGTGGCTGCTATCACTCAGGGGTCTGGATAATCTTCGTCTTTACCTTTACAGAGCGTTTAACGCTCGCTCCGGTTCGACGCCACACGTGTGATTAACCTTCCACAGCCCGTCTTTGACTGGAGTGTTCATTAATTTTGCAGGTTGATGATTTTAACAACTTTACCCTCTGACAGGCTCCGTTAGCCTCGTTCATGGTCATCAGGTCACCAGAGTCCGTCACATTTAAATGTGACGAAATGCGGGAAATCATGGTGTAAAAATCACAAAATTTTTATGTCCAAGAAAAACATCAGAATGAAACCATTTAAGCATTTCCCCTGCTCTAAATGATAATAAATGTGGAATATCTCTACAACACAAAGGTTATTGGACTTAAACCTGGAATAAAAATACATCTACAACATGTGAGGAGACTACAGAAGAGACAGAATCTATTTATGCTGATGATACACAGGAAATATATAAAAACTACAGATAAAAACACGTTAAACAAATTGACCCAAATCAGGAAAACTGCAATGACAAGTTCAATGATTAAGAGGTCAAAGGTCAATTATTGTTCCATAAAATGCTGTAAATCACTGAGGATCAATAAGAACATGAAGAATATTTTCTGTAAATTATAAAGGAGCCAATTAAATAATCCCACAAACAGCTCCAATCTAAATAAATCTCTAAATAGTGGTTAGTTGCAGCTACTACTGATATTATATTAAACTATTTTATTATTGTATTGATGATGTGGATATTGATGATATATATTGATGCTGTAACAGGAACAGATAAAATACTTTATTTAGTGTTTAGCTCAGGTTTAACATGAGATTTATCAATAAAACTCAATGATGAAGCTGATCAGGTTTTAGTGTTTTTACAGGTTAAAGGGTTTGTCTGCTTAAATTTATTTTTTGATTGTGGAATGTTTGATGATGAAGAAGGAGATTTATTAATACAAAGCATAGTATTTCATATACAAGAATATTATTTAAAGTAGTTTTAGGTTTTAACAGGTTAATCATCTCCGTGTTACATCTTAATAATAATGAATTTAGCGTTAGAGCTGCGGTTTTCTATGTGATTTATCAATAAAACTCAATGCTGAATCTGTATTTTAGGATTTTACCAGGTTAAGACCAAACCTTCAGCAAATTTCTACAAAGAATTCTTGAAACGTAACCATAAAGTCAAGTCTATAATCGTCAATAATAAATAAGAAGCTAAATACCTTATTTAGTGCAGTAGATGAGGTTCTCATGTAATATATGAATGAATCTCAGGTTTTGGGGTTTTAAAAGGTTAAAATAAAACATCAGTGTGTGATATTTGTGAAGCATCAAGGTGACCCTGATCCACGGAGCTCATCACGTCTGTGACCCACATCACAGGAAGTGGAGAACCAAGCACCGAGCCACTGCTTTAGAGATGTGGGTGATACATTCTGCAAAAGGCAGGAAGTAGAAGCCTCGCAAAACACAGAAAACTGCCTTTTCTGGATTGTGAAGATGAGGGTCTACAGGAAACCCTCTCACAGCATACACACCCATATCTAGTGTTTGGGGGTCATCAGAACCCTACAGCATCCCTTCTTAGAGAAGACCCCCCCTGTCTGTACTGAGCTTTGTTTGGTAGTATAAATAGTATAAAAAAAGGTAAGCGGCTCTAAACTACAATCATCAATTCATTATTTATTATTGTCATATTTCAGAAAAACACAGGAAAGTTGCAAAAGCACTAGAGCTATATATAACACTATAGCTATGCATTGCTTATATCGCTGACTTTTTACTAAGAAATCAGATTGACTTTTTTTTTTTAAGTCAAAATTGACCAAAAACAGGATAATTTACTCTAAATTGTATGCAAGGTGCAATGAATTCTAGTTTCTTTATTCTTCTATAATAGTAAACTGCTGATATAATATACAGTAGAGCTGCAATAATTCATCATTAGTTGGCAAATATTACAATAATAAGCAGTTATTTTGATAATCAATTAATGGATTTGATTCATTTTTTATTCTTAAATATCCAAATTCTCTGGTTCCAGCTTCTGTTCTCTGATTATTTCCTGACATTTTAGCTTCAATCTGCAGCTTTAGAAACACTGATCAACATTTTACACCATTTAAATGAACCAAATAATAACATAAAATTGAATTTTAATGATGGATTAATCGGTTTAAGAGAAGAAAATGTCCTAATTCTCTGGTAACTGAAGAATTAATTGAAGATATATATCCAGACAAACACCTGCACACAGCGTTTAACTAAAACTCTAGTATTATTTGGTAATTTACTGTATGTTAAATATAGTTCCTCAACATTTGTCTTACAAAAACACACATAAGGAAAAGCAAAAACGTGTATTTTTCCTGCATTTCCCAGAGTTCCAGAGCACACACGACGCTCACACACAAGATTAACTACGTGACAGTGAATCCCTTGGTCTGGAAACACATTACCTCTGTGCCTGTAAAATATCAGAATGCTGAGAACCCTCCCTGCATGTTTTACTGCTCCTCTGGATTTCATAAAGCGGGGAACGACCCAAGGACACTGGTTCGCCAGCGCCCCCGGTAAGTATTAAACAGAGGAAACGTGTGCGTTTACAGGCAGCAAACCCGGTGGAGATGAATCACTGCCCACGTCGCCTAAACACTCCAAAGGTGAAGCGTGCTTCCTCGTTCAGAAGCAGGCGTGCACACGCAGGACGGCGTTATTTATATCGCCTTTTCCCGGCGGATTCCGCGCTGCGGCCGTGTGAAAATGTATTCGAGACAAATGGCATGTTAACGGAATCATTTCATGGTTCGAGACGTTTGCTGTGATTTATCCTGTGAAAGGTTCCGATTCAACAACTAGTGAAACGTGATGGAGAATCAAGGTTCCTTTTGTGAAACGTTTCCCAACACGCGACGATACCAGAGTTTTCCTGCACACGTTCCAGCTTAACACAACATTCTAAGAATGGCCTGCACATGATGTTCCTCAACAGAACATTCCCAAAACGTTCAAATAACCATAAAACGTCTATTGGAGTCATTTTTGTAATGTTCGCCTGTTATTAGCTTTTAAGGTGACATTTACGTAGCTTTTTAATTGCACGTAAATGGGAACATTGCAATAATGTTTTTTTAACATCTGATGAACATTAACACTTAAGCTCCAGGCCTGTTTTTTCAGTTGTCCTGCTGTAAATGATCATAAATGTGGAATATCTCTACAAATACAAAGGTTATTGGACTTAAACCTGGAATCAGAATAAATTTACAACATGTGAGGAGACTATAGAAGAGTCAGACTCTATTTATGGGGATGATACATAGGAAATAGAGTTAGAATATACTTTATAATAATTTGTATTTATTTATTTATTCTTGATTATGGCAGGTTTTGTCCTCCATAATTTTGGCCTCAGGTTTCCGACAGTTTCTTTAATGAAACATCTTATAAAAGTGGTTCTCAAATAGTGGGGGCGCGAGGTTCCGTTTGACCTTGGGGAAGATGCTTTTTTTTTTTTTATTTAATTTTTTTTCTGTATGAATAAAGTGCAATTGCACCTCCACTACATTAGGGGGCAGCAGAGTGTTCACAGGGAGCATACAGCACAGAGTATGAGTATGAAGTGTAGCAGACCCTCAAGTGACACCATGAAAACATATATAGTTTGACATGGTCATTAAAAAAACATTTAAGGATTTAATTTTATTTTTTAATTTCAGATGCACATTAAATCTTTTCTGTTACAGTTAATAAATCTATTCTTATAACATGCGGGTCACAAGATTTGGTCCAGTTTAACATGTGATTTATCAATAAAACTCAAAGCTTTATCATGTTTATGTTTTTTAAATTGCTCTTTCAACAATAAATAAACCTTCCCAGAACCAGAAACAAATGCACCCAGAGCATTCTCGGAGATAAATTGGTTAAAACTGCTGTTTCAGCTCCAGTTTCTTCCCCTTTAAATGCTCCCTAACGCTGCTGAGCTGCATCTACTCGTCTCTGAACGCTTCTCCTCTTTGTCGTCTCCTGTAATAATTTGACATTCCGTCCGAGGGTTTTTTTTGGGCGCTGATGAAATCCCGTGGCTCCTCGGGCTCGGCGGGGAGGAGATAACATTGTGCCGGGGGGGCGGGGGGAGGTGACAGCCTCATCTCAATGTGAATGGAGCTAATCACCGATGCAAATTGCAATCAGAAGGGCACATCTCCACCTAACTGGGAGATAATTGCACGATTGTGCCGATAACAAAAAGGTCAACGGCGTGCAGCCACCAAGCCCCCGGATGATCATCACGCACAGCGGGAGGGTTATTAGTATTTCAGGTTTTGTCCCTTTTAGATGAGGATTTGTGAAAATGCACAAAATAAACCACAAATTTAAAAAAAGGATTTAAATTCTGGTAAAAGTGGAGGTGAGTGGAAAGACACTTCCTGTTTGCCAGCGTGTGTGTGTGTGTGTGTGTGTGCCGCCCCCAGCCGTGCAGCAGCAGCGCCCTCCGGTGGTCGGGACTCACCGGGGGATCTTGAACAGGGCTTTGACCGGGTGCATCTCGGCCAGCGGGGGGTCCCCGTCCGCCAGCTCGATGGCGGTGATGCCGAGCGACCACACGTCGCAGCGGGCGTCGTACGAGTAGTCAAACTGCTGCTCGCAGGCGATGACCTGGACACACACACACACACACACACACACACACACACACACAGAGTCAACATCTGGTTTCAGGACGGTTACCGAGACCTGGAGTTTAGTTTTACTGTTTGCTTTGCAGAAATGTACCAGTTAACCACTTAACTGGTGCTGGATTATTGTTCAATTTCTCTGCTATAAATGATAATAAATGTGGAATATCTGTACAAACACAAAGGTTATTGGACTTAAACCTGGAATCAGAAAAAATCTACAACATGTGAGGAGACTACAGAAGAGTCAGAATCTATTTATGGTGATGATACACAGAAAACAAATCTAACATACAGATAAAAAAAAAGACTTAATACAAGACTGACACAAATCAGGAAAACATGAAATTAGATAGATTATCTGTAAAGCAAAGTTCAAGGAAAATCTAAAAGGAGCCAATTAAATAATCCCACAAACAGCTCCAATCTAAATGAAATATCTAAATAGTGGTTAGTTGCAGCTACTACTGATATTAAATAAGGGAATTTCATTTAAAACTGAAAATAAGAAAATAAGACCAAACTGACCCAAATCATGAAAAAACTTGAACTTATCTAAATTATCTGTGATGCAAAGTTCAATGATAATAAGATAAGAGTTCAAATATCAATTATTATTCCATAAATAATAATGATCCTCTAAATCACTAAGGATCATTGAGAACATGAAGAATATTTTCTGTAAAATGATTAAAAAGGAGATTATAATGCTTTGATTCTTAATCTTTTTTTCCATCTTTAAACCCTAAACTGACAGAAATCAAACCACAGAACCCCGTTTGATCAAATTTAGCTTTAGGATAATAAATAATAACAGCTCCAATCTAAATAAATCTCTAAATAGTGGTTAGTTGCAGCTACTACTGATATTATATCAAACTATTTTATTATTGTATTGATGATGTGGATATTGATGATATATATTGATGCTGTAACAGGAACATTGGGTTTTACTGCAGATAAAATACTTTATTTAGTGTTGGAGCTCAGGTTTATCATGGGATTTATCGATTAAACATAACATTAAACACTGTTAAAAATACACAACATAGTCATATATACCAGTGCTTCTCAAAGCGGGTCCTAAAGAGGTGTCATCAGGTTCCCAGGAAAAAAGGAGAATAATGTATTTTCACTATAATTTCACAATTACCACACAGTTGTATTGAGGATTTCCATTATTATTATTATCAAATAATAAGCGCGTTCGCCCTCAGGGAACATGCTTTTTTATTTAGATTTTTTTTTACCATTCTAGAAAAAAGTGCAATTGCACCTCCACTACATTAGGGGGCAGTAGCGCTCTCATTGGCAGAGTGTGAGCAGGGAGCATACATTTAAATCTTACCTGTTAATAAAGCTATTCTTTGTTGTAAGTTGGTCCATATTTCTTTCTTTTTTTATTCTCTTATACGTTAATAAGGACACAGTGTTATGCAGAGGTACTTAGAACAATTTATAGACAAATTATATTATTTATAGTCGCACGTGGGGCAAAATGTTTTATAATTATAATAACTGAAGCACTGTGTATTCTATTTAAACGCTGATGAGCTGATCACTTCAGTCCTTTCGTCCATGAGGAACCCCCCTGCCACAGTCAATAATTATAATTGACACCACATTACACACGACCAGTTTATTCTAATTGCCCCCCAGGTCCTTTTTTTTTCCTCTACAATCTCCACACTTCATTTTTTCGCCAGAGAGGAGCTGGAGGCCTCAGGCTCTCGGCTATTAACCTTGAGGCGACCTGCAGGCGTGGAGGAGAATACTCAACGAACGGGGCGAGTCAGGCAGGAATGAATGGGCCCCCCTCTCTCTCTCTCTTTAACACACTGATCACACTCAGTTAAAATCCTCTATCTGAGCCAGAAACATTATCATAAATTATTGTTTTTTGGGTTCTGTGAATGTTCAGACATCATGTTCTCTACGTCAGGGGCGTCAGACTGGTTTAACTGGATGACGAATGTACAAAAAACTAAAAGTGAGAATCTTTCATTTGGGTACAGGCGACATATGGCACTCACATACATGTATTTATTATTGATGAACAACTAAATAAAAATGCTTCACACAATAAAACCCATGTAATAATAGCCCCATTCTCATCATGCACACACACATATGCACATAAACACAAAAGTAGATGATTTTTAATTAGTAAATTAAATAATAATAATAAAAACTAATTATTATTATTGTTATTATTGAGACTATCTTCTTATTCTATTTCTTAAGAGTGTGAAAAACTTGAGAATCATCTTTTGAAGGTACATTTAGAACAGAAGAAAATGTGATTAATTAGCGATTTGTGAGGAGATCAATCCGTAAAATGATTTTTTCTGATTTTTCTGTCTCTAGCCCCGTTAGAATGGTGTGCTACTTGCATTAAGATGAAATGAGGCCACTGCTTTCAGGCTTAAGTGATAAAATATTAATTCTAGTAATAAGTAAATGGTTTGTAAGTCAAGAGACAACTTTGACTGCTGCTTAAAACACTAAATATTGATCAATGAGGAAATACTTTTCATTAAAATACATAAATATGGAATAACTGGGACATAATATTGTTGAAATTTCACCTTTTTTCTTATATTTTATCTCCTGTTTTATAAATTGAAGGTGAATTCATCACATAAACATTTAGAACCTGTTTCTTTACTTTAAAAGAAGGAGTGATGTTATTTATATGTATTTTTTTAATGGTTCGACCCTCGTGAGATCAAATTATGCTGGTTGTGGCCCATTAACTCAATGGACTCAAACGTTACGTTTCTAGAAGGTTAGTTAAACGTTTTTATGATCACGCGTTGAGTTTTCTGATGCAAAACCGAGTGTTGGAAGTTTATGTTGCACAAAAACATTTGCGGAACATCGTTAGAAGGTTGTCAGGGTGTGTGTGTGTGTGTGTGTGTGTGTGTGTGTGTGTGTGTGTGTGTGTGTGTGTGGGGAGGCATTAACCAATAGAAACGTGGAATAAATCTTCCAGGAACGCGACGTGTTCACTGTGCTGTTTTACTGCTGCATTTTTAGAGGAGAACATGTGTGCGTGTGTGAAGTGAAGCGTGGACTCGAACCTCAGGAGCCATCCAGAACGGAGTCCCCACAGACGTGTTCCTCCGCAGGCGTGCACTGGTCAGCTGGGCTGAAACGCCTGAAAAAAATAAAAAATATATATATTTTAAAATATACCATATAAGGCACCTAACTATAGGGGAGGGTTTATATACACACACAGTTGTATACACACATAGATATATACACACATAGAGCGGGAGCTAAACTGAGTTTGGTTGTGCTTTATTTAAGTATTGATTACAAAGTACTAAAAGTTTAATTCATCATGCGCATGGTAAAACACACGGATAAAAAACACAAGTGTGTGTGTGTATTTAAAAACAGAGCGGGGTAATGTCATCAATCAAACCATCAACGTCCTCATCCTCTGTTTCTGATTCCAACAGCAGCTAAATCTCCATCAAACATGCCAGCTTCACTTTCTTCACCATCAGAGTCACTTTCCTCTAAATGATGCGTTATAATCCGCTGGAAGTTGCTGTGCTACCGTAGTCCTGGTCTGGATGGAGAAATGGCACCAAGACGGAAATGTTCAATTTTCATTTGTTCTGCTGCTTTACTGCTTTTAGTCGAATGGTGACCATAGGAACGCTTCTCCCACTTGTTCTTTTCTCTGTGATCCACTGATCCAGTCTCTGCTCTGTGATCCACTGATCCAGTCTCTGCTCTGTGATCCACTGATCCAGTCTCTGCTCTGTGATACACTGATCCGGTCTATTCTCTGTGATCCACCGATCCAGTCTTTGCTCTGTGATCCACTGATCCAGTCTCTGCTCTGTGATCCACTGATCCAGTCTTTCTCTGTGATCCACTGATCCAGTCTCTGCTCTGTGATCCACTGATCCAGTCTCTACTCTGTGATCCACTGATCCAGTCTCTGCTCTGTGATCCACTGATCCAGTCTTTCTCTGTGATCCACTGATCCAGTCTTTGCTCTGTGATCTACTGATCCAGCCTTGGCTCTGTGATCCACTGATCCAGTCTCTGCTCTGTGATCCACTGATCCAGTCTTTCCTCTGTGATCCACTGATCCAGTCTCTGCTCTGTGATCCACTGATCCAGTCTCTGCTCTGTGATCCACTGATCCAGTCTCTGCTCTGTGATCCACTGATCCAGTCTCTGCTCTGTGATCCACTGATCCAGTCTTTCCTCCAACTCGTACCACCTGTCTTATGTCTTAAACTCAGCTGTGTAGCTGATTTCCTTCAGTTTAAACTGTGCTTTATCAGCGTGTCTCTTTACCATTTTCAGGTTGTTAAAACAACCATGTTCTGCATAACGCACATCCCCGTTATTTTATCTACAATCCATGCTGATATTTCCCCTACATACATACATAGGACGCACCAACATTTTGAAAAAATAGAAGACTTTTATGTGCACCTTATAGTCGTGAAAATACGGTAAATGCAGTTCAATCACTCTAATCTGAATAATACTGTGTGAATGCAGCAAGGTGTAAAGAATCCATCAGTGATTCCTGGCGTTCGGTATAACTCAGTGTGGCAACCTGCCAGGCAGCAATAACACTGGACTATAATCATTCCAAATTATGTAGGACAGATTTTTATCAGCGTGAGTCCACTTCATCTCCATGACACAGAGGACATAAACATGCCCGGGGGGGGGGGGGGCTCAAAGTCATTTGCCATAACAGCTTTCTCTTAATATGCAAAAGGATCAAATAATGGAATTTAAATGAGCAATAATAGCCTTGGGTTAAATCTGTGGTCCATGAAATAAAAAGATGTTATGGTGAGTACGGGCGACTCAGAATGTGGAGCGTGAACAAAAAACACACAAAACACAGATAAGGAATAAACTCATTTATCTGTGAGTCACATGCTCACACTCCTTTTTTTATTATTAATATTACCGAAATCCACCAGTTTGACTCCTCCCTCCGCCGTCAGCAGGATGTTGTTTCCCTTGACGTCACGGTGGATGATCCGGTTGTTGTGCAGATGCTGGAGACCCTTTTTTATCAAAGAGAGAACACAGCAGATCAGTTGTTGGGCGTTAAAAAGAAGAAGAAAAAAGAAAGTTGAGCAGGAAAAAAATATGTGGGAGAAGACCGAACAGCTGGTGAGGAGAGGAGGACAGCATTCATTAAGACCTGCCACGCTGGGCCTGCACTAAATAAATCCTCAGCACACATTCTGCATGTTTGCATCCTCCTCTTCCTCCTCCTCCTCCTCCACCTACCAGTAGGGAGCTGTACAGGATGTATGAGATGAGGGGCTCCTGCAGACGCCGGCCTCGCATGAGGAGACCTTTGATGAGTTCTGTGACGGAGCCGCCGTTGCACAGCTGGGACACACACACACACACACACACACACACACACACACACACACACACACATCATTGTAAAAAGAATTGTAAAATTGGTCTTTCAAATGACATAAACCTAACGTGAACACAAATTGTACATTATAAAAGACTCGATGAATGCTGTTAAAAAGTTTTCTAATTTATCATCTTGCCTTCTTGATTGCCAAAAAATGAAATGTCATATAGTGTAACCAAAAAACAATAAATGATGAATGTGAAATATTTAATGGACAATACTAAAACTGCCATGAAGGTGTACCCCTAAAAACTTGGTACCACAGTTTAACTCTATTTAAAAGGTTTTAAAACAATTCGTTTTTTTTATATTCTAGGTGGATTAATTATATAAACCTTAATTTCCGGACTATAAGCCGCTACTTTTTTCCCAAACTTTCAACCCTGAGGCTTATTCAGTGATGCGGCCAATTTATGTAATTTTTCTAACGGCCACCAGGGGCGCTCGAGTAGAAAAGGTAGGATTAAGACCGGTGGAATATATGTGTCGAGGAAGACTGCAACTTCTTTTCTTGTGCATAAATTATATTAGCGTGACCATACCCTCATCATGGAAAAAGCAAAAAGACGCAGCTTTCAAGCTCAAAGCAATCGAGCTGTCCGTCCGCGGCTTATATACAGGTGCGGCTTATATACAGGTGCGGCTTGTGTATGTACAAAATCGGTTTTTCTCTAAAAATGTAGTGGGTGCGGCTTATAATCAGGTGCGCTCTATAGTCCAGAAATGATGGTACTTTTACACCAATACTTTAAGTACTTCTCAGGATCTGAGGACCTTTTTTTAGGAAACCTAAAATGTTTTCCTAAAAAATGTACACACACACAAAGAAAAATGAACCAGTGAAATATAAACATCAAACTATGAAAGCTTCTATTTCAAAATGTGTTTTTACTGAAGTGAGATAAAATAGAGAAATGACTCTTGGCTCTGATAATCAATAAGCTGTTGATCAGTTTGGTGATAATAGAGGATTTTTAACCAGTTTTAAATGTACATTTTAATCACACATTAAATGTGAAACTGCAGGGAAGCAAAGGGGGAGATGGAATTCAAAAGTAAACAGCAGTAGTTGCATCATTACAACATGACATCACTTTTGCATGTGATGTCATACGTGATGTCATACGTGATGTCATATGTGATTGGATGTGATTGGATGTGATGTCACCGGTTTCTGCCAATGATTTCTTTGATGATGTCACACATCCTCTGACCTCATCCTGCTCTCAGCCTATATAAGTCTGACTCGTACCCAGCCAAGTAGCGAATCTTCACTTGAAGCCTAGCACCGCCGACGCACGCAGAAGCAAGCATTAGCAAGCCGACGCACACGCAGACGCACCCGCAGACGCACGCAGAAGCACACGCAGACGCACGCAGACGCACTCAACTCAGTTACAGATTTTTCAGATTTTTTTGTGAACTTTGTGAAGACCAACCAACACAAATGGAATTCACAATGAATGACGAGTCCGTCAGCAACAACAAGAGAACCAGGAGAATGGACAAACTCCGCGCTGAGTTGGCTCAGGCAAGGGAGCTGCTGGCCTGCCAGGGTAACCTCCAGGACCTGTGCATCGAGAGATACCACGAGATCCAGCTGCTCAAGAAGCAAGTGGGAACTCTCGCTGCACGCGACGCTTTGCCTGACCTGCCGGAGGATGACTCCACCGAGCAGATGTTTCTGGCTCAGGATGAGGGATTAAAGGTGGTGGACGAACTGACCTGGGACCAGTTCCTGACCCAGATCAAGGAGGACAACACCTTTAAAACCACGGTCGCCCTTTGTGACTACAAGCCGGAGACGGTGTACCTCACAAAGGACATTGACCTGGACCCGACTTCTGAGTATTTCACCAGCAATGGCAAGAAGACCAGGAGACTGGACAGACTTCGAGCCGCGCTGGATGAGGCCAACATGCAGTTGGCCCAGCAGAAATATCTCAAGGACTTGTATACTGAGATGGAAGAAGAGATTGTGATGTTGAATAGGGAGCTGGTCAACATCAAATCTTTTCACGTTACCCCGGAACCCGAGAGTACCACTTCCCTCGAGGCTAGGGAGGAGAAGGAAACGGAAGGCCACGTCATGCAGAACTCTGAGTTCGAGGAACTCAAAGTTCTGTATGAGGAGTTGAAGGTGGCACATGAACTGAGCCAAGAGAAATTCAAGGCTGAGCTTCATAGGGAGAAGGAGATCAACATCATGAGAAACCTTGAGTTTGACCAACTCAAGGCTTCCTATGACCAGTTGAAGGTGGCTCATGAAGAGCAGAGATCGCAATTCATGGATGAGCTCCTAAAGACCTTGGGTGATAACGACGTACTTGAGTCTGACATTGAGGACCTCAAATCCTCATGTGAAGAGTTAAGGACCGAGAATCAGTTGAGAGAAGGTGAATTCACCGCTGAGCTCCTGAAGGAAAAAGAACGAAACGTCGCTCTGAACTCTGAATTGCTGCAGCTGCAAGCTGCTCATGAGGAGTTAAAGAAGGCGTATGAATCGAGCCAGGAGCAGCTATCAGCCCAGCTCAATCAGAGGGAAGATGACATTGGACAGGATCCAGAACCTCAGCAGGAAGGCCAGCAGCCAGATCTGTCAACTGAGGAAGAACCTGTCCAAAGTCAGGAAGAGCTGGAACCTGAGCTTGATGCAGATCCTGAAGTCCTGGAGACTGCTGAAGTGTCGGAGGAGAACATCCCCAAACGTAAGTTCTCTAAGTTCAAGCGTTTCAGACACGCTCTGGGGCTGAGGAAGCCAAAAAGCTGGAAGAAACCAAAGCAACCTCAGCCCTAAGCTCGATTCCTATTCTTTATTCCTCTTCAGCTCATCCCTCAACACCCCATTGTCCCGTGGAGCCTAAGTACTTCCACCTTCTAGTTACTACATGACTCAATTTCAGAAAAATTGTGTGAGTGGTCACCTGGAGGAAACAACAGCGAGAAGGTTGCGCTTGTTGTGGAACTGTTACGGTAAGAGACTTTGAAAATACGTAATTAGAAAGATGACCAACCCGAGAGGGGTTCGTGAAGTCAGCACTGCTATTGACCCCAGATCCTTGACCTGGTCCTGGACCTGGTCCTGGATCTGAGGTCAATAGCGGGAGAGAAGTGCTGATGACATGTTCACCACTCTGGTTTGTCCTCTTTCACATCACGTATTTAAAAGTCTTTTACTTTAACGTTTTACGACAAATCGCAACTTTCCTGTCTTGCGATGTTTTATCTTTTGGATATACGACCGTCATATGTATCACACATGTGATTGTTGTGTGTTCAAAGGATAAATGGATCATCGCGGGTAGGTTGTTCTTCCTCGTGCTGCCGCAATTTTCCTGAAATTGTCTCATGTAGTAACTAGAAGGTGAAAGTACTTAAGCCCCCCCTTCCCCACCCCCCAACCCCCCTTCCCCACCCCTTCCCCTAGCCTCCCCCCCCACCACCCTCCCGGCCCCCCCCGCCTCCACCTCCATCCCTGCAGGGATGGGGTGGAGGGGGATGAGGGTGAATTTTTCTTCTCCTTGTGCTGTGACCTTGTCGTGGTGGAGAAGCTTTAATGTTTCTAGGACTCAGATCTTTGCTGGAAGGTTAAACCTGACCAGACTGGACTAAGATAGGAAGCAGAACTAAAGACAGCACACTGCCCCCCCTGCAGAAAATCTACAACGAGCAAATCTCTTGACGTCATAATAAACGTTCTGTGTGTTAAAACACCTCAGAGCTGCAAAAAATGTAAAAATGTTCACTTTTTGCAATGGATTTAATAAAACTGGACTTAACAAAGTATAGTTCAGGTTCTGGTTTTAGTATCAGAAGTGTTATGGAAACATTTTGAACGATACGCAGCAATAATGATGAAAATTTGACTTAAAAAGTAGATTTCTGACACCTTCAGGTTGACTGAACGTCTGTTGTTCAGACTAAAATTCTGTAGATTTCTGAAATATCTAGAATTATAGAGTTTACTTCTTTATGTCTAATATCTTCCTACCCAGTAAACAGTAACAGATGCTGCAAATAACCACTGATAGTTGATTAATCTATTGATTATTTAACCTTCCTCTAGTGTTAGGGTCGGCACCGACCCGTTTTTAAGTTTAAATGCATAGAAGTACTACATAAATTTGTTTATTGCATCAAGACTTTTTGACTTTGTCAGGAACTTCTATTTAAAGAAGGTAAAATAAAAAAATCAATTTCACTAAATTATAAAATATTCTGGTGAAAATTATGACCTTTGTGGTGTTAGGGTCAGTTTTGACCCAGTTATAATATAAGATTATAAAACAACAAGTGCTAAAACTGAAATCATAAACACACTAACAGCCAACAGCCCCAGCCAGCTCCTTCTCCAACCACTTAGCTTCAGTTAGGGGCTTCTCTCTCTCTCTCTATGTCTCTCTCTCAGCTTCATGTTAACAATCAATGTTTTGTTATCACAATAAGTTAAAGATTTGATCAATCAGGAGTTAATCTCAGCTGCCAGACCTTCAAAATAAAAGCATGCAGCTCCCAACTTCCTGCTAACTTCTGCATACTCAGATATAAAAATAGTTTCCATGAGGGTTGGGGCTGGGCCAATTTTAAAACAGTCCCGACACCATGGATGTGATCCTGGGGTCTCAGCTCTCAGCCTGACATGCTGCTGAGCTGGAGCTGTTACCATGGTTACTCACACACATCATTAACGATCTTAATGAACATAATCTGCTCCCTGTGTGTGGAGAGAGGCTGTACCACAGCCAGAACTCCTGATCATACCTCAACAACTGTAAGCTACATCCACAAATGAGGATATTTCCTGAGAGCTGGGGGTCTCCTGGTCAGGTTGATATAATTTTTATTTCCATAGCTTGAAAAATGTGGGCAGAGGAAAAGGTAGGAATTCTTAAATGTGGGAAATGCAGGCTGATTTAATTCAAGGTTAATATGGGATTCAATACAAGGAAAGCGAGCACCAAGCTGCGTTTGGAGGGTCATAGCGACAGAACCTACAAGAGCTTCCATAGGCACATCGTGGAGATCAGGGGGTCGTGCCGATGTTTTGATGTAAACGTTATTATTGTCTGGTGAAAACTCAGGCCGTGCAGACGAGTTAGAAACATTTTTTTCAGAGGAATTTTTGGTGCTTCTCCACAACAATGATGGCATCACCACTCTAGCCTCCCCATCCAGAATGCATTGAGCCAAAATGTCACACAAAAATGGCGACTATCTCTGTAATTCAATTTCTATATCTATTATCCCAGAAAGATTCTTAGATTAATGCAATTTACCATAATAGTCTCTAGAAGTCAAGTTAAAATTTATTCTCTGTGTAGTTATTCTTTGATAGCAAATTGTTCACTTTTTGCAATTAAATTCTCACACTTTGAATGAAGTTCACAGATATGTCGACAAATCTTTCACCTTTGTTTTTTTTAACTCAGAATTCTTTAATAGGTTGGAAGACAATTTCAGGAAAACATTTCAGAGAATGGATTCATTTTTATAAATGGAATACGTTGCCATAATTGATGCCTTTTTTCATTCTTCTCTTAAAAACATGGCCTCATCTTGAATTAAATGACTTTATTTTTTTTTTAATCTTTGCGTATTATGTTTGAAGTGGTCCTACGGATTTTAGCAACTTGGAAATGGCTCTAAATCATCTTCAGACATTTGGAGATAAAAAAAGTTGTCAAAAACTTAGTAATATCAAAGTTATTCCTGTTGCCATGATGTGGGCATCACATTTTTGTATTTTATTGTAATTATACTGTGATCACATATGATGGATAAAGATCATTATTTCAAATTGTGTTTTTACTGAAGTGAGATAAAATAGAGAAATGACTCTTGGCTCTGATAATCAATGAGCTGTTGATCAGTTTGGTGATAATAGAGGATTTTTAACCAGTTTTAAATGTTAAATCATAGCAGCACTTTGCATTTACGTTTTAATCACACATTGAATGTAAAACTGCAGGGAAGCAAAGGGGAAGATGGAATTCAAAAGTAAACAGCAGTAGATGCATCATCATTACAACATGACATCACTTTTGCATGTGATGTCATACGTGATGTCATACGTGATGTCATATGTGATTGGATGTGATTGGATGTGATGTCATATGTGATTGGATGTGATTGGATGTGATGTCACCGGTTTCTGCCAATGATTTCTTTGATGATGTCACACATCCTCTGACCTCATCCTGCTCTCAGCCTATATAAGTCTGACTCGTACCCAGCCAAGTAGCGAATCTTCACTTGAAGCCTAGCACCGCCGACGCACGCAGAAGCAAGCATTAGCAAGCCGACGCACACGCAGACGCACCCGCAGACGCACGCAGAAGCACACGCAGACGCACGCAGACGCACTCAACTCAGTTACAGATTTTTCTGATTTTTTTGTGAACTTTGTGAAGACCAACAAACACAAATGGAATTCACAATGAATGACGAGTCCGTCAGCAACAACAAGAGAACCAGGAGAATGGACAAACTCCGCGCTGAGTTGGCTCAGGCAAGGGAGCTGCTGGCCTGCCAGGGTAACCTCCAGGACCTGTGCATCGAGAGATACCACGAGATCCAGCTGCTCAAGAAGCAAGTGGAAACTCTCGCTGCACGCGACGCTTTGCCTGACCTGCCGGAGGATGACTCCACCGAGCAGATGTTTCTGGCTCAGGATGAGGGATTAAAGGTGGTGGCCGAACTGACCTGGGAGCAGTTCCTGACCCAGATCAAGGAGGACAACACCTTTAAAACCACGGTCGCCCTTTGTGACTACAAGCCGGAGACGGTGTACCTCACAAAGGACATTGACCTGGACCCGACTTCTGAGTATTTCACCAGCAATGGCAAGAAGACCAGGAGACTGGACAGACTTCGAGCCGCGTTGGATGAGGCCAACATGCAGTTGGCCCAGCAGAAATATCTCAAGGACTTGTATACTGAGATGGAAGAAGAGATTGTGATGTTGAATAGGGAGCTGGTCAACATGCAATCACTTCACGTTACCCCGGAACCGGAGAGTACCACTTCCCTCGAGGCTAGGGAGGAGAAGGAAACGGAAGGCCACGTCATGCAGAACTCTGAGTTCGAGGAACTCAAAGTTCTGTATGAGGAGTTGAAGGTGGCACATGAACTGAGCCAAGAGAAATTCAAGGCTGAGCTTCATAGGGAGAAGGAGATCAACATCATGAGAAACCTTGAGTTTGACCAACTCAAGGCTTCCTATGACCAGTTGAAGGTGGCTCATGAAGAGCAGAGATCGCAATTCATGGATATGCTCCTAAAGACCTTGGGTGATAACGACGTACTTGAGTCTGACCTTGAGGACCTCAAATCCTCATGTGAAGAGTTAAGGACCGAGAATCAGTTGAGAGAAGGTGAATTCACCGCTGAGCTCCTGAAGGAAAAAGAACGAAACGTCGCTCTGAACTCTGAATTGCTGCAGCTGCAAGCTGCTCATGAGGAGTTAAAGAAGGCGTATGAATCGAGCCAGGAGCAGCTAGCAGCCCAGCTCAATCAGAGGGAAGATGACATTGGACAGGATCCAGAACCTCAGCAGGAAGGCCAGCAGCCAGATCTGTCAACTGAGGAAGAACCTGTCCAAAGTCAGGAAGAGCTGGAACCTGAGCTTGATGCAGATCCTGAAGTCCTGGAGACTGCTGAAGTGTCGGAGGAGAACATCCCCAAACGTAAGTTCTCTAAGTTCAAGCGTTTCAGACACGCTCTGGGGCTGAGGAAGCCAAAAAGCTGGAAGAAACCAAAGCAACCTCAGCCCTAAGCTCGATTCCTATTCTTTATTCCTCTTCAGCTCATCCCTCAACACCCCATTGTCCCGCGGAGCCTAAGTACTTCCACCTTCTAGTTACTACATGACTCAATTTCAGAAAAATTGTGCGAGTGGTCACCTGGAGGAAACAACAGCGAGAAGGTTGCACTTGTTGTGGAACTGTTACGGTAAGAGACTTTGAAAATACGTGATTAGAAAGATGACCGACCCGAGAGGGGTTCGTGAAGTCAGCACTGCTATTGACCCCAGATCCTGGACCTGGTCCTGGATCTGAGGTCAATAGCGGGAGAGAAGTGCTGATGACACGTTCACCACTCTGGTTTGTCCTCTTTCACATCACGTATTTAAAAGTCTTTTACTTTAACGTTTTACGACAAATCGCAACTTTCCCGTCTTGCGATGTTTTTTATCTTTTGGATATACGACCGTCATATGTATCACACATGTGATTGTTGTGTGTTCAAAAGATAAATGGATCATCGCGGGTAGGTTGTTCTTTCCTCGTGCTGCCGCAATTTTCCTGAAATTGTCTCATGTAGTAACTAGAAGGTGAAAGTACTTAAGCCCCCCCTTCCCCACCCCCCAACCCCCCTTCCCCCCCCCCCTCCCCCTAGCCTCCCCCCCCACCACCCTCCCGGCCCCCCCCACCTCCACCTCCATCCCTGCAGGGATGGGGTGGAGGGGGATGAGGGTGAATTTTTCTTCTCCTTGTGCTGTGACCTTGTCGTGGTGGAGAAGCTTTAATGTTTCTAGGACTCAGATCTTTGCTGGAAGGTTAAACCTGACCAGACTGGACTAAGATAGGAAGCAGAACTAAAGACAGCACACTGCCCCCCCTGCAGAAAATCTACAACGAGCAAATCTCCTGACGTCATAATAAACGTTCTGTGTGTTAAAACACCTCAGAGCTGCAAACAAATGTAAAAATGTTCACTTTTTGCAATGGATTTAATAAAACTGGACTTAACAAAGTATAGTTCAGGTTCTGGTTTTAGTGTCAGAAGTGTTATGGAAACATTTTGAACGATACGCAGCAATAATGATGAAAATTTGACTTAAAAAGTAGATTTCTGAAACCTTCAGGTTGACTGAACGTCTGTTGTTCAGACTAAAATTCTGTAGAATTTTGAATTATCTAGAATTCTAGAGTTTACTTCTTCATGTCTAATATCTTCTTACACAGTAAACAGTAACAGATGCTGCAAATAACCACTATTCTGATAGCTGATTAATCTATTGATTTTTTTAACCTTCCTCTAGTGTTAGGGTAGGCACCGACCCGTTTTTAAGTTTAAATGCATAGAAGTACTACATAAATTTGTTTATTGCATCAAGACTTTTTGACTTTGTCAGGAACTTCTATTTAAAGAAGGTAAAATAAAAAAAATCAATTTCACTAAATTATAAAATATTCTGGTGAAAATTATGACCTTTGTGGTGTTAGGGTCAGTTTTGACCCAGTTATAATATAAGATTATAAAACAACAAGTGCTAAAACTGAAATCATAAACACACTAACAGCCAACAGCCCCCAGCCAGCTCCTTCTCCAACCACTTAGCTTCAGTTAGGGGCTTCTCTCTTTCGGCTTCATGTTAACAATCCATGTTTTGTTATCACAATAAGTTAAAGATTTGATCAATCAGGAGTTAATCTCAGCTGCCAGACCTTCAAAATAAAAGCATGCAGCTCCCAACTTCCTGCTAACTTCTGCATACTCAGATATAAAAATAGTTTCCATGAGGGTTGGAGCTGGGCCAATTTTAAAACAGTCCCGACACCATGGATGTGATCCTGGGGTCTCAGCTCTCAGCCTGACATGCTGCTGAGCTGGAGCTGTTACCATGGTTACTCACACACATCATTAACGATCTTAATGAACATAATCTGCTCCCTGTGTGTGGAGAGAGGCTGTACCACAGCCAGAACTCCTGATCATAACTCAACAACTGTAAGCGACATCCACAAAATGAGGATATTTCCTGAGAGCTGGGGGTCTCCTGGTCAGGTTGATATAAGTTTTATTTCCATAGCTTGAAAAAGGTGGGCAGAGGAAAAGGTAGAAATTCTTAAATGTGGGAAATGCAGGCTGATTTAATTCAAGTTTATTATGGGATTCAATACAAGGAAAGCAAGCACCAAGCTGCGTTTGGAGGGTCATAGCGACAGAACCTACAAGAGCTTCCATAGGCACATCGTGGAGATCAGGGGGGTCGTGCCGATGTTTTGATGTAAACGTTATTATTGTCTGGTGAAAACTCAGGCCGTGCAGATGAGTTAGAAACATTTTTTTCAGAGGAATTTTTGGTGCTTCTCCACAACAATGATGGCATCACCACTCTAGCCTCCCCATCCAGAATGCATTGAGCCAAAATGTCACACAAAAATGGCGACTATCTCTGTAATTCAATTTCTATATCTATTATCCCAGAAAGATTCTTAGATTAATGCAATTTACCATAATAGTCTCTAGAAGTCAAGTTAAAATTTATTCTCTGTGCAGTTATTCTTTGATAGCAAATTGTTCACTTTTTGCAATTAAATTCTCACACTTTGAATGAAGTTCACAGATATGTCGACAAATCTTTCACCTTTGTTTTTTTTAACTCAGAATTTGTTAATAGGTTGGAAGACAATTACAGGAAAACATTTCAGAGAATGGATTCATTTTTATAAATGGAATACGTTGCCATAATTGATGCCTTTTTTCTTTCTTCTCTTAAAAACATGGCCTCATCTTGAATTAAATGACTTTTTTTTTTTTTAATCTTTGCGTATTATATTTGAAGTGGTCCTACGGATTTTAGCAACTTGGAAATGGCTTTAAATCATCTTCAGACATTTGGAGATAAAAAAAGTTGTCAAAAACTTAGTAATATCAAAGTTATTCCTGTTGCCATGATGTGGACATCACATTTTTGTATTTTATTGTAATTATACTGTGATCACATATGATGGATAAAGATCATTATTTCAAATTGTGTTTTTACTGAAGTGAGATAAAATAGAGAAATGACTCTTGGCTCTGATAATCAATGAGCTGTTGATCAGTTTGGTGATAATAGAGGATTTTTAACCAGTTTTAAATGTTAAATCATAGCAGCACTTTGCATTTACATTTTAATCACACATTGAATGTAAAACTGCAGAGAAGCAAAGGGGAAGATGGAATTCAAAAGTAAACAGCAGTAGTTGCATCATTACAACATGACATCACGTATGACATCACTTTTGCATGTGATGTCATACGTGATGTCATATGTGATTGGATGTGATTGGATGTGATGTCATATGTGATTGGATGTGATTGGATGTGATTGAATGTGATGTCACTGGTTTCTGCCAATGGTTTCTTTGATGATGTCACACATCCTCTGACCTCATCCTGCTCTCAGCCTATATAAGTCTGACTCGTACCCAGCCAAGTAGCGAATCTTCACTTGAAGCCTAGCACCGCCGACGCACGCAGAAGCAAGCATTAGCAAGCCGACGCACACGCAGACGCACCCGCAGACGCACGCAGAAGCACACGCAGACGCACGCAGACGCACTCAACTCAGTTACAGATTTTTCTGATTTTTTTGTGAACTTTGTGAAGACCAACAAACACAAATGGAATTCACAATGAATGACGAGTCCGTCAGCAACAACAAGAGAACCAGGAGAATGGACAAACTCCGCGCTGAGTTGGCTCAGGCAAGGGAGCTGCTGGCCTGCCAGGGTAACCTCCAGGACCTGTGCATCGAGAGATACCACGAGATCCAGCTGCTCAAGAAGCAAGTGGGAACTCTCGCTGCACGCGACGCTTTGCCTGACCTGCCGGAGGATGACTCCACCGAGCAGATGTTTCTGGCTCAGGATGAGGGATTAAAGGTGGTGGCCGAACTGACCTGGGAGCAGTTCCTGACCCAGATCAAGGAGGACAACACCTTTAAAACCACGGTCGCCCTTTGTGACTACAAGCCGGAGACGGTGTACCTCACAAAGGACATTGACCTGGACCCGACTTCTGAGTATTTCACCAGCAATGGCAAGAAGACCAGGAGACTGGACAGACTTCGAGCCGCGTTGGATGAGGCCAACATGCAGTTGGCCCAGCAGAAATATCTCAAGGACTTGTATACTGAGATGGAAGAAGAGATTGTGATGTTGAATAGGGAGCTGGTCAACATCCAATCACTTCACGTTACCCCGGAACCGGAGAGTACCACTTCCCTCGAGGCTAGGGAGGAGAAGGAAACGGAAGGCCACGTCATGCAGAACTCTGAGTTCAAGGAACTCAAAGTTCTGTATGAGGAGTTGAAGGTGGCACATGAACTGAGCCAAGAGAAATTCAAGGCTGAGCTTCATAGGGAGAAGGAGATCAACATCATGAGAAACCTTGAGTTTGACCAACTCAAGGCTTCCTATGACCAGTTGAAGGTGGCTCATGAAGAGCAGAGATCGCAATTCATGGATGAGCTCCTAAAGACCTTGGGTGATAACGACGTACTTGAGTCTGACATTGAGGACCTCAAATCCTCATGTGAAGAGTTAAGGACCGAGAATCAGTTGAGAGAAGGTGAATTCACCGCTGAGCTCCTGAAGGAAAAAGAACGAAACGTCGCTCTGAACTCCGAATTGCTGCAGCTGCAAGCTGCTCATGAGGAGTTAAAGAAGGCGTATGAATCGAGCCAGGAGCAGCTATCAGCCCAGCTCAATCAGAGGGAAGATGACATTGGACAGGATCCAGAACCTCAGCAGGAAGGCCAGCAGCCAGATCTGTCAACTGAGGAAGAACCTGTCCAAAGTCAGGAAGAGCTGGAACCTGAGCTTGATGCAGATCCTGAAGTCCTGGAGACTGCTGAAGTGTCGGAGGAGAACATCCCCAAACGTAAGTTCTCTAAGTTCAAGCGTTTCAGACACGCTCTGGGGCTGAGGAAGCCAAAAAGCTGGAAGAGACCAAAGCAACCTCAGCCCTAAGCTCGATTCCTATTCTTTATTCCTCTTCAGCTCATCCCTCAACACCCCATTGTCCCGCAGAGCCTAAGTACTTCCACCTTCTAGTTACTACATGACTCAATTTCAGAAAAATTGTGCGAGTGGTCACCTGGAGGAAACAACAGCGAGAAGGTTGCGCTTGTTGTGGAACTGTTACGGTGAGAGACTTTGAAAATACGTAATTAGAAAGATGACCGACCCGAGAGGGGTTCGTGAAGTCAGCACTGCTATTGATCCCAGATCCTGGACCTGGTCCTGGACCTGGCCCTGGATCTGAGGTCAATAGCGGGAGAGAAGTGCTGATGACACGTTCACCACTCTGGTTTGTCCTCTTTCACATCACGTATTTAAAAGTCCTTTACTTTAACGTTTTACGACAAATCGCAACTTTCCCGTCTTGCGATGTTTTATCTTTTGGATATACGACCGTCATATGTATCACACATGTGATTGTTGTGTGTTCAAAAGATAAATGGATCATCGCGGGTAGGTTGTTCTTTCCTCGTGCTGCCGCAATTTTCCTGAAATTGTCTCATGTAGTAACTAGAAGGTGAAAGTACTTAAGCCCCCCCTTCCCCACCCCCCAACCCCCCTTCCCTACCCCCTCCCCCTAGCCTCCCCCCCCACCACCCTCCCGGCCCCCCCCACCTCCACCTCCATCCCTGCAGGGATGGGGTGGAGGGGGATGAGGGTGAATTTTTCTTCTCCTTGTGCTGTGACCTTGTCGTGGTGGAGAAGCTTTAATGTTTCTAGGACTCAGATCTTTGCTGGAAGGTTAAACCTGACCAGACTGGACTAAGATAGGAAGCAGAACTAAAGACAGCACACTGCCCCCCCTGCAGAAAATCTACAACGAGCAAATCTCTTGACGTCATAATAAACGTTCTGTGTGTTAAAACACCTCAGAGCTGCAAAAAATGTAAAAATGTTCACTTTTTGCAATGGATTTAATAAAACTGGACTTAACAAAGTATAGTTCAGGTTCTGGTTTTAGTGTCAGAAGTGTTATGGAAACATTTTGAACGATACGCAGCAATAATGATGAAAATTTGACTTAAAAAGTAGATTTCTGACACCTTCAGGTTGACTGAACGTCTGTTGTTCAGACTAAAATTCTGTAGAATTTTGAATTATCTAGAATTCTAGAGTTTACTTCTTCATGTCTAATATCTTCTTACACAGTAAACAGTAACAGATGCTGCAAATAACCACTATTCTGATAGCTGATTAATCTATTGATTTTTTTAACCTTCCTCTAGTGTTAGGGTAAGCACCGACCCGTTTTTAAGTTTAAATGCATAGAAGTACTACATAAATTTGTTTATTGCATCAAGACTTTTTGACTTTGTCAGGAACTTCTATTTAAAGAAGGTAAAATAAAAAAATCAATTTCACTAAATTATAAAATATTCTGGTGAAAATTATGACCTTTGTGGTGTTAGGGTCAGTTTTGACCCAGTTATAATATAAGATTATAAAACAACAAGTGCTAAAACTGAAATCATAAACACACTAACAGCCAACAGCCCCCAGCCAGCTCCTTCTCCAACCACTTAGCTTCAGTTAGGGGCTTCTCTCTTTTGGCTTCATGTTAACAATCCATGTTTTGTTATCACAATAAGTTAAAGATTTGATCAATCAGGAGTTAATCTCAGCTGCCAGACCTTCAAAATAAAAGCCTGCAGCTCCCAACTTCCTGCTAACTTCTGCATACTCAGATATAAAAATAGTTTCCATGAGGGTTGGGGCTGGGCCGATTTTAAAACAGTCCCGACACCATGGATGTGATCCTGGGGTCTCAGCTCTCAGCCTGACATGCTGCTGAGCTGGAGCTGTTACCATGGTTACTCACACACATCATTAACGATCTTAATGAACATAATCTGCTCCCTGTGTGTGGAGAGAGGCTGTACCACAGCCAGAACTCCTGATCATAACTCAACAACTGTAAGCGACATTCACAAAATCAGGATATTTCCTGAGAGCTGGGGGTCTCCTGGTCAGGTTGATATAATTTTTATTTCCATAGCTTGAAAAATGTGGGCAGAGGAACAGGTAGGAATTCTTAAAATGTGGGAAATGCAGGCTGATTTAATTCAAGGTTATTATGGGATTCAATACAAGGAAAGCGAGCACCAAGCTGCGTTTGGAGGGTCATAGCGACAGAACCTACAAGAGCTTCCATAGGCACATCGTGGAGATCAGGGGGGTCGTGCCGATGTTTTGATGTAAACGTTATTATTGTCTGGTGAAATCTCAGGCCGTGCAGACGAGTTAGAAACATTTTTTTCAGAGGAATTTTTGGTGCTAGCCTCCCCATCCAGAATGCATTGAGCCAAAATGTCACACAAAAATGGCGACTATCTCTGTAATTCAATTTCTATATCTATTATCCCAGAAAGATTCTTAGATTAATGCAATTTACCATAATAGTCTCTAGAAGTCAAGTTAAAATTTATTCTCTGTGCAGTTATTCTTTGATAGCAAATTGTTCACTTTTTGCAATTAAATTCTCACACTTTGAATGAAGTTCACAGATATGTCGACAAATCTTTCACCTTTGTTTTTTTTAACTCAGAATTTGTTAATAGGTTGGAAGACAATTTCAGGAAAACATTTCAGAGAATGGATTCATTTTTATAAATGGAATACGTTGCCATAATTGATGCCTTTTTTTCTTTCTTCTCTTAAAAACATGGCCTCATCTTGAATTAAATGACTTTTTTTTTTTTTAATCTTTGCGTATTATATTTGAAGTGGTCCTACGGATTTTAGCAACTTGGAAATGGCTCTAAATCATCTTCAGACATTTGGAGATAAAAAAAGTTGTCAAAAACTTAGTAATATCAAAGTTATTCCTGTTGCCATGATGTGGGCATCACATTTTTGTATTTTATTGTAATTATACTGTGATCACATATGATGGATAAAGATCATTATTTCAAATTGTGTTTTTACTGAAGTGAGATAAAATAGAGAAATGACTCTTGGCTCTGATAATCAATGAGCTGTTGATCAGTTTGGTGATAATAGAGGATTTTTAACCAGTTTTAAATGTTAAATCATAGCAGCACTTTGCATTTACGTTTTAATCACACATTGAATGTAAAACTGCAGGGAAGCAAAGGGGAAGATGGAATTCAAAAGTAAACAGCAGTAGTTGCATCATTACAACATGACATCACTTTTGCATGTGATGTCATACGTGATGTCATACGTGATGTCATATGTGATTGGATGTGATTGGATGTGATGTCATATGTGATTGGATGTGATTGGATGTGATGTCACCGGTTTCTGCCAATGATTTCTTTGATGATGTCACACATCCTCTGACCTCATCCTGCTCTCAGCCTATATAAGTCTGACTCGTACCCAGCCAAGTAGCGAATCTTCACTTGAAGCCTAGCACCGCCGACGCACGCAGAAGCAAGCATTAGCAAGCCGACGCACACGCAGACGCACCCGCAGACGCACGCAGAAGCACACGCAGACGCACGCAGACGCACTCAACTCAGTTACAGATTTTTCTGATTTTTTTGTGAACTTTGTGAAGACCAACCAACACAAATGGAATTCACAATGAATGACGAGTCCAACTCTGTCAGCAACAACAAGAGAACCAGGAGAATGGACAAACTCCGCGCTGAGTTGGCTCAGGCAAGGGAGCTGCTGGCCTGCCAGGGTAACCTCCAGGACCTGTGCATCGAGAGATACCACGAGATCCAGCTGCTCAAGAAGCAAGTGGGAACTCTCGCTGCACGCGACGCTTTGCCTGACCTGCCGGAGGATGACTCCACCGAGCAGATGTTTCTGGCTCAGGATGAGGGATTAAAGGTGGTGGCCGAACTGACCTGGGAGCAGTTCCTGACCCAGATCAAGGAGGACAACACCTTTAAAACCACGGCCGCCCTTTGTGACTACAAGCCGGAGACGGTGTACCTCACAAAGGACATTGACCTGGACCCGACTTCTGAGTATTTCACCAGCAATGGCAAGAAGACCAGGAGACTGGACAGACTTCGAGCCGCGCTGGATGAGGCCAACATGCAGTTGGCCCAGCAGAAATATCTCAAGGACTTGTATACTGAGATGGAAGAAGAGATTGTGATGTTGAATAGGGAGCTGGTCAACATCCAATCACTTCACGTTACCCCGGAACCGGAGAGTACCACTTCCCTCGAGGCTAGGGAGGAGAAGGAAACGGAAGGCCACGTCATGCAGAACTCTGAGTTCGAGGAACTCAAAGTTCTGTATGAGGAGTTGAAGGTGGCACATGAACTGAGCCAAGAGAAATTCAAGGCTGAGCTTCATAGGGAGAAGGAGATCAACATCATGAGAAACCTTGAGTTTGACCAACTCAAGGCTTCCTATGACCAGTTGAAGGTGGCTCATGAAGAGCAGAGATCGCAATTCATGGATATGCTCCTAAAGACCTTGGGTGATAACGACGTACTTGAGTCTGACATTGAGGACCTCAAATCCTCATGTGAAGAGTTAAGGACCGAGAATCAGTTGAGAGAAGGTGAATTCACCGCTGAGCTCCTGAAGGAAAAAGAACGAAACGTCGCTCTGAACTCTGAATTGCTGCAGCTGCAAGCTGCTCATGAGGAGTTAAAGAAGGCGTATGAATCGAGCCAGGAGCAGCTATCAGCCCAGCTCAATCAGAGGGAAGATGACATTGGACAGGATCCAGAACCTCAGCAGGAAGGCCAGCAGCCAGATCTGTCAACTGAGGAAGAACCTGTCCAAAGTCAGGAAGAGCTGGAACCTGAGCTTGATGCAGATCCTGAAGTCCTGGAGACTGCTGAAGTGTCGGAGGAGAACATCCCCAAACGTAAGTTCTCTAAGTTCAAGCGTTTCAGACACGCTCTGGGGCTGAGGAAGCCAAAAAGCTGGAAGAGACCAAAGCAACCTCAGCCCTAAGCTCGATTCCTATTCTTTATTCCTCTTCAGCTCATCCCTCAACACCCCATTGTCCCGCGGAGCCTAAGTACTTCCACCTTCTAGTTACTACATGACTCAATTTCAGAAAAATTGTGCGAGTGGTCACCTGGAGGAAACAACAGCGAGAAGGTTGCACTTGTTGTGGAACTGTTACGGTAAGAGACTTTGAAAATACGTAATTAGAAAGATGACCGACCCGAGAGGGGTTCGTGAAGTCAGCACTGCTATTGACCCCAGATCCTGGACCTGGTCCTGGATCTGAGGTCAATAGCGGGAGAGAAGTGCTGATGACACGTTCACCACTCTGGTTTGTTCTCTTTCACATCACGTATTTAAAAGTCTTTTACTTTAACGTTTTACGACAAATCGCAACTTTCCCGTCTTGCGATGTTTTATCTTTTGGATATACGACCGTCATATGTTTCACACATGTGATTGTTGTGTGTTCAGAAGATAAATGGATCATCGCGGGTAGGTTGTTCTTCCTCGTGCTGCCGCAATTTTCCTGAAATTGTCTCATGTAGTAACTAGAAGGTGAAAGTACTTAAGCCCCCCCTTCCCCACCCCCCAACCCCCCTTCCCCACCCCCCCCCTCCCCCTAGCCTCCCCCCCCCACCACCCTCCCGGCCCCCCCCCACCTCCACCTCCATCCCTGCAGGGATGGGGTGGAGGGGGATGAGGGTGAATTTTTCTTCTCCTTGTGCTGTGACCTTGTCGTGGTGGAGAAGCTTTAATGTTTCTAGGACTCAGATCTTTGCTGGAAGGTTAAACCTGACCAGACTGGACTAAGATAGGAAGCAGAACTAAAGACAGCACACTGCCCCCCCTGCAGAAAATCTACAACGAGCAAATCTCTTGACGTCATAATAAACGTTCTGTGTGTTAAAACACCTCAGAGCTGCAAACAAATGTAGAAATGTTTACTTTTTGCAATGGATTTAATAAAACTGGACTTAACAAAGTATAGTTCAGGTTCTGGTTTTAGTGTCAGAAGTGTTATGGAAACATTTTGAACGATACGCAGCAATAATGATGAAAATTTGACTTAAAAAGTAGATTTCTGAAACCTTCAGGTTGACTGAACGTCTGTTGTTCAGACTAAAATTCTGTAGAATTTTGAATTATCTAGAAATATAGAGTTTACTTCTTTATGTCTAATATCTTCCTACACGGGCGACACGGTGGTGCGGTGGGTAGCACTGTTGCCTCACAGCAAGAAGGTCGCAGGTTCAAGACCGCCCTGGGTCTGGGGCCTTTCTGTGTGGAGTTTGCATGTTCTCCCCGTGTCTGCGTGGGTTTTCCCCGGGTACTCCGGTTTCCTCCCACAATACAAAAAACATGCTCAGGTTAATTGGTAAACTCTAAATTGCCCATAGGTGTGAGTGTGAGAGTGAATGGTGTGTGAATGGTGTGTGTGCCCCACGATTGGCTGGCGACCATCTGGGGTGTATCCCTGCCTCTCGCCTTAACGCGCTGGGATAGGCTCCAGCAGACCCCTGCGACCCCGAAAGGGAATAAGCGGGATAGACAATGGATGGATGGATGGATGGATCTTCCTACACAGTAAACAGTAACAGATGCTGCAAATAACCACTATTCTGATAGCTGATTAATCTATTGATTATTTAAACAGTTGATTGATTAGTTGAATGGTTCATTAAATGTTGTAAAATGTTGATCAGTGTTTCTAAAGCTGAAGATTGAACCTAAAATGTTTTTTTTGTCCACAACCCAAAGATCATCAGTTTACTATTATAGAAGAATAAAGAAACCAGATTTGTATAATAATCGTTTTAATAGTCGATCAATTAATCGACTGGTCGTTGCAGCTCTAAACTACACTGAGATGATTTTTGTTGACGACATCACAACCACATTAAACACAGGAAATATTTTTCAGCGTATGTTGGGGATGGAAACATGAAGAGATGAGTAAACTTTGGTACTGATCAGGATAAATAATGATCCTGCTTTCTTTGTTGCTTGGCAGCATTGTGGTAAATGGAGCTTCAACAGGTGCCACCTGGTGGTGAAACCTGGAACTTGCACAACTTGTTAATTTGCACATTACACGATTAATTTAATAGCTGGCAACTACTCAATTAACTGACAAATCGTCAGTATCAAATATGGAATTAAAGCTGCAACAGTTAATTGATTATTTAAGATAAGATAGATAAGATAAGATAGGACTTTATTGATCCCACAACGGGGAAATTTGCTCGTTACTGCAGCTAAGCACAGGTGTAAGAGAGTACAGAGTAAAAAAAAAAGATAAAAGCTATAAAAAATACACAACACTATATACTTTATACAATTCATTGAATTTGTTGAGCAGCATACACAGTATGCATGATGGACACATACATATATATATATTTATATGTAATTACTTTTCAATGATTCCACTCATATGTACTTTTACTGCAATATCTTAACTTTCTAACTCATAATACGTTTGTACCTTTACTGCAATACTTTAACTACATCTACTGATAATAATGATGTACTTTAATGCAATACGTAAGTACTTTTAATTGCAATACTTATTTACACTAACTCATAAAACGTATGTACCGTAAATTCTGGGCTATAAGCCGCTACTTTTTCCCAAACTTTCAACCCTGCGGCTTATTCAGGGATGCGGCCAATTTATGTAATTTTTCATAAACGGCCACCAGGGGCGCTCAAGTAGAAAAGGTTTAAGACCGGTGGAATATATGCGTCGAGGAAGACTGCAACTTCTTGTCTTGTGCATAAATTATATTAGCTTGAACATACCCTCGTCATGGTAAATGCAAAAAGACGCAGCTTTCAAGCTAAAAGCAATCGAGCTGTCCGATAAAGAAGGAAACAGCTGCTGCACGTAAACTTTGTCTCAGGATGAGAGAGAGGCTGAGGGATTGTGTGAGACGTCTATGTGACACGGTTTCATTCCCACACTGAGGAAGATGAAGACGGCTTACCGTGATTTTTACCAGTATGTTCTTTTACCAGACCTGTTTTACCAGACCTGTTGTACTGTGTTGCTAGCGTGTTGCTACCATGTTGCTACCGTTTTACTGCCCTGTCACAGAAAGTTATATTATTATTATTATTATTAAGTTATATTATTACAACTTTAAAAACTCTCTCTGTGTACCGTCTTTCTTTGTAAATATGTTTACATGTTTTAATGTGGGCACATGCTATATATGTTATATTCAGGTGCGCTCTATGTCCAGAAATTACGGTAATACAAAATCACGATTGTAAAATAAATGGTACAAATTGCAAGAAACCAACAAGAACACAAAATGTCCATTTTGAACCTGATGAATGATTCTTAAAACTGTACTTTTTTAGTTTTTGACTTTCTCATCTTGCCAAACATGATTTGTCACTGACTCTTAATCCACCTAGAATATAAAACTTTTTTAGGAAACCTTTTTAGGAAAGTTATCCTATCTGATACCAAGATTTTAGTATTCAACCACATGACATTTTGGGCTTTATTCCATTAGTACAGTCAGTTTCTGAGAGAAAACACGATAATTACAGCAAACCACTGATCTAAATCCTGGAGAACTCACCTCCAGGACCAGCCACAGCTGTCCGCCCGACAGCTTGTCGGCCTTGTAGAACATCCCGTAGAACTTGACCACGTTGGGGTGGTTGGACAGCGACCTCAGGATGTTGTACTCGGCCTCTATCTCCTCGTCCACGTCCTTCAGCGCCGACATAAAACACCACGTTCATGCTGGCTGCTGTCAGGTGATGGACTGAACTAGAACTAGAAACCTAAAGACAGGGCTATAAACCCGGCAACCAGAGGCAGAGCAGAGCAACTATTTCTGCAAGCGGATTTTCTATCAAAGTAAATCTCATGGGGGGGAAGGGGGGGGCAACAGACACAGAGGCAGGATTCGTCTTCGCGGACATGTGAGTGATAGTGTCAGCGTCTAATCGGGGAGACGGATGAGAGCGGAGGCCGCTCCATCTTCGCCGACCAACGTGGGGGGGTGATGTGGTGGGGGGGTTGTTGATGGCGCTGCTGGGACGGTTTTTGTTCTATTGACACAATCACAGGCGCGACTCAGAGCGAGCGAAAAAGCAGAGAGCGGCGATGGCGGCGGCGTTGCTTATCACACAGACAAATGGACAGATTTACAGCGAGGGGGTGGGGGGGTGGGGGGGCACAATGCTGAGGCTGAGCTAGACTTTAACATGACAGGAAGTAAAAGCAGAAGCAGGGGAAGGTGATGTGTATCACTGGGGGCGAGCTCGCGTACAGCTGCATGGAGGCGGGTGAAGGAGGAAAACGTGTTGACTTACTCTGTGAGAGTGGCTGCAATGCTGGACAAGGCCGTCAGAGAAAACACAACGCGTTAGTGTCTGATCGCTTCTCTGCCGCCATCACACCGAGTCACCATGATGGGAAGTGGCAGTAACACATATATGTATATACACATTCACCGTATTTTCACCAATATAAGGTATATGTGTGTATATACACAAAAGAAAAATTGATGTTGATGCTGCTTTTTGGGCTAAATAACATAATACAAACAATATATACACATATACATGTGTGTGTGTGTGTGTGTGTGCATATATATATATATATATACACAGTATATACATACACATATAGGTCAGTGGCAAATCATGTTCATATATATGTATGTATATATATATATATATATATATATATATATATATATATATATATATATATATATGTCTGTATATATACACACACACATATATATATACACACATCACATAAAATTACATACATACAAAATTTTACTTAAAATTTACCGTAACTCTCCTAAAAGGTTTTTAAAAATTAAAAGCACATGCTATCAGCTAGTTTTATATTCCAGGTAGATTAGATATGTATGATTTATTATGTTTACAGTTACACCATTTGATTTTGTGTAAAAAAAAAATCACACAAAATCAAGATTCTTTTGAGAAAAAACTTATACTTAGACTTATAATACACCAAGATGAACACAAAATGTGCATTTTAAGATACCTGATAAATGCTTTTAACACGTTCTCATCTGGTCACTGACCCATACATGTATAACATTAATAATGGTTTCAGATTACTGTTGATATTATGTTAATTAGCCAGAAAAACAGCATCAATGTCAGATCTACAGGTAAAGGTCCAGTCTGTAGAATTCAGCAGCATCTGGTGGAACAGTCCTACCAGAAATGGAAATTAATATACAAAAATATGTTTTAGTGATATTCACTAGTAGTAGAGAGTATATAGTAGTAGTACTTCTCTCCTAATTTTGAATTATTATGTTATTCTGACCTTAGATCGAGAGTTTTTTATCAATAGTACATTAAGAGCTGGTTTCCTTTCTCAACCCATAAAAACCAGGATCCTTTTTTGATAATGAAAAATGATTCATATTTATTGTTATAATTATCAACTAAATAAATTGAGCAGCTCATTAACATTTTGCTTATTGTGACATACACGTCACATGAGGTTCAACATGACTATTTTGAGGTTAAAAGATAAAAAGTATTTTACTAACTAAATGAATTTTGGTTAAATGTGACATAGAACATGTTATTAAACCATTAACATTGTTAAATGGGCTGAAACTCACCTTTAGGGATAAAAATCAGCTGTTTGACATCAGTCAGCCTCTCACACCTGGACACACTGTCACATGACCTCACCAGGTGGTCACATGACCTCACCAGGTGGTCACATGACCTCACCAGGTGGGTCTTTTAGAGCCTCCATCAGAACATTTAAAGGGACAGTAACACCTGTCATATTGGCTTCTTGTGGGATGAATCCTGCCATGTTTTTGAGCCTAGAACAAATAACCTAAATAGACTTTTGTTAGAAATATACAAATGGTCTGTTAGAATCTACAAGCACTGTAGTTTCTAACAGAATAAATCTGCAACTTTGCCACTAGATGTCGCCAGAAACTACAGACTGTACCTTTAAATGACAAAGACTTAACTAAAATAATATTTTCTCATTGTTCAATCCAGCCTCCGTTTATTTCCACACATTCATGAGTGATTGTTTTATTTTATTCAGTGACTGTGTCTGACTCACGTTGATCGGGTCCAGGACCTTCACCGCCGCCTGGCTGCCGTCCTTCTTGTTGGTGACCCGGTACACCTTCCCGTACGTGCCCTTCCCGATGGTCTCCACGATGTCCCAGTTCCCCGACGGGTCGCCCAGGTTCTCCAGGCCGATCATGGCTGAGTTGTAGGGATACAGCCCATACAGTGACCTCCTACAGCAACACACACACACACATATTTATATATATACATACATATACACATACATATATATATATATACAGTGACCTCCTACACCAACACACACACACACATATTCATATATATACATACATATACACACATATATATATATATATATATATATATACATATATATATATATATATACAGTGACCTCCTACAGCAACACACACACACACATATTTATATATATATACATACATATACACATACATATATATATATATACATACACAAATATGTATATGTATGTGTGTATATAGGTACATAATGGGTAGAATTGGTACTTAAATATTTCCTTTCCTGAAATTTTTAATAAATAAGTCGTAGTAAGTAAAACAAAATGAACAGTCAAAATTAAAAGGAATTAAAGATGAATCTTTATTCATATAAAAAAAACTACAAAACTGATATATCTTATTATATTATATTATATTATTATTTTTGTTTAGATACAGACATATCTTTTGTAATTTCTCCATTTGCTTTAGATGAATAGATGATGTTTCCCTGTAAAAATAATCATATTTTTATAGAAGGATAGATTTTAAACAAAAAAAAATAATGGCTTGATTATAATTATATTAGTTTATTTATAACAATTTATTTATTTCTATTATATTTTGTATATATACATATATATTATATTAATATTTTTTATTATATTTAATATTTTTATATTTAAAATGTTGATATTAGATAATATAACGTATAAATATGTTTTTAGTTTTAAATAGTGTTAGAAATCTGAGATTAAATATCCATAATATAAGATAAAATTAAAAATTATTAAAGTAAAAAGTCAAAATTTTATTTTAAGAAAACAGTAGATTGACAAAAATCAAGAAAAAATTTAAATCAGCCAAATAAATGCCAATGGAATATTATATATATATATATAAATGAGTAGCAGTGTATGTGACTACTTTTTTAATTTGAATTTTAATTTCCCCTTTATACATACAGTTACAGTACATTCTGTCTGAGGTTCATTAAAAAGCAAAGAACCTCGAATGTAAAACTAGTTGATAGCATGTGTATCAATTTTTTTTAAAAGCCTTTTTAAATTAGCTGGTACCAAGTTTTTAGGGTTACACCACACACACACACACACACACACACACACACACACACACACACACACACACACACACACACACACACACACACACATATCTATATACTCAGGCTTAATTCAAACTGTATGAGAACAAACTGTCAACACTTGAGCTTCACAACCAGGAAGGACCTCACAGCGTCGCACAGAGACACAGGAAAACACATCATGGAGGAGTAATGACGACGCGTGGAACTGTGTAGGCGGAACGTTTAATCCCGAGAGGCCTCGTTCACGCTCAGGAAAAACAACAGAGGAGGAGGAGGAGGAAGAGGAGGAGGAGGAAGAGGAGGAGGAGGAGGAGGAGGAGGACAGCAACTCGACATGTTGTAAAAGCAGCAGGAACCAGAACAGAAGCAGCTGAAAGGCAGCGACAGGTGTTCTACTCACATGAGGGACGATATTTTCTTCTGACTCATCAGGGGCCGAGAGAAACTAGAGGTTAAACAACGGGCGTGAGCTGCTCAAACATGACGCAGCAGCAGGTCCTGCAGCAGCTCCAGGTTCTGCAGCAGCTCCCTCCAGGTCCTGCAGCAGCTACAGGTTCTGCAGCAGCTACAGGTTCTGCAGCAGCTCCCTCCAGGTCCTGCAGCAGCTACAGGTTCTGCAGCAGCTCCAGAATCTACAGCAGCTCCAGGTCCTGCAGCAGCTCCAGGTCCTGCAGCAGCTCCAGAATCTACAGCAGCTCCAGGTCCTGCAGCAGCTCCAGGTCCTGCAGCAGCTACAGGTTCTGCAGCAGCTCCAGATTCTGCAGCAGCTTCAGAATCTACAGCAGCTCCAGGTCCTGCAACAGCTCCAGGTTCTGCAGCAGCAGGTTCTGCAGCAGCCCCAGGTTCTGCAGCAGCCACAGGTTCTGCAGCAGCTACAGGTTCTGCAGCAGCTACAGGTTCTGCAGCAGCTACAGGTTCTGCAGCAGCTACAGGTTCTGCAGCAGCAGGTTCTGCAGCAGCTCCAGGTTCTGCAGCAGCTCCATCAACAAGTGGCCTTTTCAGGACTGAGGCGTCTCCGCGGGGAACCAGCCGCTGCCCTCTGAGAATCTCCTCAAGATCAATTGGATTGGACAGATTAACCTGACAAGTGCTGCTCTGAATGAGCAGTGAGCAGGCGCCACGCCTCCCACACAAACACACACACACACACACACACACGCACGCACACACACACACACACACACACACACACACACACACACACACACACACACACACACACTCTAGCAGGGTTTTGAGGAGTTATTTACTCGTGTCACACAGCGACATTAATCATCCCTTTAAAGCGACGTTTCCCGTGATCAAACACAACGCGTGTGACTGATGATAAAAGGACGAAGGCGTCGAAACACGGTTTTCCACGCAGCGACGGGGGGTGATGATGGATTAGTGAGTGGATTTGTTGGCGTGGGGATACGCGCGTACACGTACTTTTGGAACGCGGCGTTTGTTCCTGATAAACCTGGTGATGGAACAGTAGGGGGGGATGGAGATGAGCATCGATTGATGTGAAAACGTGTGAGTGATGTTCAGCGCTCAGGTCGTGTGGTGACTTACAGCTCAGGAAGGATTTATGACACGCTGTGTGTCCAGACAGATTACACAAACACACAAATACAGGGAAACGTCACCAATACTGATGCTGCTCCTTCACTGTGACCTTCACACACGGCCTTTATATGTCACACACTTATAGATAATTATTATAGTAAAAACAGGTTGATTTTCATGCACAGTTTTACATTTTATGAAAAAAGGTTAAATAAATGACAACAGAATAAATGATTCTATTATCCTCTATAAAAAAGGAAAAAGGGTTTGAAAAAGGGCCAAAAATTACTCACGTATTTTTGTTCTCATGAATAGGGTAAAATTTAGGTAAAATTTAGCTTGTTTCACGTTTTTAGTAAATTTTCAATCTTTTTTTTTAATATATAATGTTATTCTCTAAAAAAGACAAAATTCTTTAAAAAAAAATTGCCCTAATAAAGTAATAAAAAAATTAAATAGGACAATTCTACTCACTATTTAGACTAATTGTACCAAAAACAAGATATTTTAACTTAAGATTTGCAGTGTGATGGTCTATATACATACATATATATATATATATATATATATATATATATATATATATATATATATATATATATATATATATATATATATATATATATGTGTGTATACATATATATATATACATACATATGTATATGTATGTGTGTGTATAGGTACATAATGGGTAGAATGGGTACTTAAATATACAATACTTTATATATATATATATATATATATATATATATATATATATATATATATATATATATATATATATATATATATATATATATATATATATATATTGATAGAGCATAGAGCATTTTAAAATAATAATGATTGAAAGCTAATGGCCCCTAGTCCAGTCATTTTAATAAAAAAAAAAAGTTAAATTGCAATAAAAAGAAATTCAACAAGTATTTTTTTTATCCCTGATATTTAATATGTGAGAGGGGAAAAGTGAGTTGAAAAAAGCCAAAACATGTCCCATTCATATCTTACTGTTTTGTTCTCATCAATTAAGTGAAAACACTCGTTTGTCATCCCGAGCAGAAAAAAATACTTTTCTTGCAAATGGAATCATTCAGTAAATGATGGAATAAATAGCATAAATAAAAAAGCATCTAGACACTAAACATACTTTAAAAGCTAAGCTGAGTCGTCTGTTTTGAGGCTTCATAACCACGTGTATAAAATGTAGAATGTGGGTCAAAAAGTGCTTTAAATGCCACGTTAGGATCTAAAACACACTACAATGCCTTCTCAGGTGGAGTCAACATGTGTTTTTTTTTTTTTTGCAAATGGATTCATACAATAAATGATGGAATAAATTCAGAGGAATTAAATAGATAATAACTAACCTGAGTCGTCTGTTTTACAGCTAAATAATGTTCCACTTGTATAATATATTTAAAAAAATGTCTAAAGTGGCCTTCAGGTGAAGGGACACACTACATGAGCCTTTCTTTCCTTTTACTACAACATGAACCAATTAAACCTCCAACAAACACATGAGTGAACCTTCAATAAAGCATAGAAGTGATTAAGCTACTAAAAAACCCACGGTGCCCATCTGGTTCCTTATAATGCAAATAGAAAAAAACAAAAAGAGAAAAGTTGTGGATTAGTTCTAAGGCGGAATCCCTCACCTGTGAGTGGAGTCTGAGGCTAATAATCCATCAGAGGTGTTCTGAGGTTAATCAGCCTCAAACAGTGAATAATGCCCACGCTCCCCTTATTAATCAGCCAGACACACATCTCTTTACTCCTCATTTACTGCTGCGTCTGAGCTGTTGGACGTGAGGAGGCCCTCATCCTGCTCCAGTAACTAGACTCAGAATCCTGCAGCTCAGCATCAGCTTCTTTCATGTAGAACAAACCGTGGAGCAGCGAGAAGCAGGATTCACCCGAACAGCTGATTCACACTCTGCATCATCACAACTCAGTGTTTCCCAAAGATCACAAAGCAGAAGTCGTACGTACCCGTGTCTGTGAAAGTGTTTCCTCTGCCTCGCCACGGACTAATTCATGATAATCTAGGGATTAATAATTCACCAGTGATCTGCAACCTGACCCGTGCTCGGCCGCTCATAATGGGAGGCTGATATGAAGCGTCTCAGGTTGCACACAGGTAACCAGGAAGTGGGCGACGGTTGCCGGGTCATATGACGCACCTGCCACCAGGATGCTGCTGCTGCAACAGGCGACTTTTACTTCATTAATACAGAGAATCCAAAGGATTTCTACAGAAAAGCAGGTTTTACAAGATGTGTCTGAGTTTAGTCTAATTAAGTCTGGGACTATATTTATATATTTATATATTTATATATTTATTAGGTTATTCCATTTGAAAAAACACTACACCATGAGTTTAAAACCCACTGGGATCTAATAAAGTAAAATAGAAAATGGAAATAGAAAGAAACAAGTAAATGAACTGAATGTTCTACAACATATAAAAAACAACACAGATTAATGATTAATCACATTTATGGAAAAAAAACTTATCAAGAACATATTTTGTCTTTTTGTGCATGTTTCTGATCCACATTGGTTTATATTAAATATTCAAGTTTGATATTAAAAAATATTAACTCCCAGTTTTAGATTCTATCATTTTTCTTATTGTGACATATATGTCACATGATTATTTTAAGAATTAATGAAGAATTGTGGTGAGAACAGGTTAAATGTGATATATAAATATATCAAATTATACTAAATACTCTGATGCAGTACATTTACTATTAATCTACCAAAATTATCTCCAACTGGCTCCACATTGATAAAATAAAACATTAAAATACTCTCACATGTATTTAGTGATTAAACACAAGTAGAATAATAAACTGTAATAATATAACACAGTACTTTTACTTTTGATGCTTTAAGCACATTTTGCTGATAATATTTTTACTGCAGTAACATGTTCAACCTGTCATTGAGTATTTTTTACGTCAGTATTTCTACTTTTCCTCCAAAAGTTAAAGGATGTGAGTTCTTCATCCACCACCGTGAACATTTGTTCATTTAACGTTGATGAGAGTCACCACTTTGAATGGAGGGAAAAGTCATTGAAACCAGTTTTTACACTTAATTGACTCAGTGTTTTATATCAGTTTATTGTAGAATTGTGGTGAGAACAGGTTAAATGTGATATAGAACATGTTATTAAACCATTAACATTGTTAAATGGGCTGAAACTCACCTTTAGGGACGAAAATCAGCTGTTTGACATCAGTCAGCCTCTCACACCTGGACACACTGTCACATGACCTCACCAGGTGGTCACATGACCTCACCAGGCAGTCACATGACCTCACCAGGTGGTCACATGACCTCACCAGGTGGTCACATGACCATACCAGGTGGTCACCTGACCTCACCAGGAGGTCACATGACCACACCAGGTGGTCACATGACCTCGCCGGGTAGTCACATGACCTCACCAGGTGGTCACATGACCTCACCAGGTGGTCAAATGACCTCGCCGGGTAGTCACATGACCACACCAGGTGGTCACATGACCATACCAGGTAGTCACATGACCTCACCAGGTGGTCACCTGACCTCACCAGGTGGTCACATGACCTCGCCGGGTAGTCACATGACCTCACCAGGTGGTCAAGTGACCATACCAGGTAGTCACATGACCTCACCAGGTGGTCACCTGACCTCACCAGGTGGTCACATGACCTCGCCGGGTAGTCACTTAGAGCCTTCATCAGTTTAAGTGAAGATGAGGAATGTTCCAGAACATTTAAAGTGACAGTGACACCAGTGTCTCAGAGGCTTTAACGGGTTAAATTAACTATTTCTCGTCTACAAACGCTGTAAGGAGCTCGTCAGATTTACTTTCAACTTTGCACCTGCTGTTTATCCGTTAATCAGTTTTTATTCACAAAGACAAAAAAAAATGCTGAAACTCGGCTGAGTTACAACACAAAAAACAGACAGAAACAGACAGAAACAGACAGAAACAGACAGAAACAGACAGAAACAGACAGAAACAGACAGAAACAAGACACCGACAGCAGCACTCAGGTTACCCATAGTTCACAGTGTGTGTGTGTGTGTGTGTGTGTGTGTGTGTGTGTGTGTGTGTGTGTGTTGGGGGAGGGACAAGTGACAACGTGCTCATTAAAGCCTGTGACGAATGTGTAAAAAATAACCAGGTTATGTGTCAGTAGGAGCCTTCGCTTTTAATCCTTTTACTTTTGGTCTCCATGATTCTGCAGCTTCAGTGACGTGCGGCGTGGCGACCGTTACACACGACACGACCAGCATGAAAACAGCAAAACAGTAGAAGTGAGTAATGTAGTTTAGTGTTCTGCTGAAACCTGAGGGAAACACTCAGCCTAATCCTGGCTAAGGCGATGTGGAGGCTTTGCTGTAAACCTGCAGCACACACACACACACACACACACACACACACACACACACACACACACACCTCATTATAATCCTAGCTACAGGATTAATAATTGAATCTGAGCGGCGACTTCTGGACAAACAGATCAACCTGATTAATCCAGATCCAGTTTATTTTCTGTTTTGCTGCAGCCAACTCACAATCTGAGCTTTAATGGTCAATGTAGATCAATTATTGTTCCATAAAATGCTGTAAATCACTGAGGATCATTAAGAACATGAAGAATATTTTCTGTAAATTATAAAGAAGCCAATTAAATAATCCCACAAACAGCTCCAATCTAAATAAATATCTAAATAGTGGTTAGTTGCAGCTACTACTGATATTATATTAAACTATTTTATTATTGTATTGATGATGTGGATATTGATGATATATATTGATGAACCTGGATCAGGAGTGTTTTAGTGTTTTATCAGGTTAAAGGGACATTCCACTTAAAATATGTTTTTAATTGCATAATGTTAAATAAGGAAGAAGGTGAGAAATTTAAAGTTAAAAAAGCTGAGCAAATATAAATATTTTTTATTATAATAATTGTATTATTTTCTTTTAATGAGAATTATCCTTTAAATCCTTAAAGTATAATTATTAAACTTGAACGTTGTGTATTACCTCTTTTAATGTTTATTTTATTTGCTTAAGGCACAAAATAAGGAGGAAAACATTTTGTGTGAAGGGTTAAAATTTTCAAAATAAAAGTCAATAAGTTTCCATCAAACAAGCTGCAACAATAACATCACATTTTTTTAATTAGATAATGAAAAGAAAATTGTTTATTTAAGTATTTTAGATTTAAAGATTTTTTCTTTAGGTTGTGAATAAAATAAAAGTTTTGATGATGCTTTTATTTCACATTTTTAACTACTAAATGATAAATTGATAGTTAAAGTAAAACTATGCAAAAACTGGAAACAATCAACCAGCAAATCAATAAAAACCTGATTATTTTTCATGATTTCTTGTTCATCTCCTCGCTGCAGGCGGCTGTGGAGCTGATCTCAGATCTGCTGTTGAAGCCTTTTTATTCACGGCTGAACAGTAAATTTCTTGCGATTGTGCACGTAGACAGTGACAATAAAGGTTTTCTTATCTGACGTGTTTGCTTGCTGTTGTGCAAATGTGGACGCGCTGTGCGTGTGTGTGTGTGTGTGTGTGTGTGTGTGTGTGTGTGTGTGTGCGTGCATGTGTGTGTGTGTGTGTGTGTGCTAACAGCGTTCCTACCTGGACCCTGCAGCCTCCTCTGTGCTGTTTGCATCTGCAACATCTGTAAAAACAGGACAAAGTGTCTCAGATCAGCTGATCGCTGCGCGGCCTCCATCATACAGGTGTGTAAGCACACACACACACACTTTTCAGACACACACACACTCCACAGGGAGGCTGTGAACCACAGGCCGATGCCTGAGCAGCAGCTTACCGTCCATGGCCACACAAACCCTCTGATTTGCCTGTGAAGAGGCTTTTTAAATATTAACAGGAAGCTGATCTCCACCTGAGCAGGTTCTGCACAGGAAGCTGCAGCAGCTGTAGAGGCAGCGTCACCTGTTATATGTTATTATATTATAATTACAGTAGCTCATTTTATCTTTATTTATTCATATGTATTTCTATATTATATTAATAGTTTAATGTTGATACTACTTGATAATTAGATGAGTTTTACATAGAAAAAGAGTCAGAAATCTGAGATTAAATATCCATAGTATAAGATAAAATTAAATCGTTATGAGTCAAATAGTTTATTGTTATTTTAAGAAAACATCACTTGATTTACAAAAAGAAAGAAAAGAAAAAAATTAAAATCATTTAAATAATTCTACCAATGGAATAAGAGATATATGTATATATATACATATATATATATATGTATATATATATATATATATACATATATATATATATATATACATGTATATATGTATGTATATATGTATATATATATACATATATACATATATAAACATATATACATATATATATATATAAATGTTAGCTGCTAATCGATATGCAATTATTTTTTTTAATTAAAAGGTATTTTCTGTTTGTCTCTATATACATACAGTTACAGTACATTTTAAGGTACAATGGGTACTTAAATATATAAAATAAATATTTTTAAATAAAGTAAAACAAAATGAACAGTCAAAATTAAAAGGAATTAATAGATTAATCTTAATAAAAAAACTAAAATTTAAAATAGAGTTTTTAAATTTAAATTTAAATAAAGGAATTCATAGAAAACTGACATATCTTTTTATTTTTGTTTAGACACAGACGTATTTATTGTAATTTTTCCATTTGCTTTAGATCAATAGATGATGTTTCCCTGTAAAAATAATCATATTTCTATAGAAGGATGGATTTTACACTTAAAACAGGAAATAATGGCTATATAATAATATATAATTATATTAGTTTATTCATATCAATTTATTGATTTCTATTATATTTCTATTATATATATTTCTATATTAATATTTTTTTTAAATGTTGATATATGTATAAATATTTTTTTTAGTTTTAGATAAGAAAAAGAGTCAGAAATCTGAGAAAACAGTAGATTGACAACAATCAATAATCAATAATAATTTAATTGAAAAAGATTAAGTCAATGATAATTCTACATACATATATATATATACACATATGCATTTTCTGTGTTTGTCCTCAAAATATACAGTTACAGTACATTTTGAGGTACTTGCATACATAATAAATATATTTATATAAAGGAATTCATAGAAAACTGACGTATCTGATTACTTTTGCTTGGATACAGACCTTTTTCTGTAATTTCTCCATTTGCTTTCATTGAATATCTGGTGTTTCCCTGTGAAAATAGTCCTGATTATTATCAGCCGGTCTGTTCCTACCTGGAGCAGCAGGAAGAGCGGAAACGTCCAGAAAAGCCTGAGGAAGCACCAACATCTCACAGCAGGAAACTTCTACGCGACGTTTTTTTTGTTCCTGTTTTACTTCCTTATTTCGCCTAATTGGCAGAAAAAGCAGCGTTGGAGCGTCCGCCGGTCATTACCCACAGGACATTGTTGTTTGTGGAAGTTTGACCTAATTATCCAGTGAAAAACTCAGTCATGTGGCAGGAGAGAAAAAAAGTCTCAGGCTCCACAGAGAAGAACAAAAGGAACCAGTTGGAACCAAATACGGAAGAAAAACCAACACAGTGACCTGCAGATTTATTGGCTTTTATCATTTACATTTATATAGAACATAAAACAGCAACGTTATATTCACACATACGGATGTTTCAATCATCTCTAGGATACGTTTGCATTGTATATTATATAGTATATACAGTATAATACACATACAAACCATTAAGAGATTTTTTTAATCCATAATACACTTACACTTTGTGTTTTGTCTTAGTATAATCTTACATTTACTTTTATTTTAAGGTTTTTTTTAAACATTATTAACAGATTTAAAACTTCTTATACTCAAAAATACACAAAAATATAAAACTTTTTTACCATATTGGACCTTTAAAACACTCCCAAACAATGTGAACTTCCCTTTTTAAAAGTGACATCTCAGTTTGAGCCGCAGATCTGGTTAAAAACTGATGCAAAAAGACAAAAAAAATGCAACAGGAAATAAAGAAAGTTTGTGATGGAAGTTCATATCTTAGACAAAAGGTCACAATTCTTCAATTATGTTTTAATGAACCAGTACTACTGTTAATAACAACTATTACATGTATGCTGTTAAATATTCATGGACAGAAGTTTAAATAAAGTTTTAAAACATGAGCCAGTATAAAGAGAAAAAAGCTTCTTATACTCAAAGACACATTTATATTATATATATTTATTCTTTAATAAATTGGACTATTAATTTATTAATATATATCTATCATACCTACATATTTAAAACTATGTCTATAAAGTAGAGCTGCAACGATTAATTCATTAATTGCCAAGTATCTTGATTGATTGATTTATTAGTTTTTTATTATATTATAGTCATTTTTAATAATAAAATGTCCAGATTCTCTGGTTCCAGCTTCTGTTCTCTGATTATTTCCTGGTTTCTTTATTCTTCTATAACAGTAAACTGATGATCTTTGGGTTGTGGACAAAAAAAGACATTTCAGGTTAAGCTGCAGCTCTAAAACAACTTCTTTGTCAGGATTCAGAATCCACTTCGGCCTATATTTGGTAAATTACGGTATCTCTGTTTCAGTTTGAGCTTCATATGTGGAGAAAAACAACAACAGGAAACAAAACAGAAAAAGAGTCAAATCAGTGTTTATATTTTATTCACATATGTTACATTTGCATTAAATGTCCAAGTCAGACTTTCTGGTCAAACTCAGAAAGTTTGAGTCAGCACCTACAGTAATGTACTGTATTCTCTCTTCATTCATACAGAGGAACACACAAGAGCTTTCACTTACAATTTACACCCATTACTCGTTGGCTATTTGGTTGCGGTCATTTACAAAGTGGAAACGGCAAAGAAAAGAAAAGTAGAAGAAGAAGAAGAAGAAGAGAGGAGAAACTCAGTAAACAGAAAAGCAGCATGCATGAAACAAGAAAGGAACTTTTTCAAGTGTTGACTTGTTCCTTAAAGACGCAGCACGATGTGGCCCAGAAAAAAAACAGAAATAAAGGAGAAATGAGATATCAGCGCTGTGCTGTTCACACTAAAAGAAATGTTAAGTCTTGCAGGCACGACTGGATAAATTTCCTCTCTTCTGGGGGAAAAAAAAAAAAAAAGATGATGATGATGAAAAATCAGAAAACCAAGCAGCTAAGACACTTAAATAATCAGAGGTTTAAAGGACGTCATGCACAGTGTACGGAGACGCAGTCTGATGATGGTGGGAGAGTCAGAATGAAGCTACCGATCACAGCGGGCCGATGGTCGCCATGACAACCTATCACAGCGGGCTGATGGTCGCCATGGTGACCGATCACAGCGAGCCAATGGTCGCCATGGTGACCAATCACAGCGGGCCGATGGTCGCCATGACGACCGATCACAGCAGGCCGATGGTCGCCATGACAACCTATCACAACGGGCCGATGGTCGCCATGACGACCTATCACAGCGAGCCGATGGTCGCCAAGGCAACCAATCACAGCGAGCCAATGGTCGCCATGGTGACCAATCACAGCGGGCCGATGGTCGCCTTGACGACCAATAATAGCGGGCCAATGGTCGCCATGGTGATCCATCACAGCTAGCTATTGGTCGCCATGACGACCAATCACAGCGGGCCGATGGTCGTCATAACAACCAATCACAGCAAGGTGATGGTCACCATGGCGACCAATCACAGCTGGCCGATGGTCATCATGGCGACCAATCGTAGGGGGCCATTGGTCGCCATGATGAGCAATCACAGCAGACCGATAGTCGTCATGACAACGTGTCAAATCGCATCTACTCCACAGTGGAAAAGGACAAACGGGGGAATATGACGTGTTTTATCCTGACGGCTCAGAAACGAGTATCTGTGAGGGATCATAAACTTTTTTTGTGTTTGACTCCCGTTAACCGGCTGTTAACCGTTAAATGGGCGTTAAAGATGGAGGAGACTCCGCCTCCATGTCGACAACCTTCCAACGAGTGGATGAATTAACGGAATAAAACTCATCGAATCCAACGGCTGAGAAACCTGCAGCAAAAACCTGCTTCTACTCCGTTTTCTCCTCAACTGGCTCATAAATGATCAAAAACAGGTTAACGAAAAGGTTCAGGAAGGAAGGAGGAATCTGAGGAAGGGAGGAAGGAAACGTGAGGAAAGGAGGAAGGGAAGGAAGCAAGGAAGGAAGGAAGGAACCTGGAGAAAAAAGGAAGTGATGTCAGTCTGACTCCTCAGGAACAGGAAGTTAAACGTCGCTGTTGTTGTGACTTTTCTTCCTTCGACTCTTTCATATTAAATTCATGTGATAAACTTTTATAACGTTGAATCTTCATAGACCGACTCTGTTGCAGCTTTAGCTTATTCTTTTTTTTTTACTTATATTTTTAAGAGTTTGCTTTTGCGATTCTTCTTTCGAAAAAAACTACAGGAAAAAAAAAAAAATCGCAGATCGATGAAGCAGAACTACGAGAGCTAAGCGATGAGGTGACCGCATCAACCTGCTTAAACATTAAAGTCTGAGGCCACGTTTCCAGCCTTTTCTACCAGAAACTCAAACCTTAGAAAAAAAAAAAAATATTCACAAAAGTTAAAATTACTTGAACGATGAGCAGCAGCATTTATTTAAATATCTAAAACATATTTTTTCTTTTTTTTTTTCTTTAAACAGCAAAAAACAACAAAAAGAAAATAATTCCTGAGGATGGATTGCACCTCGACCCACGAGAAGAACTCGTGTTTCCTTCACTAAGGATCTCTGCAACAACCTGGCCTCACGCGTCAGCTGGAATCAGCCCATAAATAAAAGGGATATGCATCAAACGTCAGTGGAAATGGTGCAAAAAAAGAAAATTCAGCACTTTGATATATGGACTTTTCTTTTTTTTCCTTCTAAACCCCAAAGCTACGTCAGGCTTCACAAGCCTGGTCAAAACCAATCTGACTTGATTTCTGGGCAAAGTTGTGCTTTTTTTTTTTTGTTAGACTTTGATCAGACCGAATTTCTTACCCCCCTCGTTGAAAACCACACAATAAATCACTTGAACACACACACGTGTTAATCTTTAGGCATGATTGTACACCAAACTTCACATAAACCAAAAAAAGGCTGTGGCAGCAACATCCTCGCTGGATGTTTGGGTTTTTGTTTTAATCACATGAAAAGTTCCAGAAACATTTTCTTTTTTTTTTTTTCCTTCTTTGATCGAGGCGGGACACGAAAAAAAAAAAAGAAAAAGAAAAGAAAATCCACGTTTGTTTCAGAGGAACCTCTGTGGGATGTTCACAGTCCGTTGTAGTGAGGCATCCAGCGCTTGTTGATGTGGTCGAAGGTGTGCGACACCCACTGCTGCTCCAGGACGCGGTAGCGCTCCTCACACAGGAACAGGGGCTTCCCACGGCTGCAACAAACCACAGTCAAACCAGGACACGAGTTAACGCCACGTTCTCTGCTCTATTCGTAGGTGCTGAGTTTGTAGCGGCGGAGCAGTCACTGTCAAAAAAACTTAGATTACTAACATCATGCAGGTCACTATAAACTAAACAGCTCAAAGCTATCACTCAGCAGTAGATTTAATTATTTTTCAATTTTTTTTGTCCATTTTTCATCATTTTATTCTCCCTCTTGATTTAAATATTTATTTTTAAATTAATTTATTTATTTTTTAATTTATTTAAGTATTTTTCATAATATAATCTCTATATATATTATTATTTTTATTTTTTTAATTGTGTGTTTGTGTTTTAAATATATATTTTCCATTTTTTTAAATAATTTGTATTATTTTTTAAAAATAATTTTGATGTTTTCATCATTTTTATTTCATATCATTTCTTAATTATTTTCTAATGGTATAAATAATTTTTTATTAAGTATTAAATTATTATATATATATTATTATATATATAATATTTTTTATTAAGTATTAAATTATTATATATATATATATTATTATATATATAATAATTTTTATTAAGTATTAAATTATTATATATATATATATATATTATTATATATATAACTTGATAAATTTAGACTAAACTCCTATAAAACGTTATAATCTAAATCCTTTATCACTGAAAAGTAGAAACTGATTCTTGATTCAGTCGCCATCATGAAAATTATTAAATTATTTTTTTATTCTAATTTGGGCAAAAAATAAAACGTCCATTGTCCTGTAGGAAATAAACAGTCTGATCCTTTAACTCAGGATTAAGGTGATTTTACCTTTGTCTTTATATTTGGCTGCATATTAACGGATATACACAACACTTTATATTAAATTACTGAGACTGGATTCCTATAAAACATCCAGTAGAAACTCATTCTAGAATCATGTCTTAGCTTCTTCTTGATTCTTGAAGATGGCAAATTGTCATTTTATCCTGATTTGGGCAAAAAAAATGTAAAATAAAAATAAATTGTCCATTGTCCTATAGGACATCATTCAGATCACTTTAAAAGTACATTTTGTGCTCATGTTAGTGATGATGTGAACCTGGATAAATAGGTTAATAATTGCACCAACGTTATTTCCTGGTTTCTCTAACCTCAGATTTAATCTTCATAATAATCATAACAGCTGTAGCATGTGTGTGAGGCGTGTATCAGGCAGCTCGCACCGTAAATCGCGGTCCTCCTCGCCGTGGGCGTCCAGGTAAACGGACCCCCACAGACAGAAGCGATGTCCACGGATGATGATGATGACGGAGGCGTTGATCAGCAGGAAGATTCCTGTCGCTGCACCACAGTGTTGGGAATGCTGCAGAAAGACCAGAGAACCAGGGTTAAATCACAGGTCAAACAAACGTGTGATACGTTCTGGAACATTTCAGAATAAAGTGAACATGAACATTCTACTGTGACTTTATTCAACTTTAACCTGGATTAAACCGTCCTTTCATTCCATAGTGAAAACTCTAAAGTTAAATTAAACTTTTTCATCACTTTCCCAGGTTCTTCTTTCCTGTTTTTTATTGAACGTAACTCATCAACATCCAGTTTTGACTTTTAGAAACCTGAGATGTGGAGAATTTACAATGAAGCGATGACACATGTTTAATGATGAAGATCCTGGAACTTCCTTTATTTCTTTATGTTTGGCTGCAAATTTATGGAATTTATTGATACGCACAACAGTTTATATTGAAATTAAAATGAAGACTAAAGTTTTTATTAAATTAAATTGTTATTGAAGTATATAAGTTGCTCATTGCCCCACAGCTCAGCCGCTGCGTGTTGGGGTTCACTCCGGTGAACGAGGGGGTCGCGTCCCTGCGCCTTCGGGTCGGGGACAGGTCTCTCACTGTTGTGTCGGCCTACGGGCCGAACAGCAGTGCAGAGTACCCGGCCTTCTTGGAGTCCCTAGGAGGGGTACTAGATAGTGCGCCATCCGGGGACTCCGTTGTTCTCCTGGGGGATTTCAACGCCCATGTGGGTAACGACAGTGACACTTGGAGGGGCGTGATCGGGAGGAACGGCCTCCCCGATCTGAACCCGAGCGGTGTTTTGTTATTGGACTTCTGTGCTAGTCACAGCTTGTCCATAACGAACACCATGTTCGAGCACAAGGGTGTCCATCGGTGCACATGGCACCAGGACACTCTAGGCCGGAGGTCGATGATCGACTTTGTCATCGTGTCATCTGACCTCCGACCGTGTGTCTTGGACACCCGGGTGAAGAGAGGGGCTGAGCTGTCAACTGATCACCACCTGGTGGTGAGTTGGATCCGCTGGCGGAGGAGGAAGCCGGACGGACCTGGCAGGCCCAAGCGTATTGTGAGGGTCTGCTGGGAACGTCTGGCGGAGCCCTCTGTCAGGGGGGTCTTCAACTCCCACCTCCGGGAGAGTTTCTCCCTGATCCCGGGGGAGGTTGGAGACATGGACTCCGAGTGGGCCATGTTCTCCACCTCTATTGTTGATGCGGCTGCTCGTAGCTGTGGTCGTAAGGTCCGTGGTGCTTGTCGCGGCGGCAATCCCCGAACCCGGTGGTGGACACCGGAAGTAAGGGATGCCGTCAAGCTGAAGAAGGAGTGCTATCGAGTCTTGTTGGCTCGTGGGACTCCTGAGGCAGCTGATGAGTACCGGCGGGCCAAGCGTGCCGCGGCTCGGGCGGTCGCAGAGGCAAAAACTCGGGTTTGGGAGGAGTTCGGGGAGGCCATGGAGGAGGACTATCGGACGGCCTCAAGGAGATTCTGGCAAACCGTCCGGCGCCTCAGGAGAGGAAAGCAGTGCTTCACCAACACTGTTTACAGTGCGGGTGGAGAGCTGCTGACCTCGACTGGGGATGTTGTCGGGCGGTGGAAGGAGTACTTTGAGGATCTCCTCAATCCCACTGTCACGTCCTCCGAGGAGGAAGCAGAGACTGGGGACCCAGGGGCGGACTCGTCCATCACCCTGGCTGAAGTCACTGAGGTGGTTGGCAAGCTCCTCGGTGGCAAGGCTCCGGGGGTGGATGAGATCCGTCCTGAGTACCTCAAGTCTCTGGATGTTGTGGGACTGTCTTGGCTGACACGTCTCTGCAACATCGCGTGGCGGTCGGGGACAGTACCTGTGGAGTGGCAGACCGGGGTGGTGGTCCCTCTGTATAAGAAGGGGGACCGGAGGGTGTGTTCCAATCACAGGGGAATCACACTCCTCAGCCTTCCCGGTAAGGTCTATTCCAGGGTGCTGGAGAGGAGAATCCGACCGATAGTCGAACCTCGGATTCAGGAGGAGCAGTGTGGTTTTCGTCCCGGTCGTGGAACACTGGACCAGCTCTATACTCTCCATCGGGTCCTCGAGGGCTCATGGGAGTATGCCCAACCAGTCCACATGTGTTTTGTGGATCTGGAGAAGGCATTCGACCGTGTACCTCGTGGTGTCCTTTGGGGGGTGCTCTGGGAGTATGGGGTCCGGGGCTCTTTGCTAAGGGCTGTCCGGTCCCTGTATGACCGGAGCAGGAGCTGTGTTCGCATTGCCGGCAGTAAGTCAGACCTGTTCCCAGTGCATGTTGGACTCCGCCAGGGCTGCCCTTTGTCACCGGTTCTGTTCATTATATTTATGGACAGAATTTCTAGGCGCAGCCAGGGGCCGGAGGGGGCCTGGTTTGGGAACCACAGGATTTCATCTCTGCTGTTTGCAGATGATGTTGTCCTGATGGCTTCTTCGAGCCAGGACCTGCAGCAGGCACTGGGGCGGTTTGCAGCCGAGTGTGAAGCGGCTGGGATGAGAATCAGCTCCTCCAAATCCGAGGCCATGGTTCTCGACCGGAAAAAGGTGGTTTGCTCTCTCCGGGTGGGTGGTGAGTCTCTGCCCCAAGTGGAGGAGTTCAAGTATCTCGGGGTCTTGTTCACGAGTGAGGGAAGGATGGAGCGTGAGATTGACAGGCGGATCGGTGCAGCGTCTGCAGTGATGCGGTCGCTGTATCGGTCCGTTGTGGTGAAGAAGGAGCTGAGCCGGAAGGCGAAGCTCTCGATTTACCGGTCAATCTACGTTCCTACCCTCACCTATGGTCATGAGCTTTGGGTAATGACCGAAAGGACAAGATCGCGTATACAAGTGGCTGAAATGGGCTTCCTCCGCAGAGTGGCCGGGCGCACCCTTAGGGATAGGGTGAGGAGCTCGGTCACACGGGAGGAGCTCGGAGTAGAGCCGCTGCTCCTACACATTGAGAGGAACCAGCTGAGGTGGCTCGGGCATCTGCTCAGGATGCCTCCTGGACGCCTCCCTAGGGAGGTGTTCTGGGCATGTCCCACCGGGAGGAGGCCCCGGGGAAGACCCAGGACACGCTGGAGGGACTATGTCTCTCGGCTGGCCTGGGAACGCCTTGGGGTCCCACCGGAGGAGCTGGAGGACGTGTCCGGGGTGAGGGAAGTCTGGGAGTCCCTGCTTAGACTGCTGCCCCCGCGACCCGGCTCCGGATAAAGCGGAAGACAATGGATGGATGGATGGATGGATGAAGTATAACTTGATAACTTTAGACTAAATTCCTATAAAACGTCATAGCTTAAAGCTTTTATCACTCACCAGTAGAAAATTTATCATAGGATCATGTTATGAACTTATTTTCCAATTTTTTGCCCCAATTTTCTTTCTATTTTTCATAATTTTATTCTTTCTTGTTTTAAATATTACATGTTTAATTAGTTATGTCTACCTTTAGGTATTTTTCATAAACATTTTCCTCCTTCTCCTAATTTTCACTTTTTGGTATATATTTATATACAAATATATATACACATACACATATATATATATATATATTATATATATATATACACATGTATGTATATATACATATATATATATATACATATATATATATAATTTTTTTATAATTAAATTAAATTTTTATTTATAACATACCTTAATTTTTGTAATATATACTTTTTCTATTTTTCATAATTTTAAATATTTTTTGCCATTTTCATCATTTTTTTTATACCATGTTATATTTCTTAATAATGGCATTTTTTAAAAACATAATCATACTTTTATATTTTAAAGTGTGTATTATATTCGATGTTGTATTAAAGTATAACTTGATAAATTCTGACTAAATTCCTATAACATTACAGCCTAAAGCTTTTATCACTCACCAGTAGAAACTGAGTCTAGAATCATGTTTAGAACTTCTTCTTAAAGATGGTAAATTGTCATTTTATCCTGATTTTGGGCAAAAATACACATATATATATATATATAGAGTAAAGAGTCTGAATCTTTAACTCAGGATAAATTAACCTGCAGCAACAATGATGATTTAGGATAAAAACTTGCTTCCATCAGGAAAAATGGAGCGACATTGAGTGGAGTGAAGCTGTGATTCGTGTTATAATAATAAATGAGCAGAAACTCACCAGAACACATTCACAGATGCTCTGCTGCTTGCAGCAAACCCCTTTGAGGCACACGAAGGCCCCACACACCAGGCACAGGGCCGGGTCTTTGGGAACCTTCTTGCAGTAGGTGCAGGCCTTCCTGTGGTAGTACTGGAAGATGATGTTGTAGTTGTCAGGCAGCTGCAGCAGGCGGGGGGGCGCCCACTGGGGGTGCTGCACCAGCAGGGACTGTGGGGGGGCAGAGGAAAGCCACTTCAAGTTTAGGACCCTTTATACAAAATTTAGTCATATTATCATGACTTTAGGGCGACACGGTGGTGCGGTGGGTAGCACTGTTGCCTCACAGCAAGAAGGTCGCAGGTTCAAGACCGCCTTGGGGCCTGGGTCTGGGACCTTACTGTGTGGAGTTTGCATGTTCTCCCCGTGTCTGCGTGGGTTTTCACCGGGTACTCCGGTTTCCTCCCACAATACAAAAAACATGCTCAGGTTAATTGGTAAACTCTAAATTGCCCATAGGTGTGAGTGTGAGAGTGAATGGTGTGTGAATGGTGTGTGTGCCCCACGATTGGCTGGCGACCATCTGGGGTGTATCCCTGCCTCTCGCCTTAACGCGCTGGGATAGGCTCCAGCAGACCCCTGCGACCCCGAAAGGGAATAAGCGGGATAGAAAATGGATGGATGGATGGATGGATCATGACTTTAATGAATTATAACTGATTATAATGCACATCATGATTATAGCTGAATATAATGTTTAACAGTTGGAACAGAAGACAATGATTATAATGTTTTATATCATGAAAAATGCATTATAACTTTATATAAAACTTAAATACCCATTCACGGCTCATTTAGCAAAAAACATTTTGCTTAAAATCTAAAACTCAGTTATAATTGATTATAGTCCTATTATAATGACTATAATGAATTATAACTAAATATAATGTGTCACTAACATAATGAATTATACCATTATAATGTATTATGCCATGAGTATAATGAATTATAGCAGATTTTAAAGTATTGTCATGATTACTGAATTATAACTTTTATAGAAAAATTAATACCTATTCCACAGTCTATTATGCAAAAAAATAATTAAATTAAGCTAAATTTAAAAAATGGGTATATTTCATTATAGTCATATTATAATGACTAATGAATTATAGCTGATTTTAATGCATTATAACAGTTGTAATAAAAGACAATGCATTTAATGATTTATATTATGATTAATAAATGAACTTTTATATAAATCTTAATATTTTGCAAAAAAAACAAAAACATTTCATAATCAGCTATAAATCATTATAGTCATATTATAATGACTAATGAATTATAGCTGAATTTTATGATGAATTTTAATGCATTATAACAGTTAAAAGTATAACAACTGATAAAAGACAATGATTATAAAGTTTTACATTAATTAATTAATAATAAATACATAATTAATTTAACACTAAATATACTTTTATATAAATCTTACTGCCTATTTCACAGCCTATTTTGCAAAAAAAAACATTTTGCTTAAAATCCAATAATCTGCTATAATTCATTATATTCATATTATAATGCCTATAATGATTTATATCTGATTTTAATGCATTATATCATGACTACTGAATTATAACTTTTATAGAAAAAACTTAATACCCTTAATTCCACAGTATTTTACAAAAAATTAATAATAATAATAATTAAATTAAGTAAAGTTTATTATAGTCATATGGTTATAATGTCATATAGGTGATTTTAATGCATTATAGCAGTTGTAATAAAAGACAATGATTATAAAGTTTTATATTATGCCGAAATAATACATTTTTATCTAAATCTTATTACCTATTTCACAGCCTATTTTGCAAGAAACATTTTGTTTAAAATCCAATAATCCGCTATAATTCATTATAGCTGATTTTAATGCATTATTTCATGACTATTGAATTATAGAAAACCTAATACGTATTCCACAGCCTACTTTGCAAAAAAAACTTTTTTGTTTTTTATTTGTTCCTCAAACATCCTAAACAATAAATAAAATAGAGATCCCACAGTTTTAGTGAATATTTTTACGTATTAAATGTCTACAACATTCTCACCTGTAGAAGTTATGACGTTGTGAATATGATGAACTACTGAATGCATTTATGACTAAGATATCAACATTCCAGAATTCTTTTTAACGCATTATTTCCACATTCATGAATTCACTGTTTTAGGCGTTTCAGAGCCGTGCAGGAACCTGAATAAAAGCTGCTTCCTCTGTTTTAAACAAGGCTGAAGCCGCCGTGGTGTCGCCCGCTGAATAAATCTCTTGATAACGTGGTGTTTTATGACGTCCTTCAGCTCCTGGAGCTGATAATAAATAACGTCCTGAGTTAATGACGACAGATGATGAACGGCTCCCAGAGACACGAGAGACGGAAACGTCAGGCGATCCGTCGCGTGTCGGACAGCGGGCGACGGGCCTCGTCAACAAGGTTGGAACTAAATTCAAAGCCTCACGTCACTAACACACTTCATCGCTCTGAGGATGGAACTTTTCCTTCAAAATAAAATAAAACAAAACAACGGCAACGCTGATTCTCGCTGTTCACACTCAGCTGTTAAATATTGATATGATAATTAGACCCTGAGCCTCAGATTTTACGACAGTTTGTAAAAGTGTAGTTTCTAACGTTTTATGTATTTTTTTGCATTATTATATTTCATTTTTAATAGAATTATCCATTTAACAATGTTTTTTCTAGAGTATCAAGAGTATGTCCTTTTAGAAGGACAAATATTATGAACCTTAAATTGATCTAAAAAAATTGTAGTACTCATTATTCAATGTTCTATTCAATGTTTTGTGTTCAATGATATTTTATCACTTCACTTAAAGCAACCAATGATCTTTATAGTAACTTAAAACCAGCTTATAATGTAAAATATCCACCTAAAAATATCTAAATGCAAAAATGTATTTGAGACTCAAACAATTTTTTTTCTTTGATTGAAAAAGTTATTATTATTATTATTTTTTTTACTGAATATATTATATTATATATATTATATATTTATTTTTAGTATATATTTTTAATTGAAAAATTAACAAATTTACCTTCATAGAGAAAAACACAATGATCCTTGCAAAAAAAATCAAAATAAAGTAATTTTAGTAAATTTTATTATTAATATTATTTATTTATTATTATTATATTATTATTAATATTATTGTCATAAAAAAACTCTTTATGCTTGGAACTGTTATGATTATGTTAGTTATGAGCTGGTTGTAAAGTATTATGGGAATATTTAGCATATAATAATTGATTAATTAATGAAATATCAGAATAGTTGATGATTAATTCTGATAGTCTGACTCAGACGTGATAAAACCCACAATTATTTGTATGTATATGTGTACATATATTTGTACGTATGTGTGTGTATTCGTACAGATATTTGTACGTATGTGTGTGTGTTTGTACATATATTTGTAGGTATGTGTGTGTATTTGTACATATATTTGTACGTATGTGTGTGTATTCGTACATATATTTGTACGTATGTGTGTGTATTTGTACATATATTTGTACGTATATGTGTGTATTCGTACATATATTTGTACGTATGTGTGTGTATTTGTACATATATTTGTAGGTATGTGTGTGTATTTGTACATATATTTGTACGTATGTGTGTGTATTTGTACATATATTTGTACGTATGTGTGTATTCGTACATATATTTGTACGTATGTGTGTATTTGTACAGATATTTGTATGTATGTGTGTGTATTCGTACATATATTTGTACGTATGTGTGTATTCGTACATATATTTGTACGTATGTGTGTATTTGTACAGATATTTGTACGTATGTGTGTGTATTCGTACATATATTTGTACGTATGTGTGTATTCGTACATATATTTGTACGTATGTGTGTATTTGTACAGATATTTGTACGTATGTGTGTGTATTCGTACATATATTTGTACGTATGTGTGTGTGTTTGTACATATATTTGTAGGTATGTGTGTGTATTTGTACATATATTTGTACGTATGTGTGTGTATTCGTACATATATTTGTACGTATGTGTGTGTATTTGTACATATATTTGTACGTATGTGTGTGTATTCGTACATATATTTGTACGTATGTGTGTGTATTTGTACATATATTTGTAGGTATGTGTGTGTATTTGTACATATATTTGTACGTATGTGTGTGTATTTGTACATATATTTGTACGTATGTGTGTATTCGTACATATATTTGTACGTATGTGTATTTGTACAGATATTTGTACGTATGTGTGTGTATTCGTACATATATTTGTACGTATGTGTGTATTCGTACATATATTTGTACGTATGTGTGTATTTGTACAGATATTTGTACGTATGTGTGTGTATTCGTACATATATTTGTACGTTTGTGTGTGTATTTGTACATATATTTGTACGTATGTGTGTATTCGTATGGTGTTTTACCAGCGACTGCTCGGCCTGGACCTGACTCAGCCCTTTGACCTCAGAGCACCACTGGGTCACCAGGTCAAAGCCGCTGGTCGACCACTGGACGTACGACGCGCTGGGAACGCTGGTGGAGGCCTGGGGGGGCGACGGGGAGAGACCCAGACAGGAAGCCAGGGACGAGAACTCCTCCTCCTCCTGGCAGGGAAAATTAATATGTCAATTAATACGTCAATTAATACGTCAATTAATACGTCAATTAATGCATTTTTTTATAATGAGAAATCAAACAGGACAGGGGGGAGGAAGGAATTATGAGGAAGGAAAGGAGGAAAGAAGGAAGGAAGGGAGGGAAGGAAACAAGGAAATAAGGAAATAGGAAGGAAATTTAAACGTCCCTGTTGTTATTTCTCATCAAAAAGTGACTTTACTTCCATTTCATATGTGACAGAACCAGAAGGATTCCTGCTCTCAGCGTTTCCTTCAATATTAAATTCCTCTAACTCTTTAAAGTTCAATCTTCATTGACTCTGACTCCATTGCAGCTTCAGCTTTTCTTTAGAATTGGATTTTGCTTTTTGAGAAACTAAAAAAAAACACATACATATATACATAAAAGGAAGATAGGAAGGAAACATATGAGGAAGGATGGAAAGAAGGAAGGAAACAAGGAAACATTAAGAAGACAGGAAGGAAGGAAGGAAGGAAACAAGGAAACATGAAGAAGAAAGGAAGGAAGGAAGGAAACAACAAAACAACGCACAGATATGAAAGAAGAAGTTTGCATCTTTCTTTTGAATTGAGAAAACAGTGTGTGGTCAGCCTGAACCAAACCCCCAGACCTCAAACCCCCAGACCTCAAACCCCCAGACCCCCCCAGACCCAGAGACCCACCAGGCAGCCCCCCAGGTGGTCCCCGTACAGGTGGTGCTGCAGCAGACAGGCCAGACGGAGGAAGGGAAGGACGAGCTGCTGGAGACTGAACTCGATGGACTGAGGAGACCAAACGCTGGAGCTGAGCTGGGGGGAGACAACGGATCAACACCTGATCAATACCTGATCAATACCTGATCAGTACCTGATGGTCAATACAGGCCTGCTGGGTCCCTGTGGACCAGCAGGACCTTCATCATGCTTTAACTCACCACAGACGTCTGGTCTCTGTTGGACACCTGGTAGACGCTGCGGTCTTTGGACAGTTCACTGATCACGTGGCTCAGCAGAGCTTCACTACACGAGTCTGAGTCCACGGAGTTCTGGAAAACACGAAAGAAGAAGAGCTCAGGTGGAGCAGGAGACTCAGAGGAAAACGGTGTGGGTGTTAAACCTGGTTATCAGCTTAAAAAACAAACAAACAAATAAACAAGAGGTTTGATGATGGATCAGGAATATTTAACAGGAAATAAACTTAGGGAAGGAGGAAGGGAGGAAATGTGAAGAAGGAAACATGAGAAAGGAAAGGAAGGATGGAAGGAAACATAAGAAAGGAAAGGAAGGAAGGAGACTTAAGAAGGGGAGGGATGGAAGGAAACATGCAAGGAAGAAAAGAAGCAAATGTGAGGAATAAAGGAAACTTGAGGAAAGAAGAAAAGGAAGGAGGGAAACATGAGAAGGGGTGAAAGGATTGAAACATGCCAGGAAGGAAGGAGGGGAGGAAGAGAATAAGGAAATAAGGGAGAGAAGAAAAAAAGAAGGGAGGAAACTTCTGGGGAATAAAAGTAAGAGTGTATGAAGGAAGGAAGGAAGGAAGGAAGGAAGGAAATATGAAGTAGAAAGGAAACATGAGAAGGGGAGAAAGGAATGAAGGAAACAGGCCAGAAAGTAAGGAAATGTGTGGAAATAAGGAAGGAAGAGTAAGGAAGGAAGGAGAGAAGGAAGAGAATAAGGAAATAAGGGAGAGAAGAAAAAAAGAAGTGAAGAAACTTCTGAGGAATAAAAGTAAGAGTGTATAGAAGATGAGATGTGTGGAAATAAGGAAAGCAGAGGAAAAAAGGAAACATGAGGAAGGAAGGATATATGCAAGGAAGGAAATGTAAGATAGGAAGTAGGGAAGGAAACATGCGAAAGAAGGAAGGACAGAAGGTAGGAAATATGAAGTATGAATAAAAGGAAACATGATAAGAGGAAGGAAGAGAATAAGGAAAAAGGAAGGAAGGGAGGAAACCTCTTAGGAAGAAGAGTGTATAGAAGGGAACAAAGGAAGGAAGTAGGGAAGGATTGATTCTGGTGGAAACAGGAAGTTAAAGGATGAATCATATGAACGTGGATGTTAATACATTTTAATGTATCTGAACTTTTCTGTTCTATTTAAATTCTCCACAATAATCAGAGAAACACTCACAGCTTGTATTCAGACCCTGAACCCTAGAACCAGCCATAACGGCTTCTGTCAAGTTGTGATGTCACAACAATACAGTAAAGTATACAACATGGGGGGAAAGGGAGTGAATATGTGTTTGGTGTAAAGTTGCTGCTGTAGCATCATGACGTCAGCAGACAGCAACAACACTTCTTTAGCTGCTGAATGTTTGTTCTGAATAATGTTTGTTCTGATAAGAATTCACTGATTTGTCGCTGTTATTTATATATTTATACCCGGAGGAGAAGCTGCATTCATCACGCTGGAGGAGGTAGAATATAAAACAGCCTTATCTCCTCCGCCCTTTGTCATAGATTTATAGGCCCAGAGTTTAACGCCTGTGGATTTACTTCCTCTCGTCTAGTTCTGACGCCATCTTTTTATTTAACTTTAACTTAATTAAGACGGCGTTCCACCCAAACATGGACGCCTTCCTGGATTTAAAAATCCATCCAGCAGCAGTGTTGGTGACAGAGACGCAGGAAGACACTGATCCACTCCTCCATTATGGATGGAAACTCCCTTATAATGGATTAGGATTTAACAGACTGAAGATAAACAGCCAATTAATGCAGCGCTCGGCAGCAAATCTCACTCCTCCGCATAATGAAGATCGATAACGTCTGCTGGGAAACCACAGGAATGGAACAGGGACGAGCTTTAATTCATCTCAATACCGAGTCATAGGAATGATTCAGTGGAGCCGGAACAATCGGAGGACTCAACCGGCTGCAGATACAAAGCAACTTTATTGACACGTACAAACCAGACGAGAACAGAGAACAACTAAGAAGCAGAATCATCACAGACCTTAAAAACTTTATGTGATTAACAACTTTCCTGTTACTCAATTAATCAATTATTAAAACGATTAATCAATTAGTTGGTTATTTGGTTCCATAAATAGTGTAAAATGTTGATCAGTGTTTCCCAAAAGCTGAAGAATCTACTATTCTAATCTTAGACTATTATAGAAGAATAAATGTCTAAATGTCCACATCATCAATGCAATAAGTAAACAGTTTAATATAATATTGATGGTTTTATTTGAGTTTTAGCTCATAAACTTATTATTTGTATTGATAGAGGATCAATCACTGAATCAAACATTGTCATTTAATACAGCAGTTAATGTAAAGTGGTCACATTCTGCCCTTTATTAAAAATGGATAAAACCAATTAAAAGAGAATATATAAAAATACCACTTTACTAATAAAGAGACTAAATAAACCAGAAAATAATCAGAGAAACCAGAGAATTTGGACAATTTCTTGTTTTAAAATGACTCTTATGTTGATGAATAAAATAAAGACTTATATTATATTATATGTGGTAGTTATCTATGATTTATCTCTGGATTTCTGTATATTCTGATCAATTTAAATTTTATTGCTTTATTCTGCTTTGGTGTAGTGACTGTGTTTTATTGTCTGTGTGACAATCATATTAATTTAAGTGTATAAAATCCTCCAAGTAATTTAGGGATATTGTTATTTATATGACTGCTTTTCCTATTTAGTCTGAATTTTAATAATTTTTATTATTACTCATAATGAATGAGAGGAAACACCATTATTCATTAGTTGAATATTTAGTGTGAAAAATAGCCTTACAGTGAGTAGTGTATATGTAGATTCATGTGTATATATACACAGAATAAAAATGTTTTCATAATAAACTTTATCTCCAAACACACATTATATTTCTGTATATTCTGAACAATCTATATTTTGTTGTTTTATTCTGTTTTGGTGTAGTGATGGTGTTTTATTCCCCCTTTTGGGGCAACAATATTAATAATTAGGTGTGTAAAATACTCTAAATAATTTAAGAATATTGTTATTTATATTTATATGAGTGCTTTTCCTTTGGTCTGAATTTTAATAATGTTTATTATTACCAATAATGAATTAGAGGAAACACCATTTTACATTAGTTTAATATTTAGTGTGAAAAATAGCCCTAAATCTGATTTATATTGTGAGTAGTGCTTATGTAGATTCATGTGTATATACACAGAATAATACATATTCTTATATCATACTCTATCTGCAATCACCCTTTATATTTCTGTTTATTCTGATCACGTCTCGTTCCGTGAAGCACCTTGGTATTTATTTGTATTTTAACCCTACAAAAACCTTAATTTGAGCGATAATGGACCTAACACAGCCAGAATAATGAAATGCATCCTACCTTCTTCAGGGCTCCGGCTGAGCTCCAGGCCTCTCGCTCCTCTGGACTGAACCTGGTGGACAGGGCAGCCAGCGCCTGGGTGAACTGGAGGTTGTAGAGCATCTGGACCACGCACGAGAAGTGTTCTGGAGACCAGAGAACGGGAGAAACACTCGGTTTACTGAACCACACACACAGGTCAAAACACGATTAAACAGGCGCTCTCAGTTGGAGCTGATCCGCTGCTGCAGGTTTTCTCTGTTTCCTCAGTTCTGCATAAAAAAGCTGAACAGTGTGAAGGAGAATAAACGTCTCAGGAAAAGGAGTTGGTGGTGCTGAAAAGAACAGAAAGTCCCATTTGTTTTAAAACAGCTGCACTGTCCTGCAATTTGTTCAATGTGAGGCCTGATTCTTGATATAATTACTGTAATAATTTAGATTTAGTGGAGCAGTTATCAGGTTAAACAACACAGAAGTGTTGGTTCTTTCACATTTATCATTTTAATGAAGCTGATTTTTCTAAACACGGTGAAGTTTTGACAGTATAAACTTTACCTGGAATTCTGAGTTGAATTTCCTCATCACACGACAAACATCTGTATTAAAACACCACATCTGTAGTCATGTCTCCATTAAACTATATTTTATAGTAGTAAATTATCATAGAAATACTACAGGCAGCAGAGTCTATGATCCTCTTTATCTACTTTTTCTGTTCTTTTATTTTGAAAATTAAGAGCAAAAATCTAATATTTTACCCCATATATTTATTTAGTTGTATTATTACTATAATTATTACCATAGTTGTTTATTCTATTTAATTTATTTCCTTAATTTTTTTCTCTAACCCACACAATTCTTTATTATTATTTCATCATCATTTAATTTTTTTAGTTTATTTTAGGTCTTACAGGTTTACGACCTGACCTGAACATTTTATTATCTTCTTCTCTCAAGAGAGATTTGTTTAATCATATATTTATATTTGAAAATAAATGAAAGTGTTTAAAAAAAAAAAAAAAAAAAAAAAGTGGATGAATGGACAGAAGAAAAATTCTATTTGATCACAAATACTATGATATAATTGGTGCTGGGTGACGTCGCCTTAATTGATGATCATTTAACTAAATAAGTTTTCATCAAAAAAATCTTAGCTGCTTAAATGTTTGTATCCTGAATTCTAACATTTTTATTATCCATATTTAAATCAGGTATTGATCATATTACAGCTAACATTGATGCTAAAGGCCATATTTGTTTGTTAGAATCTTTTAACCGATCACGCAGAAATAAACTCTTCTTTTATTCTTCTTAACAAGTTGTGATTAGTTATTTTAGAAAGTTCCAGTTTACTAATTATAATCATAAAACGTTAACTCATTCTATAAAAGATCAGCGTGTTTTTGACAGGAAGATGAATATCAACCCTCATAAGAACCCTAAATGTGACACTACTCTATAGAATATGAAGCTAAATTATAGAATAGAGCTCAGTTTAGACGAAAAAATTATTTGTGTGATTTTGTATTAGCAGATTCATTCACGTTTCACACTTATATCATTAAAACAATAAAAACTGTAACTCCAATGCTAGAATTAAACCTAAAGTCAACTTCCCTCTGTTAATTAAGCAGAAACATTCTAAACATAGACTACGATACAGCTGAGAATTAAAGAGCATCGACGTGTGAACTTAAAGTCTTTTAACTTAAAGTGGTGAAGGATAGAAAACAGGAAAAAACAAAGATGGCAGCTTTGTTGATGCAGGATCACGTCGCCTGAAATCACAAAGAAGCTGCCGTTACACGTCCAGAGTTTATCAATACGCAGCACGGTGAGGATGGTTTTTCCTTCTGCTCTGAATCGATGTCGGAGCTGTTGTTAGCGTTGAGAAAACACTGTTTTTCTGTGGTTTCTGAGCTTCTTTTCAGCTTTTATTTTACACACAACACCACGTACAGGATGTTTCTGTAGATTCAACAGAAACATTAATCAGCTTTAGGAGTCATGATGGCTTTTCTTTTATTCTGAACTGAACAAACATCCGTCAGATAAACAACAACAAGGGATGACGAGCATCATCACACAATGACTGGTAGTTAACTATAAAAGGAGCCCATTTAGTAATAAAGTGTAAAATACTCATCAGGGGCAGATTTGACCCTTTTGATTTCTCTTGGAAAAAGTAAATCTATAAAAAAAAAAAAAAATCCAGTTTGTTATTCTTTGTGCATAATTGAGCCAATTATGGTTTAATTCATGCGTCTTGTACGGGAAAATCAAATATAATGAAGCACTTCTCTCTATTAATGATGCTCATGTTTTTTTTTCCAATCACACAAACACAACAGACTGGTTCTTCTAAACAACGATGAACAATCCCTCGTACGTCGCCAGGAAGAAAAAAAAAAAGATGAACAAATGCACTCAGCCTGTTTAATTATTATGGGCTGTTACCGTACAGTAATAATGTTGGATTAAACCTGATAATCAACAGGAATATTCCAGAACTACAGCCACGACACTGCTGTCATAAACATCACAGCATCAGGTGGAGACAGGAAGGATACACACAGAAAAAATAATAGCACCAAAATACAAAGCGGAGAAAAGTGAAATGTGTTTTTCTAGAACTGTGATTACAGCTCAGAATGAACCTGCAGCTGCTGCTTCTTAGACTCAGGTCATCACAGCCTGGTCAGGTCGTCTTGAAACGTAGATATGAGACAAAAACTACTGGAAATTAACAATAATAGCTGTGTGTGTGTGTGTGTAGATCTATAATACACACACACACACACACACACACACATATATATACATATACACATGTATATAAATACATATATACATACATACACACATATACATATACACATATATACACATATACATATATACACATATACATATATATATATATATATACATACATACGTATAGGTGTGTGGGAATAAAATTTTTTTTAGACAATGTTTGTTTATATATATATATATATATATACATATATATATATATACATATACATATACATATACATACATATACATATATATATATATATACACATATATATATATACATATATATATTTATATACATATATATATTTATATACATATACATATATATATATATATATATATACATATATACATATATATACATATATATATATACACATATATATATACATACATACGTATAGGTGTGTGGGAATATAATTTTTTTAGACAATGTTTGTTTATATATATATATTGAACAAAATCAAATAAAACTTTCTTTGAAATTGAGACAATTGAAACAGTTTTTTCCTCCTTTGAAAAGGCGTTCACGTGTGAATTATTTTAATTATTTTATTTTTTAGTGGAGTCTATTTTTCTATTAAATACGTATTTTGACCTGCACCCCTCATTCGGTAACAGGACTCGTACCTTTCCTCAGAGGCTGCGGCATCGTCAGCACGAAGATGATCAGCAGCGACGGGACGTCACGGAACAGCATGGGAACCTCCTGCCTCCTCTCATCAAAGCCACTGGAAAGACGACAGAAAAACAAAGATCAGATCTTCTGCTGTTCATGTAAATGGAGACACACAGAGGCTCTGATGATAATCTCAGGCCTATTGTGATTATGATAAAAACGCCTGATGCTGCTTTTACTTTGAAAAGCTGAGAGCAAAGGTCTCTGAGGTAAATTTGCCTAACAAACACCACCTCCGTGTCCCCGGTTACACTTTTAAACAACGTTCCGTCTCCAGTTTAACGTCTTTTCTCCTGTCGCTCGCTGTGGGTTTTTGAATAAAGGGGAGCTGCACTTCTACAATAAAACCTTCCATTAGCAGAGCTCTCTCTGATTACATCCACTGAGAAGCTGAAAGGACGGAAGCTTTCAGCCCCGCATACGACGCACGTTTCTACTTAATTTGTCTCCTCAGAAAACATAAAAAAGGACAAGAGAAATGTTGGTGTGTTAAAGCATCTTTGTCTGTGCTGCTGAAAACGAGTCAGAGACTTTCAGCCCCATGAAACCCTACAATCACAGTACAGTTTAAATGGACATTAGCGATTAGATTTTTATCTTTATTAAGACAATACAGCAGCGTACACCAACATTTAAACAACCTCTGGCTGACGGACATAACTGACCTGATAACACTATCGGGTTTGGAAAAAGAAAATTATTGGATGTGGTTAAACTAAACCCCACATCACCGTCGTCATGGCAACAGAACACCCACCTCCTCCATTCATTATTATTTATTTCATCACTTGTTTTATTGCTTCTGTTGTTTTTAACCTCGTATAGTGTCTTTAAATTGTGACAGGCAATTAAAAAATGTATTTATATTGATTGATATTTAAAACTATGACAGATTTTTATGCAAACATTTTTAATAGTTTTATAACATAACGTGTAGGAAGCCTGAAACTGCCATAATCAATAAATGAAAAATGACTACATAAATTAATATATCCATAAATGTTGTGCATTGTTTTCCTATTTAATAGATTTTCCATTTTATTTATTTTTCACATTTTATTTTCATGTATTTGTTTTTTCGCTATTCATTTTCACCTCGATATATAATAAATGGAAAATAAAATATTTAAATAAATACATAAGCAAATGGAAAATACACAAATAATACTACTAAGTTCAATAAAGTAATGTTTAAATAGTTTTCCCATTTATTTTAATTTCCTTTTTATTTATTATTTTTTAAATCAATCAATTCATTCATTCATTCATTCATTCATTCCCACCTCAGTATGGAGCATAATCAATATGGAAAAACTATTGAATAAATTCACATGAAAATAGAAAACAAAACACAAATAACAGGAAATGCATACTACTAAATTAAATAAAAGTAATTCATTTTTTAATTATGGCAGCCCTCCACACAAATGATTCTACATTTAAGTGATTGTGGACTTATAAAATAAATTAATAAATTATTATTCTTTAAACGGGGACCCTGAGGCACCTCCTTGAGGACCCCTGAGGGGTCCCTGAACCCCACTTTGAGAACCAGTTGCCTTCATCCCAATACAAAGCTGCAGAATGCCTAATGAAGCAGTTATTATCACCAGATTCATCTTTATATTAAAGCATAGGAACAGGAATATCAGCTCTATTGTTGAACTCCATCTTTTGTGTTTCTGTTACAGCCTTTTTTTTTTCTAGTGAATCTGACGTTCAGTAATTTGCCAGATGCAGCAATTATCGTATCCATGGCGACCACCAGCGGCCCCCTCTCTGCTCTTAGCTCGTCTTTGTGCGGCAGCGAAGGAGGAGGACAAAGTGGAGCCTTGATTGCCTGCTTACTGCTGGGGGGGGGGGGACACTTATTTATTGTAATGAACAGGTTTGAGGTTCCTGTGGGAGGAACACGCCACTCACTCCTGCTCCAGGTTCTGTGTGAGCTGAGTCAGCTTCGTCCAGGGGTTGTAGGCCGAGTCGATGCTGTACAGACGCATGTGCATCGCCAACACGTGGAACAGCTGATCTGAGGAAATAAAAAACACACACACACACACACACACACGCGCATTAATAAAATCAGCAACTCGTGGAGTTTTTTTAAAGCGACGGACTTGAACAGAAAGAAGGAGGCCAGAGCAGATGGATCGACGGCGTCCGACGCCTCGAGCTGCTTCACCAGGTCACACCTGTTCACTGTGGAACTAATGGAACATGAAGAGAGGACCCCCCGGTGTGTGTGTGTGTGTGTGTGTGTGTGTGAGAGCTGTTAATAGCAGGACACTTCACGGCCTATTTTGTCGAGCCTGATACAAGCAGCGACATCAGGCTCCAGGGAGCTGGACCACATTTTATTATAGATGTTAAACGTCATCAATTAATCAAGTAATCACCAAATATTTTGACAATTTACTGAAGTCATTTTAGGAATAACATTTTCAGTTTCCAGCTACTCAAATCTGATTATTTTTAATATGAATGAGTCTTCTGTGAATACAATTTTTGAACTACTTGTTTGAGATGATTTGTGAATTAACGGATTTCAATTATTACATTAATCAACATTAATTACATGTTGATAATTGATTAATAGATAGAAGTCAGTCTGGTTCAAGCTCAATTTGACTTTGATAAAATCCTATCAAACACGTTCCCCACTAAAACATGATTCAAACTTCATATTTTTAGATCTTTGTTATGTGTAGAGCTGAAACAATTAGTCAATCAATCAATTAGTTGTCAACTATCACACATGATAATTGGTTTTTCTAATTAGTAAATGTCCAAATTCTCTGGTTCCAGCTTCTGTTCTCTGATTATTTCCTGGTTTCTTTATTCTTCTATAATAGTAAACTGATGATCTTTGGGTTGTGGACAAAAAAAGACATTTTAGCTTCAATCTGCAGCTTTCAAAACAATGATCGACATTTTACAACATTTAATGAACTAATCAATTAATCATTTTAATAAATGACAGATTAATCAACTATCAGAATAGTCAAATTTTGCAGCTCTAAAGATTTTATTATGAGAAGCTCTGAATGTTCCAAAACTCTCAATTCACAGATAAATGCACACAACCCGCATTTATAAACGGAGCCTGGAGTTGTGATGTCACAACTGTGCGGTCACCACCCACTCCCTCGCTCACAGCCAATCAGAGCTCATTAACATGAATGCTCATGATCTCCTGCCTCAGGGCGACACTCACAAACCAACAGGAAATCTGATGATGTCGTTCTGTGAAGCTTCATGTTTAGATCAACACTGCCCCCAACAGGAGGACCTGGGAACAGCAGCTGTCACTACTGATCAGGTTCTGTTTTATCATCAATAAACTTTATCTAAAATAAGTCAATGAAAACATCTAAACAAGCAAAGAATAGAAAAGACATTTATGAAGAATAACTAAAATTAAAAATTAAATAAAAACAGAGGGGAAATGAGGTTAAATATTCCTTCTCTGCTCCTTTCTTTTATGCAATAATTCATTTATTTTTTAATTTTATACATAACCTAAAGCAGGGGTTCCTAAACTTTTTTTTAACTCACCAAAACTAGAGATCAGACCCATCTGATTGGATGTTTGTCTTTATACAGATTTGCTTTTGTAGAAACCTGAGGTCAGAATTATGGAGGACTGAAGCCCCATAATCAACAATAAATGAAAATAATAATTTCTTAGTACATAAACAAATAGATCAGTAAATCTCCATATTTATTTCTTTTTTTCATTTAATTAATTCATAAAAAATAATATTATAATATAATATTTATTTGTATTTGTTATTTATTTAATTGTATCTATTTATTTTCTTTTTTATTTATTAGATTGAACATTTGTTTATTTTTTATATATGTAAAATTTTAAATAAAATGATATTTTAATAGGGAAGGGAAAGTAAATGACTAAATAATTACTACTGGAATAAATAAAATTATGTAAATATATATGTTAAATATATATAAAAACAATAGGTGAAACAAATACATGAATTAAATTTATACATAAAAATAAACATTATTGAATTCATTGGAAAATCAATAGATAGGAAGGTAATACACAAATACATTTATTTTATGAATGGATTAAATGGAAAATTGGGTAAATATGGACTTTTACTGGTATATATTAATGTATGTGGGTCATTTATTTATTTGTTTTTTATTATGGCAGCTTCAATCCTCCATACTGTGGCCTCTGGTTTCCTACACAATATTAAACATATTAAAGCATGGGACCCATGACCTAAAATGTAAACTGAAATAAGGAATTGAACCTATAAAGCACAGATTTAGATATTCCTCTCCTCTAACAGCGTATTCTTTCAGACGTCCTCAGGTTTCATGGTGGAGCGGTTCTGCCTTCAGGCCCCAGAACAGAAGCTGACATTAACAACCTGGTCTGGAGCCTCCAGAGACGCTGCAGCTCATTTCCTGCTGAATCCAGGCCACTGGTCTCTGTGGTCCAGGCCCTGCTAATCATTTTAGCAGGAGGACAGTAAAAAATAAGAACCCTCAGGGGTTCTCTGTTAGCGAGGTCCGTTCCCTATAAGACGGCAGTGACGTCCTGACAGTGGGTTTGTCCGTCAGAGACTCCGTGGTTAATGTAGCTCAGCCACGACGCTGCTGCAGGACCACGCTTCACAGATCACTACATCTGACCTTCTATCGGCAATTTATACAGGTTACGACTGGCCGTTATTACCAGAAGTAAAAAAAAAAACTGCCCATTATACATAAAATGCTGCTATTGACCAATATAGCGAAAATTATTGGTGATCTTTAACACATCAGACAAGCTTCCTCACTGTCTGTTTTAACGCCAGGGTTATTTTTTTTTCAGTTTTCCTGTGATAAACGATAATAAATCTGGAATATCTGTACAATCATGAAGGTTACTGAACATGTGAGGTGAATACAGAGGAGTCAGGATCAATTCATGTTGCTGTTATACAGCAAATAGAGGTAGAAGAGTGGAAAAAAAATAGATAAAAATCTGGAGATTTTTTTTTTTTTTACACCATTTAATGAACCAAACGACTAATCAATGAATCGTTTATATAATCAATAGATTATTCTACCATCAGAATATTCCTGCACTCTGGTGTAGAGGGATAAAAGGGTTTCTTACAACTAAAGGTGATTAACCAATTAATTTTTTAATAATAAATTCTCCAGATTCTCTGGTTCCAGCTTCTGTTCTCTGATTATTTCCTGGTTTCTTTATTCTTCTATAACAGTAAACTGATGATCTTTGGGTTGTGGACTGTTGGTCTGGACATGTTTTTATTTGCAGCTCTAGTGTTGGTTGGTAACGTCTTTCTGCAGAATCTTCGACTCTACCTTTATTCTTTTATTTCACATCAACTATTTCTAGCAGCAGCAGCAGAGTGTGTGTAGGCTTCTGTGAGCGAGGACTCACTGAGACAGGAGCGTTTAGCAGCAGCGCTGGCTCCTCCACAGCACAAGTTCCCTCCTCGATGCACCAGCTCCAGCTCCAGGTTGGTCCTGAGGAGACAGAGATATGAAATGTGTGAGTATACTGTGTTTGCATTGGAAAACATGGTTTTTAGAGGGTAAATGCATGAAAGCATGTTTTCATTGTACAGCAGGTATTGCTTTGAATGTATTGTCTAATCTGGAAATACAGCATCATGGTGTTGATCCAGCTGTTCTATTGTTGTAAATATGCAGCTGTGCATCTGAATCTGAAAACACCTGAACATATAACTATATGTTATAAATCCTAAAATTGATCATTTCCTGCATGTACAAAAGATTCTTGTACTTGTCATAATCACAATGTACTTTATAATGAATTAATTTCTGAAAAATAATTTAATTCTTCCTAATTTGGCCTCTTTTAACAAGATAAATCTAACAGGAAATGAGCATGTTTAGTTATTGTGAGACTATATATTGAAGGTAAGTCAGTAAAACAAACTTTAACTTCAGATAAAACTATTATTACTGAAGGCGTTAAAATTCATAAAAATCCAAGATCCTCCATATCCAGAGGGAATGGGTCAGTGACAAATCATGTTTGGCAAAAAGTCCATTTATATATATATATATTTTTTTTCATGATTTTGACAGATTTTATGCAGAAAATGTCAAGTATTGTAAATATTGTCAATCCACCTTGAATCTAAAACTACTATCGCATGCGTTTATAATATTTTTAAACATTTTTAAGAGGGTTAAACTATCTGGTACCAGGTTTTCAGGGTTACACCATCATCATGAATACAGATCTAAGGAGGTTCTCAAAAAGAATTTCTTGTCTTTTTGCAAATAAAAAAATATGTTGAAAGTAGTGAATGAAAATTAAATCAAGTTTGATATTCATCTTTAACAGGTTTGTTTTATTCCTTTTAAAATCATCCTGTTGCTGTGAAGCAGAACAAGACGGATCATTGTTCCAAGGAGGTTCTCTAGAAGGCTAAACACACTGATGTTTTACAGGTGTGTGTGTGTGTGTGTGTGTGTGTGTGGGTTTGATTATGTAGATGAAGCTGCTGCAGCCGTTTTTCCTTCGCCTGCAGTTCTGCATCGAATAAAAACCACAGCTGCTTTCTAGGAGTGGACCATTAGCATAACAGCTATTCATAACCGCCCCCCCCCTCTGAAACGTGTGTTCCTCATGCATAACCAAACACATTTCACCACTGAATCCTAATTACCCCCCAATACCAAAACAGAGAAAGAAACCTAAACCTTTATTAAAGTACATAGATGGTGAGAATAGATTGTTTTTTGCTAAAATTAGAGCTGGCCTCTTCTTTCAATGGGCCATAAGGGGGGGTGGATAGGGGGGGGGGGGGGGGGGGGGGGTGCAAATCCTCGGGTTTTCTTGAGAGAAAAAAGCAATTTCACATAGATAATGCAGCCACGGTGCAGCTCCATCTGGCTGGAGCTGATAACAGCTCTGTGACAGAGGAATGTTCCAGTCCTGCGGCAATTTGTGCCGTTCATTGAACTTCAGAGGGGGGGTTCAGAGGGGGGGGGGGCGTCTTCAGAGAGGGGGGGCAACCATGGGCTGAACGGGTGCAGTTTTTTTTGGAGGGTGGTGAGAAGTGTGGAGACCCCGAGATGAACCGAACCACGATCGATTCAACACAAATATAATAAAAAATGTAAAAAAGCAGTAATTCCTGGACAAAAAAAAAGGTCCAGTCATGAGAAATTTCTGGTTTAGAGACACAAGATGTTAGAAGGCAGAGTGTAGTGCTGCAACAGGTCTGACTATGAGCTTTATGGGATGATAAAAGCAGCTAAATATTATAAATAGACCATTACATTTGTGATATTAAACTGGGAAAAATGATAAAATGGTCAAAGTTTAGAGCTTCTACTGTCACTAAAATACATGTTGATTAGCACTGAAATGAGTCAACATCATAAGAAACTAAAACAGACTAACTTCATACTTTCAGAGCTTTATGTGTAATGATTAGTTGATTAATCAATTACTCGCCAACTGTCACACTAATCATTATCTATATTCTTAATCCATTCAAGTCATTTTCATTTCATAAGAAAATGTCCAAATTCAGGTTTCAGCTTTAGACCGTGACATTTTTAATATAAAACTGGGAAAAAAGAGAAAAAAGCTCGATGTTTCATGCATGTTGATTAGTGCTGAGATGATTTATCAATTAACTGATTTCCAGCGATCACAATAATTAATCACCAATAATGTGATAGCAGATCACATTTTGATAATTGATTGATAAACGTCGGTTTTAAAACATCCAAATACTCTGGTTTCAGCTTAACATTAATAAAACCATATCAAACCTTTGTCACTAAAACACGATTGAAATTACATTTTTTATAGCCTCATGTTATGTGTTGAGATGCAACAATTAGCTGATTAATTGACAACTATTTTAATAACTAATTAATCATTTTGAGTCATTTTTAATTCTAAAATGTCCAGATTCTCTGGTTCAGCTTCTGTTCTCTGATTATTTCCTGGTTTCTTTATTCTTCTATAATAGAAAACTGATGATCTTTGAGTTGTGGACAAAAAAAGACATTTTAGCTTCAATCTGCAGCTTTTTTCTCGTATTGATTATCTCGTATTGATTATCAATAAAATGATTTTTCAGCATCATAACAAACATCTGGTCAGAGATGCACTAGATATTAGAGTCCCATTTTATTATTTATTATTAAAATACAGTTCCAGTTTTACATTTTTATTTGACTTTCAGTGCAGACGCTTCAGTAGTTTTTGCAGAGTCTGAGCTTCATAAAGAACCTGGTGATAGAAAACTTTATGAAGCAGCTTCAGTTTTTATTCTCCACAACAAACGAAAAGCTGCAGAAACAGCGTTATGTTGGTAAAACTCAGCCTCAACCTCTGACAACACAATACTGTCTCACAATACTGTAATATATATAAACATATAAATTCTTTAACATAGGAATATGGTTTATAATCTCATTATATATAGTGAATATGTAGACATACACAACCAGATCTAATTAATTTAATTAAACGTACCCTTGAATTCATTTAATTTAATTTTGTTGGCATGTTTCAGTTAATGTGATATTCAGGCTGGTTAATATATATAAGCATATATTAACATATTAAAATAGGGGTGTAAGGATTCATCATATTATTCTCACATTGATTTAAAAGGCAAAATTGATTCTAGGGTTTTTTAAAACTACTTTTAATGATAAAAGTCGTTGAAGCACAACTTGGTTCGTTGCTTTTTTCAAGCAGGAAACCTGAAAAGTTATTCTGAGGCTTATGTGTTTAACCTATTCTTGAATGAATTGAGATATAAAACAAGGCAGGGAAACACTGTGGTGACATGTGTGTCACATCAGGCTTTTAACCTGAACAATCGTCCTGTTGAACCCGTTTTGACGTCTGTGTCACATTAGGACGCTGCAGAAATGAGGCGTCAGCAGATCAAGGGTGAAAAGCAGCACTTGAAGCCCGGTGCTCGGGTCAAACAGGTGAATTTAATCTATTCTCCGAGTCCCAGAAGTGAAGATAAGAGCGTTTTACTGCTGTCTAACACGGTTAATGCTGCTTTTAGAAAACACACAATGCAGCAGTAGAATGCAGCGGGTGAGGAAAACAAATCAAACACCGTCGCAGCTCTGTAGGCAACAAAAAGGGGAAAAAGGAGAGAAATCCATATATTTGGTCTGAGTGCTACGCAGCTGCTGCACTATTGATATTTCAGTTTCATTTCACTGGGAGGAAAACGTCAAAGTGGGTTTCTGCAACGGAAAGAAGACGCTGCGTCCCTTTTTGTTATTCAAGTTAAGGAGAAGAACACAGTGATGCTGAGGATGAAGCAGATTTAACTTCTGATTCTGTAGCTGCAACTAACATCACGATACTCCATTAATCTATAGTTTAATAGAAAGATGACGATCATCAGTTTAATATTATAGAAGATTAAAGGAACCAGAAAAAAATCAGAGAAGCTGGAACCAGAGAATTTAGACATTTTTTTATTAAATAATGACTCAAATCAATCATCAGAACAGTTGATGATTAATGTCATAGTTGGCAACTAATTGATTAATTGACTAATTGTTGAGGCTGGAACCTTCACTCTGTGAAAACTGAAATAAAACAGCTGATATATGTTGTCTTTGGTACAGTTAGTCCAATAATTTAACTTACACGTTTTTTTTTTCTTGAATTGGGTAAATTTGGTGAAAAAACAGAAAGAGAAAATTCCTTCATACACACACACACACACACATATATATAAATAAACAAACAAACAAACAAACAAACACACACACACACACAC
>JAYKQN010000028.1:2022500-2155000 GCA_036785175.1 Eupleurogrammus muticus | reverse complement strand
CCCTGAGAGTCCGGCCCACTATTAGTGTTCTGATCCGCTGAGCCCTGAGCCAACAGTCCCCTACGCCCCCAGCGGACATCTCTCTCCTCTCCTGACCCCCAACAGGCCCACAGAGACCTGGACCGCCGTCACCTCGCCGCGGACAGAACGGACGATGATGAGTTTATTAGAGCCTGCAGGTGTGTTCTCCAAATACTACGGTGCAGCAGCAGCTTGTCCTTCAGACACAGGAGCTGTGGTCAGGGCTTCATGAGGCTCTGTACCCAGATATCAGACGGAAAGTGAGCAGTCTGTTTTAAAACACAAGACATAACCTAGAAATTATTATATATAGGTGTATGTATGTATTTCTAAATGAGATAGTAAGGTATTAAATTAAGTGAAATCATTGTAGGCTGTTTAAAGGTCCCACATCTGCATTTTTATGGGGTTTTATTTTTAGCTTTTATATCTATAACATAATTGTGAGTTTTTTGCCAATATCTTGCCAATATCCATGAGCCTCTCTTCTGATTGGCTGATTTGGATGTGGCTGTGCTGGGATCACCTTCACACTGTGTGACATCACAAAGATGAGGAAGTACAAACGAGTCGTTTCTAAATCCAGGCTGTTTGCATTTCTCTTTTTTTGAATATTTGATAAATAGGACATTTTTCATATTTTATATTTTCACACACACACACACACACACACACACACACACACACACACACACACACACACACACACACACACACTATTGAAATGTAAACTTAATCAAGATCTAGACTTAATTTTTATTGCCTTAATTAGATTTACACTTGATTTTACTAATAATGAAACTTGATGTTATGTGTAGAGCTGCAACGATTAGTAAATTAATTCTTTAGTTTCCAACTATCACATTAATCACCAACTATTTTGAGTCAATAAATCGATTTTAGTAATATTTTTTAATTCTAAAATGTCCAGATTCTCTGGTTCAGCTTCTATTCTCTGATTATTTCCTGGTTTCTTTATTCTTCTATAACAGTATACTGATGATCTTTGGGTTGTGCTTAGCTTTGAGAAACACTGATCAACATTCTTCCACCATAAACCGAAGCAACCAACAAACAGCAAACCATCGTGTTCTCACCAACATCCATGGCCGTCTCCATGAAGCTCTTCTGCCTGGAGGCGAACTCGGCGAGCAGCTTCCGCTGCCTCTCTCTGGCCCTCTGACGCCTGCGAGACAAACACGACGAGTCACTGAATACGCAGAAATTAGCTTTAATTCTGCCGAACAGAGCCGGCATCACGCAAATTCTATTTATGTCTGCACGGGAGAAGACGCAGAGTGCATTCAGCGAAAACACACACGTCACTCCTGTGTTGGTGATTACTGCAGCAACGCGGGGGGTCGCTTCCTGTGAGCTGTAAATTAAGTGTCTAATAAGAGGCTGACGGGAGCGTCACAGCTCAATAATCCTACTGATGGCCTCAACCAGCCTGAGGAATGGGCCAGCTTCTCGTTGACCCCCCCCAGACTGTTGCCGTGGAAACAGAGTCCGTCCGAGGGGTCGACCCCCAAAAAGCAGGAGGCCATTACCCGGCGGTTGGAGCGCGTTCCATCATCATTAGAGCCTGAAGTGGTGGGAAGTGAAGGAAAAGACAAGAACACCAGGGTTCCTCTGAAGACAAACATGCTGTTTCACTGGGAAATAGTCATGAAATCAACACATATGATCCAATTTTTAAAAATTAGCTGGATTGAACAAATTTCTGAAACCAGCTTCTCAAAAGTCTGAATTTTCTGCTTTTGGCTGATTTGAATCATTGCAAACTGAATTTATTTGATCATGTTGGTTTGACAAAATCAACAATTTGAAGACGTGACCTTGGATTCTGACATCTGCAAATTAGGTTGTTAGGTTGTTCCTTTGACATATATATTCCGATATTCAATTTTTTCTCCTAATTTGCAGCCATTTCAGATATGCAAAAAGTACAATAATTCTATTATACTGTTGCATTGTTATTTCACAACCCTTCTCTGAAAATACCTCAAATTGCATATTTGGGATTTGCCAATATCACATTATTCAGTTTCTGATATCCAACCTAAGAATGCAGACTTCTTTTGTTGTTATATTAATTAACCATTTAATTTAACACCATTTTTAGATGGATAAAATATACATTTTCCAAGAAGTAGTAGTTGTTTTCATTGGATATGTGAATTAACCTTTATAATTGATTCAACGCTCTTTTCAGATGGTTAAAATATCGATTTGCAGCCATTTCCAATATGAAATATGTTGGATTGTTAACAATTTGAAGATGTCATCTTGGACCCAAATGCTGCACATTTCAGTTCTTCCAAGTCAAGGCTGCAGAGAAACGTACGTAATTATATTGTTGTTGTTGTTATTTTTCAACCCTCCTCTAAAATTATCTTAAATTGCATATTCAGGACGTGCCAATAGAAGATTATTGAGTTTCACCCAAGCCCACCAATGCAGACTACTCTTGTTATCTTTGGCAATATGAATTGACCCTTTAATTTAGGACCTTTTTCATAATGATAAAATAGCTATTTGCAGCCATTTAAGCAGCTGAGAGTTAAATCTACAGCACGCTGTGATGTGATGAATCTACTGTGATGTGATGAATCTACTGTGATGTGATGAATCTACTGTGATGTGATGAATCTACTGTGATGTGATGAATCTACTGTGATGTGATGAATCTACTGTGATGTGATGAATCTACTGTGATGTGATTAATTCTACTGTGATGTGATGAATCTACCGTGATGCTGTGATGTGATGAATCTACTGTGATGTGATGAATCTACTGTGATGTGATGAATCTACTGTGATGTGATGAATCTACTGTGATGTGATTAATTCTACTGTGATGTGATGAATCTACCGTGATGCTGTGATGTGATGAATCTACTGTGATGTGATGAATCTACTGTGATGTGATGAATCTACTGTGATGTGATGAATCTACCGTGATGCGATGAATCTACTGTGATGTGATGAATCTACTGTGATGTGATGAATCTACCGTGATGTGATGAATCTACCGTGATGTGATGAATCTACTGTGATGTGATGAATCTACTGTGATGCTGTGATGTGATGAATCTACTGTGATGTGATGAATCTACTGTGATGTGATGAATCTACCGTGATGTGATGAATCTACTGTGATGTGATGAATCTACTGTGATGTGATGAATCTACTGTGATGCTGTGATGTGATGAATCTACTGTGATGTGATGAATCTACTGTGATGTGATGAATCTACCGTGATGTGATGAATCTACTGTGATGTGATGAATCTACTGTGATGTGATGAATCTACCGTGATGCTGTGATGTGATGAATCTACTGTGATGTGATGAATCTACTGTGATGCTGTGATGTGATGAATCTACTGTGATGTGATGAATCTACTGTGATGTGATGAATCTACCGTGATGTGATGAATCTACTGTGATGCGGTTACGTGATAATCTGAACGCTGCCCCACCTCTCCTCTTTATCCATGGCTTTCTTGTCGGTGGGGCTGTTCTTCTTGGGGGGCACGGGGGGACAGACCTTCCCGCAGATGTCCTGGATGCTGCGTTTGATCTGGCAGCTGCGCGCCGCCGCCTTGGCGAGGATCCTCTCGATGGCGGTGATGCCGTCGCCGTGGGCGTGGCGGCCGGGGTCGGCGTCGTCCAGCCAGGACGCGGGCAGCGAGCTCTGCCTGGACGACAGCTTCTGGTGCAGCTTGATGAGCAGCGACAGCATGCTCTCGCGGATCTCCAGGATCTCGGTGACCAGCTGGGGCGGCGTGCCCGGCGGCACCCAGCGCGTCGACGAGCTCTTGGGCCGCACGACCTGCGCCGCCTCCGTGCTGCTGCGGTTGATGATCTCCTGGAACTTCCTGCGGCGCTCCGCCACCAGGCTGAAGACCTGGGCCTCACGCAGGTTCTGGTTAGTAATGAAAAAAGAAATGACGGTAAATTAAGATATGACAGCAGTAAAAAAAAAGTAGCTCAGAATCAGAGCTCCCAATAGAATAAGCAACAAGCTTATTCAATACGATTTACCATTTAATACAATTGTTTTGTATTTCATTATAACACCATGGAACAAACCATATTTTAGCCCGTACTGATACAAACTTATGAAAGAATATGTCCACCAGTATTCAAAAACATTTACAAATTGGACAAACTAATATTTACTTTATTATATTGTATTATTTATTTATTCCTCATAATTCTTTGTCAATCAGTTACAGAATGTATTTTTTTTCCACATTTTTTCTCCACTTTTTTGAGCAATAATCTGCAGATGCAACATGCAGCATTTTATTTCAGTTATTAGATAAAATATATATTAATTCATAAATATGTCCTCATTGGTGTCAGTATCTTATACCATATATATTCCATTAATCCAAGTTGTCTTCCTGAGTGGAAAAAAGTTTCATTATGCATTTTTAAAGAAAATTAAAAAAAAAAAATACCATGTGCAGGTGAGATTTCAGGCTTAATATAAATAAACAAATAACAGCCTGGGTGTTTAATTGGTTCAATAACTCAACAGATCAGATGTTTGAGACAAGGCAGTAAATTCTGACAGGAGATTAAATCCTTCCTGATAAAAATCTGATCAGCAGAACTGAAATATGGTAATTTACTCAAATTCTTTTAATAAAACAGTATGACTGCTGCATAACTTACATTTTTTAATAGTAAGATTACAGCACTGTAGATAAACTTCAATGAACAAAAGTGACTGAATGACTCAGCACATGAATAAATACACTGTATTCATTACATTTTTAAAAATTCTTTTAAATTTATTTAATCTATTTTATTTAAGAATTTTAATTGATTTATGTATAATTTTCCCTAAATAAACTAAAATTTTAAATTAAATACCTTCATGTGCAAACAAAAATAATAATAGGTAATTCATTCACTTAAAATGCTGTTAGTGTCAGTCCTCCATACAAACGCCCCTACTTTCTGTCATTGTGTTATAGAAGGAGTTCTATTGAAAATAAATTATTCTTCTTTATTCTGGGGACCCCCTCGCTGCCCCTTAAGGACCCCTGGGGGTCCCCAGACCCCCCATTGAGAACCACTTGCTTTAAATGACTTGAATAATGGAGCATTGTGACTGTTTAGGATTTTGTCCTATGAGCAAAAATAAAAAAACACACACAAATGCACTGATAGACTTTGATGGATTGGAGGTTGTTTTTTATATATTCTGGAATATATTAAGAGGTGGGGTCAGCGGATCATTAGCATAGTCCAGACAGCTAAAACACACTAAAGTCTAATTATACGTCTACTACAGCGTTTTAGCCAACGTTTCACAAACGCTCTGCTGATATCGCGCAAAAACAACCGTGTTTCTGAGAGAATTCTAATGATCCTGATGTGAAGTCAGACGCCGTCTGTGACCTGACGACCAGGACCTGACGACCAGGACCTGACGACCAGGACCTGAGCTGTTAAATAAACATGCGTCATGGCGGCCGGTCGACGACGCATCAATCATACTGACATGCAGTTAAAAAGCGTTTACACAAACACACATTACACACATAATTAGTTTCAGCAGTCCAGAGGGAGGAGAACTGCTGAAGCGCAGCATCAGAACACACACACATACAGTAAGACACACAGTAACACACACACACACACACACACACACACACACACACACACACACACACACACACACACACACAGTAACCCACACGCACACACACACACACACACACACACAATAACACACATACTGTAACACAAACACACAACAAAGATACAGTAACCCACACACACACACACTCAAACAGTAATACGCGCGTGCACACAGTCACACACACACACAGTCACACACACACACACACACACACAGTCACACACACACACACACACACACAGTCACAGACACACACACAGTCACAGACACACACACAGTCACACACACAGTCACAGACACACCTCCTTTGAAATAATCAAAAAACGACAAACATGTGCAAAGTTCTTTCATTTGGAAAAAGAGAGAAATGCAGCTGCAAACAGCATCAAAACCACCGACTTCTCCATCAACACGGATGCAGACAGCAAACAGACAGCAAACAGACAGCAAACCTCTACCTCTCTCCAGTTCCCTGTGAGACGCCTGGAGTTCTGCGGAGCAAGTGCAGCAAAATCAACAATAATAAAAATAAAAAAAAAAAAACTAAATCTTATATACCTATAAATGGACCTAGCTCCGCTCCACTAGCTCTGTTCCCTTTTATAGTTTTTGCAGCTGGTTTATTTTTGTCATGTGCATCAATTAAACAACTGCATAAAACTGTGTTGAAAACAAGTACAACACTTTCTAAAATGATTAAAATGAGTGTAGAGTTGCACCAGAGGTGATAAGCAGCACATTTGAAAGCAAAAGTAAAATAAATGAATAGATAAGTCTCATTTGTGTTCTATCCTAAGTGGGAAATGCTTTAACTCAAAATCTCCTTAAATCTCTGCAGAAGATAGGTTTCACTCTTTAAAATCTTACTGCAGGAATCTCCTTTTTCCTCCTCCAAATCTTTACTTTGAAACGTAGGTTTACAAAGTACAGGACTCAGACATACCCAGTTTGGCCTAAAGATATATACAGTATATTTACCGTAAATGATCTAATATAAGCCAGTATTCCATCAACAGCTGTTGGTGGGTAAATAAAGGCTGATCTCTAATACAAACCTGGGCTATTATTAGAACCACCTTGTGTAAATCCCTAATTGAACGCAAAAATCATCAGATCAGACTGTTTAGCTCATTGAAAATACACCAGAGCATCAAAATATCAACCTATGGCTGCAGAGGCCTGGTCATGTGACCTGTACGGTGACCTCCAAATTTCATAAATGGTACCATTCATTTGATTTCCAGCCTTTAAAGTGTTACCATACTTTCTTATTTAGAGTAGTTATGGCACTTTAATGACCTCAAATATATATGTATATATATATATGTATATATATATATATATATATAGTACATTTTGTGTTCATTTTGGTTTTATGTCATTTGAAAATCCATTTGTGCTATTTTTTTTCATGTGTTTTTAACACAAAAAGTCAAATAATGTAACCGAGATTTTTTAGATTTTAAATATTTAATCCATGGGGAACCTAAAACTCCCCGACATATTACGTGTATGCATCTATCATACATACATACACATATATATATATATATATATCTACACACACACACACAGATTAACTGAGGGACTGTTATTGTAATTAACTATTATAAACTTCAGTGTTCAATGATTTCTTTTCCTGAAAGTTTTGAGGAAAAAGTGCAGAAAAAGTATGAGAATCACCAACATTAATAAATGTCCACACCACATTTCAAGGAACTCCATTCGCGAGTAGAGGTGAAACCCACAAGTCTGATTAAAGTCACCGTATCACTAGTATTAGTTTTTAAATCAGACTTGTACCTGTCCATAAGAAGAAGCTTCAGCGCTGGTGCTGGGGGGGGCCTCCCTCTTCACCTCGGGGGCCGTCTCAGGGACCCGGACCCTCACGAAGTTGATGACGTGGTGCAGGTTGGAGAGGAGGTTGGTGCCGGGGAACCAGCTGTCGTGGCAGTGCTCCTCGATGCAGGGCTCCTGGAGGAAGAGGAAGAAAACCAGGGACTGTTAAAGTGCTGGTCTGCAGGCCGGGGCGGGAGAAAAACGGGTCCGGGTCTCACCTCGTCCCCCTTGTTGTCCTGGACCTGGTTGTCTAAGCCCAGCTCGATGAGGTACAGCACCATGCACAGCACGTGTTCAGACATGTTGTGGTGATCCATCCAGATCTAGAACACACAAGCATCAGTTTACACTGGAGAACCAGATTAATTCACTATGATTTAACATTAAACATTAAACATGCATCGTAATTATAATGCATTATTGTAATTATTCATTCAAATGCCCCCATCACTTTGAGATGCAAACTAAATATTGAAATCTCTGTTATTACTTATAATAATTTATAAATATATATTAGATAATATTGAGAAAGATTCTTATTATATTCCATTTTAACCTGTCAGTTTTTAAGCAATAAGCAGCAGGCGCAATAAAAAAATAGTTAAAACCACCTGGAAATCCATGTCTGACCTTTTATGATTCCTTTGTACCTTAAAGTTCATAGAATTAAATTCATAGAGAAGTCTGGACTATTTCATTCATAAAAGACCACTGGCTAGAAGCTAATTCAATATATGTAAACTTAAAAGATTCAGAATTGATAGGAAGTGGAGAAAGAATTTGGAACCAGAATTTTTCTAATTAACAAAGCCCAATCCAACCCTTATACTTTAGAGGCAAAAAAAAAAATCCCTTTCTCCACATGCATATTGGTCCAACACGTCTTCAAAAACCACAACTATCAGGTTTAGCTGCTAGTTTATTCCTATAGAGGAGAACCATACTCCACTTACTCCATGATGCGTTCACAGACCCTCAGGAAATCCCAGCACTATCACCCAAGAGAACAGAATCTGGGCCTAAACTCATTTATTTTCATAAATGAACACACACAAACTTGAACAGCTTTGTCATCATCTCACAAACCTCTTTTTTAAGAAGACGCTGTTTTTAAAACATCAATGACTCCAGACAAGGACGTCATCACTTTAGAAACTTTTTAACGGCGTTGAAGCAGCCGTGAAAACACGAGTCAAATCAGGTCAAAACGACTCAACCCAACTCATACTAAACAGAATCGGGTGCAGCGTGGCGCTGCTCCGTCCCAGCCGCCCCTGAAGGCCTCACCTTGTACAGCAGCGTGAAGATGACGATGTGCAGCGTCTTGCAGTGCAGCAGCCGGATCAGGCCCCGGTAGCAGGGGTGCAGGGGGGTCCGCTCCTTGTAGGGGGGCCAGGGGTTGCCGGTGTGGACGGCAGACTGCTTCAAACTGGGTGACGGGAAGAGATTATTAAAAAAAGAACAATCAACCGCATGTTAATGGTCCACACCACACCAGCAGAGGTGTGTTAGCTCACATGCAACAGAAGGTTAAATTTCCACATGAAAGCGCGGCGACGACGGGGGAATTGGGACTTTGGTGACGTGATATCGAGCGTTGTTCTGGGTAATAAACTGTGCAGAAGCTTTTAGTCTATGCAACAGCGGGGGCCCCGTGGGGTCTCTGACTCTATTAGTGATGATGGGATCATTGTTACATAAACCAGCGCCGGCCTGACAGGCCATCCATCATCTTCAAAATGGCGCGAACGGGCAACATAAGTCTGGTGTTAAGACTCAGGTATCGTTTAGATGGAGGAAAGCGGCTCGGGTTCACGTGGTTTTTGGCTAACCTGGGGTTGTACGAGGAGCGTGATTAACCATCAGTTATCCGTCTTCACTTCCAATTACAGCTACAAAAAAATAAGGCCCAAACCCCCATTATAAAAGGGTTATCTTCCCGACAACCCCCTCAAACACTGAGGTTCCAGTTTGTATAATTAGCATCTTCACCCGTTCCAATAACCACGAGGGAAATGAGCCCCTAGCTCCCCCCTAACCCCCACCCCCACCCTCACCACTGGCATGTTTGTCTGACCAGATATCTGCACCATAATCAAACGACAACGATTTCCTCCATTCTATTACAATTTAGCCTGAAATATTGATTTTTTTTTTCCTGACAGCTGTTTAATTGAAACCAACTCCAGTCCCTGATGGACTTGATCTTTCTTATCACGGCGCCTTGTAAGCGGGCGACAGGGACGACCTTTGACCCTCGACTGAGGTGATATAAGGAGGATATAATGAAAAGAAAAATTACAACATATATATTTGACTATCTAAAAGCATTAGATGCCCGTGTTATATGAAGCAGTTGATTTTTGGGGGAAACTGAGGTGATTAACTTACAATGCTGAGTATCTGTCCATTGCTGACTGAACATCTCGCCGATAGACTGTTCTCAGAATGACCATGATGGGGTCAAACTCCTTCTCCCACACCTCGGCTGGGAGACAAAAGGAACAAAGCTGCTTTTTAACAGCGGCTACAGACTGACATTGGTTGTGTGGTTTGTTTTAATGGTGTAATACTGCCCCCCAGTGGCCGGATGAGGAGTAGACACAACCTGATCAGGCCTCACACTCAGCATCTATTCTAACTTCTGACCATAATTAGAACACAAAAATAATGTTAAAGTACAAAGACTGAACATTTTATAATGTTTCAAGTTAAACAGCCATGTCGTATGAAATACAAATATCTATACAGGATACGTAAAATTACAGCCAATAAACCCTTTAACATCATATTAATAATAATAATGAGCTGCTTGAAATCTACTCTAAGAACTGGAATGCATCTGTAAACAGCATTCTAGAAATGGAACAAATTTATAGAACGAGAAAACAAGAATTTCAAATATTTCATTGGATCAAATATGTGAATCACAAAAATCCAATATTAGCAAGTATTTATTGGATGGTAAATGCTTTATATCTAGTGCATACTTACAGCATATTTGTTTGTTTTTGTTGCATTTGTTACATATTTTATTATTTTTTCAATATAAAAGTACAGATATAAATAAAAGAATATGTAGTAAACTGTCCTAAAAGAGAATATATCCTCTCTTAGTTATGCAAAATATCTAAAAAAAGAATATGCATGATGCATACAGAAGTCACAGTTAATAAATGTAATAAACCTTATGATTAATGCACTACAATTGACAAGATTTTAATCTGCTGCATAACATTATCCTATTAAATTCTCAAACTTCTGTACATATAAATTATATTATATTTCCTATACACAAATTAATGTTGTTTAGTATTTACAGAAGTTTGAGAAGTTAATAAAATAACATTACACAACAGATCTGAATCTTCAGAGTCATCTTTAGTGCATAAGTCATAAGTTTTACTGTATTTATTAAGTGTGGCTCATTCATGCTTCATGCATGTTCTTGTTATGGACAATTTTAATTTTCATATCAACTTCTACTGTATTTATGGTGAGTTAATGAGAACATTAATAAGCAAACATTTTTTTAGGATAGAGGACAGTAATTTGCATTAATTTACAGTAAGTCTAACCTGCATCCCTGCTAAGACCATTATTGACCAGTAGAGGGCAGTAATCAGACAAATGAGTGCAGCATCAAGGATGAATGTACAGAATAAAGGTTTTCTGGCACTAAAATAAGTAAAGTCTGATATCTGGACAGTGTTGGTAGTTCTCAGTCCACTCACACTTCAGAAATAAAACCCTGGAGTCTAAAACCCAATAAACACCACTCTTATAGGTTTAAACCTTCCTTATCCACTTCCATGCAAATTAAACATCCACTGATGGCGTGACGGTTCTGAGGAGGTTAACAGGTTATTCATGGCTGTGGTCCATTAGTGCCTCATGCCTCCAGCCCCCCCAGGGTTCCTCCTACCTTTGGGGGTGTACATGCCCTGCTGCATGGAGCCTCCAGGCTCAAACACCGGGGCCTTGAAGTCGGCCACGGCCGACAGCATCTCCTCGAAGCTGCAGCTGCCCGGCACGATGCCGCTCTTCGGGTTGGGGTTCTCCGGAATCTGGGAGAGCTGCTTTAAGGAAAAAAGGCTGTCAGACCAGATAGAGACTTTTATTTTGAGTGTTTGTTGAATTTGTGAAGGATACGAGGTCTAACAGAGCGCTGTGGGTTCGGTCGTTCATACACAGCTGGGAGACCATCTCAGAGCGAAGGATCTCGTCGTCCGTCATCCCTGTGAACAACAAAGAGCTGATTTACTGCAGCGCACAGGGCTCCAACAGGCTTATTCAACCTAAATTATTTTTAATACCCATTTCACAGACCTTCCAGCAAGGAAAAAAACATTTTTTGTTCATTTATATTTGTATTAAACACATACAGAGTCCAGACTAAATATTTATGGACTAAACCTCGCCTGTAAAAAAGTGAAAAAGTGCGTCCATATGCATGAATTAAAGATGTGCCAATAATGGTTTTATACATAAATATCTAACGTGTGTATACACACATATGATCTTCATATCATAATATTCAGTTAAGGTTAAGTCAGTTTATCTATGAATAATAAACCCAGCTGAACGTGTCCTTAAATCATAGCTACGCAAATAAAACAATCAGTGGTATTTTACAAGGCATTGTGTTTTTGTTATCAAATTTGTGTTTACATTTTCTTTTTTACAATAATTAATATTTTCTTTTTCTTATCCTTCAGACCAATTTAACTACTGTTGTAAAATAAAATGCAGACACAGTCAAAGTTCACATGAACTACCTGTGATATGAAGTTTAATAATTAATAAGAGTGAGACGGGGAAAGCTGAAATACATCCTGCACAGCCTGGTGTAGATTTGATCTGCTGGTAAAATATTTTATTATTCTGCATTATGGTTTCTACCTGCAGATATTTTCAAGTACAAAAGGTCAAGAAATTCGGCTATTACAGAATGAAGTTAGCGAGGTTTTGTTAATGAAATGCATCGATAGTTTGTACTTCAACATTTTTTTTTTGCTGTTTTTGCAGTCGTCTTTTTCCCCCCACTCACCTAAATGAATGCGGAGGCTGGTCAGAATGACCAGGAAGGTCAGGGCTCCCTCCAGCATCGGCCTCTCCTGCTCCGAGTCCAACACGGCGTTCTGATGCAGCGACGCCATCGTCAACAGGTCGACCACCTTGAACCTGACGGGATAAAAAAAAAAAAAACATCAAATACAAAACCGCTAAGCTGCACAAATCATGAATGTTGTAAAAGCGTACGAGAACCACGGAGTTTACCTCTCAAAAACACTGGAGATGAAGTAGTCAGGATCAAGTCTCGATGCACAAACCTGCAAAAACACAGAAAAATCAACGTTGAACAGGGAAAAAACATGAAGACACTCCAGTAAGTGGGTCTAATTGATTGATTGATTGATTGATTGATTGCTCACCTGCAGCAGGTAGATGTCCGGGTCGATCATGGAGTTGCAGAAGTGCGACTGGACGTAGGTCATCGCCTGTCCCTTGATCTGCAAACCGTTCCTGACCCACATGTTGCTGTGGATCTCTGACAGACACGCCTGCACGCACCAATATCAATTAACTAACTACAAATATTAATTAACACGTGAAGATGAAGACAAAAACGGGTTTCAGCAAGTTAAATTCAAGTCTTTTTGCACTCATGTAAAAACACTGTATTGTTGTTCACTTCTGTAAATACCTTTTTATGTATTTTTGACCATTATCTACGTATATTTTGAGCATATGTGCACAGGAAAGAGTCAAATTCCTTGTATCGTCACATATAGTTGGAGAATAATGATTATGATTCTTTTCCTATTTCACAAACATACCAGCATCTTTTTTTAATCTGTTCATTTATATAGACATTAAATGCGTTCTACAGCCATATAAACCCTGATCTGTAGTACTGAGGTCATTGTGAATATGATGAGCTACAGCAAACAGAATGATAAAAACGTATTTATTGATTTAATTAAATGCAAGTTATGACCATATAAAATATTTTTTCCCACTAAAACCTGCATTAAAAGCTGTAGCAGTTAGCTCGTTGTGAATATGATGAACTACAGCAATCAGTGCAGGAAAAGGAATTTAGTTTATTTTTTTGAAAGTGAAAAAAAGGGAAAAAAGTAACTTGCAGACAGTTTCTGGTAAAATGTAAAGGTGACAGTAATATTCTGGTGATGTTTCTGTATTCTAAACTCTTTATTTATATGTACAGTGACTTGGTCTCTGGTTAAAAGCTCAGATAAAACTAAACGTTAAAATCCTAAATTAAAACACTTCTAGGACTCCATGTTGTGATACCTGTATCTGGAGCGGATGCACCATGATCTTCATCAGCATCTCCTGGTCCGGCAGCAGGCTGTCCAGGTCCAGGCCCTGGCACTTCACGGCCTGGAGGTTCAACCAAACAACAACAAGCTCATCACACGCGATCCTGCAGAGAGATCCTGAGTGTCTGAGTCCTAAAGGGAAGGAAGGTGCTGCTGTACCTTACTGAGGAACATGGCGTAGTAGCGGTGCAGCGGCAGGTGGAACGTCACCTGGTTCGGAGCAGGCTGCGAAACAGAGATAAAGACATGAGGGAACAGCAGGAGGCTTCACCTGCATCCAGAGAGTTTTGTCCCCGTTAAACTCACCTCGTCAATGAAGCCGATGGAGTCAAACCAGATCTGGAGCGTCTCCAGACAGTAGCGCACCACGGTTTTCGTGTATTCCTGCGTCTCCTGCACGGACGATTTCATATATTAAAAATACACAATGTTATAAAGCAGAGGGTGTGAGCTGATTTAACTTCATGGAAATTCTTTTCGCAACTGCTGGAATGAAAAAGTTTGCTTTTACAGCATCTTTTCTTCTCAAAAATTGCAAGGCAATTACCCATAATAATTAGTTAATAGATCATTAGTAAATCGTTAATTAATGACTTGTTAACAGTTTGTTAAAGATTAATAACAATGTCCTATAAATCAGACTATTAATGAATTCTAAGCGAATTAGTTATAAGGGAAGTTTCATTTAATAATTCTATAAGTATATTATTTACCTGTAATAACTATACAGTTATGTACACTCATTACATATATAGTTATATCTAAAGTATACTTATTGGTATATTTTACAAATAGTATATTATTATAGGTATATTTATTAAGTGTTAATAAATGAGGAATAGTTAGAACCTTAGAATAAAGGTTAAAACTATTAACTGATAATCAACAAGTCATTAATAGGTAATTCACTTCATAATCCATTACTAATTTATGAGGTATTGTAATAAGTTAATATATAGTTAACAAGCTGTTTATAACTCATCTAACAGCTTGTAAGTCTATAAAGCTCAGTTATAAATCCTTGCCAATAACTCATTAATTAACAGTTTACTAATGATCTATTAACTATAACAGATTTTGTGTCGTTAAAGCAACATGTGATTTTCTGCTTGAGTTTGACCACAGAGAGAACGATGATTTAACCTCCACATTTGTGTAAAAACACCAGGAAACGTGTTTGCACGTGTTTCTCAGTTATTTCGGTTGTTGAATGCGAGACGTTTGCATCCTTCACTTCCTGCGATTCCTGCCGCTTCCTGTTTTTTTTTCCCCCGTTTTACTCACAGTACGTTTCAAGAAATCGCTTGGATTTTTTGGTTGAATTTGCATTAATTATAATGTGAATTTAAGGACTCCCGGGACTTACTTTGACTTTGCAGTGCGTCAGCAGGCCCCACATGGGCTGTGCACAGGCCTCCAGCTCCGCTGCAAACGCTGCGTAGTACGTCTGAGACTCAAACTCCACGTGTTCGTTCAGCTCACGCTTGTTCAGGTTCATACCTGCAACAACAGTGATTTCCTAAACATTAGAGCTCGACTACATGTTACCAGGCTCCTTACACCTGTAATAAACAATAAAACACTGTATTTTTATTGAAAAAATAGGTGAATAACGTCAGTGTTCTAACAGATTACACCCTACACTTATAAATCTGACGCGTTCAATCTCTATAAAACAGGATTTAAAGCAGGAGTTGTGCTGCAGACAAATGTAAGTGACACAGCACATAACATCAGCGACAGAATACTGAGCCCACTGTGCCGGGGTGAGCGTTATTTATAGGGCTGAGAGGCACTAAATACGATTCTAACTCACCCGCGGAGATTCATACGCCCCACGACTCCCTTATTCACCACACACCATTATGACCAGACAACAGAGCAGGTCAGGCTTTGTTTGACTCTGCATAGAACCACTATATGAAAAAAGTCCAACTGGACAAAAACATTCGAATAAATTGGATTTTGGCCTCATGGGTTTTGTGTGACGGCTGCATTAAAAGTTAAAGTTGAATGTTCATCAAACCAGCGGACACACATCCCTGAACAGGTGCAGCAGTTCTATGCACAATCAAAGAAAACAAATATTCTTTTAATTTCCAATCTATAAAACAGATTAACAGCATATGGACATTTTACGTCTGTGCAGGTTTTCACACGCACTCTTGGTTTTAAATACCTGGGGTTTTCATGCACTAAATTTCAGAAATAAAAAAAGCCTCTTGGATGAACTTAAATCCATCTAAGAATTCCAGGAACTTTTCTCTACAACTCCACAAGAAAAATATTAATATGCAGAACTTGCAGGACTTTGCAGAAATAGAATGTATGGCTACGTTCAGCTTGCAGCACTGATCTCATTTTTTCCACTTTTCTGTCCTAAAACTGATCAAATCTGAGCTTTTGCCTTTTGTCTTTTCTTCATTTAAATAAAATATGTTGTACATGTGCTGGTTATGGCAGGACAAGAACTTTAAAAACACCAGATACTCACCAGCATCTGCGTTTACTTCCATTCATACTGCATAGATATATTTTATCTTATATTTTAAGCCACTACTGACACAGGTTCTCATGTCATACAGTCAAACATTCTCCTTTAATGTTGCTTTAATCTATTTAATAGTGTTTACACATGGCAATTACTTTAACTTCAATTTTCTAAAAGGCTGTAATAAAAAAGATCTATGTTTTTACAGTTAGGTGCTTTTATTTTGAAAAAAAATATATGAGGTCACATGACCAGTCCCAAACAAATGTCACTCGATCTGGGTAAATATTTTTTTTCTTTCACATTTAAATTAATTTTGATGTTAAGTGTTTTTTAATATGCTAATATGCTATGGCATCCAGGATATTACCAATGAAGACCATAAATAAAATTAAATTGACAGACTAGCTTTAATGATAAATCGCCCATGTTAAATCACATTAAATTATGCTAACAACAGTGGAAATAAAACATTCCAGTGGTTCAAATGAACATTTAATAAAATACTTTCAGTTTCCACTGCCAAGATAACTTAATAATATACAGGACATTTGATTTTTTCCCCCCAATCATTTTCCATGTTTTCTAGGAACATGTGGGAACCCTGATGTATTTTTTTTAGGTAAATATCTATACACTTGCTGTGTTGTGTCACGTATAACTTGCATTTATTGGAAATGTGAGTGCATTAACAAAATCAACAGATTTCACAAAATAAAAATCCTATTCGAGCACTACGCCCTGCAGCACGTAGCCTGTAATTAAAATACGATTCATTATGACTTACCTTGAAAGAAGGACACGAAGCTCATCCACAGCAGCAGCAGCGAATGGTCTTCCAGGAACTTCTTGGCCACGCTTTGGTGTGAGAGGATGTTGATGAAGTCGCTGACCAGCGGCCAGTAGGTGTTGTTCTTCAGCAGAGCTTCGCTGCAGTTCACCACCACGTGGCGGCTGTTCTCCTCATCTGAACGCAACAGGCAACATCCATGAGTTTGTTTTAATTCAAAAGTTTGTTTTAATTTCTCTTGAAGCTTTTAATGTTTTATGTAAAGCACTTTGTGGGTACAAAAACGTAACTTATCGACATTTGTGTTATGTGGGATATTTATTTCGAAGCCTATTTAATCATTATAAGCCAAAAAATTTAATTCAAAGGGTCTAGATTTCTCCTTTTCTATCATATTTTTTTTTAATTGTATCTTGAAGCTTTTAATGTTTTATGCAAAGCACTATGAAAAAACAAAAAAACAGCAAAGCATGCATTAAGTTATCGTCATTTGTGTTGTGTGGGATATTTATATTTAATCAATATGTGCCTAAAATTTTATTTAGAAGTTTTAGAATTTTCTTTTTCTATCAAGGTTTTTTTTTTTCTTCGATTGCATCCCAGTGTACCATGCTGGCTCTTAAGGCTTGTGCAACACAATTAGTTAAAGTCAAACATTTTGTGGAAAGAATATTAAAATTTTAATTTAAAAGTTTTATATTTTTCCTTCTCAATCAAGGTTTTTTTTATACATTGTATCTTGAAGCTTTTAATATTTTATGTAGAGCACTTTGAATTACCTTGTTGTCAAAATGTGCCATATACCAGACTAAATTCAGGTGCACCTAATAGTCCAGAAATTACGGTATATCATTGTTTGCTTGTTAAGCAAATTTTTAGACCATAAAAACAAACCCTCATGCCGTGGCAGCCCAGATACTTCCAGTGTGGCGAGGTGTGTCGGACGAACACTGGACTCACCCTGCAGTTCGCTCTTGATGAGGCAGCTCTCCATCATGTAGAGCAGCACCGTGACCATGACGTCCAGGAGCTGGCACTCCTCCGTCACGTGGCGAGCCAGCTCCTCGTTGCTGAACAGCTGCACGCTGATGTGCACGATGCGGTTGGACATGGTGTCCGACTCGTGGCTCTTCATCAGCGTTTTCATGATGAACGCGTAATGCTGCACAAACGTTTTTGTAAAGGTGATCTGCCAGAGAGGAAGGCAAGCGCAATTAAGACTTGGGAAAAAACTAACATAATTAATTCATTATTTGTACTCGAGCAAGTATAATAGTATTAAATAAGTGGAAATATGAGGATACCTTGTAATCTTGATCTGGCAGCATGTTGAGTAAGAAGGTGACCATCTTCTGAGGAAACTCGTACTTTATCGTCCAGAACAGCAGCTCCTCCAAAAAACATTTATGCTTCAGAGATTCAATAATAAACGGGTCTGAGGGCAGAAAAAGGAAGAGAATCAGGAGGTTGGTTCCTGGAACATTATACATGTGTTTATTTCACATAAAGTGAGATTTTACCTTTTGTGTTGCTACTCAACTTAACTCTCTTCCTCTGCCCAACAGACTGCCCTGCATCTTGGTCCTCCTGGAAATGAAAGCCAAAAGTTCTAATTCAAGAAATTCTAAAGTATTTTAGTCCATTTTTATTTTAGTCAGTATTCTTTCTTTAGTCTTTGACAGCAGGTTGGTAGTAATGTTAATCTACATTAATCTGAGCAGGGATCTGTAACAATAGGAATTATTGATAGGAACCTTTGTTCAGTTCATTTTGACACAGGGACATGTTTTAAAGTGACACCACCGAGCTGAAAGTTTCCTACAGGCTAAATGTTTAATAAAGTGTGTAACTCAGCAGGTTAAAACAGGAGCAGAGAGTAAAGCTTCTGGTGATAAAGGAACAGACGTCACCTGATTTAGTGCTGACTTTTTTTAATTAAATTTTAAGTCTGTGATGAAAAAAGAAAAGTTTTTAATATAAAGTAGATTTTGTTTCGTCTTCATTTCATCACAGTCAGTGGTTAAAGGTTATCATCATGAAAAAAATCTGAATAAATTAACACTGTTTTTTACAGAAGGCCTAAAAACACAACAAGTTACTGAACAGTGAGTAAAGTTAAATAAAAACTGGTTGTAACTGGTTATTCTGGGATGTTGATTCATACCTCTTTACTGGTCATGTCCGGGCTTCCTGGTACAGAGTTTCCTAAGAAATTAAGAAAAAAAAAATCATTCACAAGCATTCATTGGCAAACACAAAGGTTACTGAGATATCAGTTTGCAGAAAAATAAAAATAATTGCTGCTAATTTGTTTTTTAAGCTGTGTTCAGCTGTGGCTTCAGAGTGAGACACGTCGTAACCTGGAGGGTCACGATTCTCTGAATCCACGCTTCAATCCGACCTTTGATTTTAAACATTCTACATGTTCAGCACATTCAGCACATTGAGCTAGTGAATCACCATTTGAACTTTTTGGAGCTGCAGAGTGTAAGGTATTATTAGTGGAAAAAAAGGGTTTTATTATATTTTTTTATTGCTGCATGGCAAAATGAAATAACCAGAAGGTGCATTATATATTCTCAGTAAACCAACAACTCCCAGTGTTCATGCACGTACGTGCTTAAGGCTGTGAAATTACACAATTAGTTAATTTTTGTGAAAAAAAATTAATTTAAAGTTTTAGATTTTTCCCCCCTTTCAGTCAATGTGCTATTTATCTGACTAAATTCAGGTGCCCCTAATAGTCCAGAAATTAAGGTATATCATTGTTTGCTTGTAATTAAACAACAAGTTGAAATCATCAATTTTATTTAAAATTTTAGATTTTTCCCTTTCAATCAATGTTTTTTTAAGTCTTTTATTATGATTTACATAAAGCATGTTGTATTACCTTGTTGTCAGATGTGCTGTATACACCTGCCTAAATTCAGGTGCACTTAATATTCTGGAGATTACGGTATATCACTGTTTACTCGTTAAAAGAAAATAGGTGCATGCATGCTATGAAGAATTAGAAAAAGAGCATCTTACCCAACAGAACCAGAGCTCCTGCTCCTCCTTCAGCTCCAAGACTGACATCAGCTGCAGCTCCTTGGACTTTCTCCTCCACCGACACCAGCCCCGAGTTCTTCAACGCTGACAAATACTTCTCATAGTTCTTCTTAGCATGTAAGTTCTCCTCTTGGCCTGTGGAGGTGGAGCAAAGCAGTGTTGACGGCAACATTTATTATGTTGTAATCTGAGGTAAATACACAGCGCTGGATCAGATATTTATGAAAGAATTCATTAAGGTACTGATTTTATATCACATTATTATTAATATATATTTAATATTTTTAACAGTCTAAAACCTCATATTCAAATTTTGACATTTTCACAGAGCTTCATGTGAGTAGAAATCATCCAGATACAAAAAATTCAAAATAAGAAAAAATTGAAAATCAATTAGATGTATAGTTTGTGAAAAGGCTGAATTGATTTTAAAAAGGATATTGATTCACAATCAAGGGGAAAAATTTAAAAAATAAATAAATGAAAATTAAGAGACAAGATTCAATTAATAGGATCCTCCATAATTAAATTGATTAGTACCAGTACATTGACATCTGATTTAAAAAAATAAATATATCTTTGCACACTAATACAGGCCAACTAGTGATGCATTTCATTTTTTAGTAATAAACAACTGAAATTTTCACATAGGCCTCTACACTTTGATAATCTCACTTATTTTCATTGTCAATATTTTACCTTTGACTATTCAGTTTGTTTAGAGAAAAACAAATCAAGGTTTAAATAAAGAATTATAGCTTATTTTAGGCCAAATCTTCTCTCTTCTATGAACTCCATCACTCCAACAACGACTCGTATTTATTCACCCATGCTCAGCTCCTTGAACGTCTGCTGGTTGGTCAGGATCTTGGTGAGGACCGTCCTCATCGCCCCGCCCATCTTCGTCAGCTCTTCCAGGAACGAGATCTGAGGTTCCAGCTGCTGCAGAACCTTCTGGAGATCTCTCTCAGTCGAGGTGTCTGCTCCAGATAAGAGATTCATACGAGAGCTGTGGTTTACAGCTTGCGCAACAGAGGCATTTAATATTTAATTTGGATCAAGACATTCAGGTCATATACACTTCTGGTCAAAAGTTTTAACACCTTCATTTCTCAGGTTTTATTAAAATTAGAATAGTTTAATGAATGCTAAGCCCAGAGGTTTGATCTGAACCACCTGCTGTAGGATGAACTCCTAACTAACTAGGTATAGAACATCAGGTTCTGCGTAGCTGTAGAACTGGTCAATAAAAATGGAAAAAGTGTGTTCTAAAACTTCTAAACACTAGTGTATGAAAAGGTCAAATTCAGAGCGAACGTGGGGCTCAGATTTTTGTTTTCAGATGGACAGAGATATACGTAATTTTTTTGTAGTTGTGGCTTTTGCATGAGTTGTTATCTGGGTCAGAATGTATGCACGGGGCCGTGTGTCTCTGGCTATTTGTCGTTAGCGTTTTCACCTGGTTCAACGTATCCGTCCCTCAGATACTGAATGATGCAGAGGATGAAGCGAGGAAGAACCATTTCTGACATCAAGAGAAGGTCCCGGGGTATCGAGGGGACGTTTTCTCCTGTTCTCAACCGATGCCGTCTGCAAAACCTGCCAAAAATAAAGAAAATGCATCAAATATATTCAACTATGCATGTTCTGTACCATTTAAATATCATTTAGATATTAAAGAAAAAAGGCCTCTTGTTGGAATAGAAAACAGAAACTATGTGCAGTTGTGGTAAAATATCTGCAGCCATTCCATGAAATCAATTTTTAATAAAATGTTTCTACATGTGCAATGCTTGTGGTTATATGCAGTGCCTTGGAGTAAATACTGGGTTGGGTTGCACATAACTATAGTGTGATTCACAGCAACACAGGAACTACCTCACCTCTCTTTGCTCATATTGATAAGACTGGATTTGACAGTCAAAACAAAACTGAAAAGAACTGTCGAGCTGTGGTTTGCTGTCATATTCTGCATTAGCTGCTTGACACTAACAAAACTCTATATACACGTTATTCAGCAACACAACACACAGTGATAATTTGTGTATAGAACTTTCAAACACAGTTTAATTATGAAATTAAAAACAAATACATCTCTCTGCTGATCAAATATTCCTCCTGCTTTGCATTTCTGCAATATTTGCAGCATGCTGCACAGACATACTGTATATACACTTAAATAAATTAGGATTTATTTAATTATGCATCATATATATATATTTTTTATCAGTGAAAGCATCATTCCTAAGATCAAATTTTCTTATTGAGTTAATTTAGCCTATTCTTGCTTATATATTTGGTTGCAATGTTGCAAGGCTTCACAAGTCTGTTTACATTGAATTAATTATATTTTTATGTATATATTTGATTGCAATGTTCCAGTGTTACACGGCTCTGAGTACACATTTATTTATTGTAGAAAGTCTATCTTTTCCAATGCGATAATTTGTCATATATATATTTGACATATGGGTAGTTAAACTATTTTAACCGAAATACTGGGAAGAAATTCACTATACAATGCAACCATTAACTGCAGTAAAATAGAATATTGTGCTAATTAAACCTATAAACAACACCAATACAGTCATACATTCAATATAGAGATAGGCAGGTGTAGATTTCAGGGGATGCCTCCCCCTCACGTGCATCTGAAGGACTTTTATTTTGTAAAAAAAAAATAATAAAATAATCATGCATCATGTCTTGATGCAGCAGAGATCATATTTGAAGAAAAAAGGTGATCCACCGTAGAATAAACATTTAAAAGAAATATAGAATTAAAACGTTACTGAATTCTCCTTTGACATGTCACCTGTTTTTTTTCTTTCATCATAAATTGATGCAGAAAAAAAACCATCAATCTGTGCCTAATAAAATCACCAGAAGGCATTAAATGGAGTGTTTGACAGTCCAGAGTTACAGCAGATGCCCCGGTGTTGAAAATAAACACACGCCCTTGTATGGCTAAGTTTTAGAGTAAAATCAGGTGTAAGATTCATTGTCAGGGCTGAGTTAGCTCGATGCTAACTCGCCCTAAATGACAGCAGGTAGAACATTTCGGACAGAATATTCTCGACGCTGACACCGATACGCGAACCGAGGACGCGTTACTGGCTGTTAATTCCGCTCACTTTGCCACCGAGAACCCGTGAAATGATATCGGTGTTTCGGTGCAAGGAGTGACCGGGTTAACTGGTGACTCGAGTGGCGGTTAGCAGCTCTGCTAATCCACCTTTCCCCACAAGAGAGCCCGACGAATATAAGATGTAATAAATATTTGAGTTGAACGTTCAATTCGATATTGTTAAGGCACCTGCGAGCCGCCGTCGCTACGACAACCACTGACACCTCCGGGGCGAAAGTCACCAGGGAGCACGGTCACCGGTTACACCGAAACACCGGCTGAGTTAGCATCGCTAGCGGGACAGCGCCGTTAGCCCGCAGCTAGCCCGGGGGACTCACCCCGTCTCTCGCATGACATTCCCGTCTCCACAGTCGCAGGCCCCGCCGGCCTGGCTCCGGAACATGTTGAAATCATGGCCCGTGTGGTCCCCGTTGTTGAAGCACTCGGCGCAGAGCGACATGCACGGGGAGATGCCGCAGGTCCGGCATCGGTACGCCACGAAATTCGCGGTCCACACCAGCCCGCACAGTGTCGCGTTGTCATAGGAGCGGACCGTTTTACAGAAGTCCTCGAAGCCGTCCCCTCCCGCGATCAGGCATTTACACCAGTCCAGCGCCTCCGTGTCCGCGGCGGGTTTCTCGGGATTCAGCACCGCGTCGAGCAGCTCCTGGAGCTGCCGGACGCCGGAGGTGTTGTCAGTCCGGTTCAAGTCTGCCTTCAGGTGGGCGGCGGTGGCTTTCTTGTCCCGGCGAGGCAGCAGCGACGCCGCCATCATGCACTCTGGCTTGTTGTCCACAAATTTATTTTTGTTGTCTTGCCTCCATGTTCTCGGGTTTTCTCGCGATACCCGCTCGCAACGCTCGCCTGTTTTCGTTGGCTCGAGCGGAGGCTTGAACGTGGAGGCGGGCCTCCGGGCGAGTATTTTCTTTAATCTAGGATGATTCTGGAATAACCCGCCCTACTATGCTTCTGATTGGTTTATTCTGTCTTCTCGCCTAACCTTAACCAATCCAATTTATGAAGGCAACGAATTCTAGCCAATCAGAGACAGCCTAGAGCGGGTCGTCCTAGAAAAAAAAAATGTTCCCCTGAGGGGTTTCAGAGAAGACTCCGTTAATAATGCAAGTGAAAAAAGATTAATTGGTTGTTTTTAATATTATTAGTTATTAATATGAGGTAATAAACAATGTTTACTTTGTTGAATAACACTTGATGACTTTTATGCAAGACTACACATATCACATTACTGGAACTGATCACTTTTACATTGTTTTTATTATAATTTTATATATTGTATTATTATTGTTGTGTATGTATATGTGAAGCGAGACTTGCAAAGGAAGATTTCCAACGCATGGTGTAAACTGTGGTTTTACTGTGGATAGATATGACAATAAACTTATTGAACCTTGAACCTTGAGTAGATGAACGATGATGCTGGACAAAAGAGACAATTTATAAAAAACCTCTTCCGTTTGTAATACCTTTTAAAACGAGTTTCTATATTACAAATTCTTGTGGTGTATAATTTATAAAATCTGCATAGTCATAAATAGACATACCCTATTTAATACTCTAGTTTAGAAACAAATACTTAATTGATAATTGTCTCTGTATTTATGGCAGTTGGCAGATTCTGTCAGTATATTGCAGTATATAAAAATAATAAAGCGGGTAAATAATAATAAATACGTATCAATCACAAATGAATGTGCAAGGGAGGAACCACTAACATGGAGCACCGGGACTGTGTCGGATTATTTTGATTGATGCACAGACGCTTGCGGAAGTCGTGTGTGAACCATGCTAGAAGCTAAAAAACTATGAAACTGAAGGAGTTAGAGAGCTGCCTGCAGCAGGTGGACACGTTCGATGATCCCAAAATCCTCCTGGAGCAATATCCGACCAGTCCTCACATTGCTGGTGAGATGACAGCTGTTGTTTATTTGTATTTATTTATTTGTTGTGTGTTAATTCGCTGTGTTGTGTTGTTCTCCTCAGCCTGCATGCTGTACACCATACACAACACGTTCGATGACATCCAGGGAAAGCTGGTGGCGGATCTGGGATGTGGATGTGGAGTCCTGAGCATCGGGGCTGCGATGCTGGATGCAGGGTGAGTGAATACATCCCATAATACTCCTGATAATGCACAATACATCCAATAATACTACAGATAATACACTATACATACCATAATAATCCTGATAAAACAGGATACATACCATAATACTCCTGATAATGCACAATACATCCCATAATACTCCTGATAATGCACAATACATCCAATAATACTACAGATAATACACTATACATACCATAATAATTCTGATAAAACAGGATACATCCCATAATACCCCTGATAATGCACAATACATCCCATAATACTCTTGATAATACACAACACATCCTATATTACATGTCATAATACATCCCATGATCCCATACAAGGATACCAGAGTTCGGTTATTCAAGTGTGTTTTAAAACATACTGGAATTATTCATATGGGATATTATTATCAATATTGATAATATTATAATATTGGCAAGCTTTTCCATGTTGTTATAAGTTTTACTTTTATTTTGTGTGTGTGAATTAGTTTACATGTGTATGTGTCAGTATGTTTGTGTTTTCTATTTTTTCATTTAATGTACAGAAGGGGCCTTATAAATAAAGTTTAACAGGTCTCTGCCTCCCTTCCCATCTTCCAATCCATACTCAAAACTCATGTGTTCTTTCCTCCCTCCATTGCTCCCCCTCCCTGTTGTTTGTATGATTTTATCTTGTATTTTTATCTGTTTTATCCCCCTGTACAGCGACCTTGGCTGTCCCAAAAAGGCACTTTTAAATCTAATTTATTATTATTATAAAGTTCCATCCATCCATCCATTGTCTATCCCGCTTATTCCCTTTCGGGGTCGCAGGGGTCTGCTGGAGCCTATCCCAGCGCACTTTATGGGCGAGAGGCAGGGGGATACACCCCAGATGGTCGCCAGCCAATCGTGGGGCACACACACCATTCACACACCATTCACTCTCACACTCACACCTATGGGCAATTTAGAGTTTACCAATTAACCTGAGCATGTTTTGTATTGTGGGAGGAAACCGGAGTACCCGGTGAAAACCCACGCAGACACGGGGAGAACATGCAAACTCCACACAGAAAGGCCCCAGACCCAGGCCCAAGGCGGGTCTTGAACCTGCGACCTTCTTGCTGTGAGGCAACAGTGCTACCCACCGCACCACCGTGTCGCCCTATTATAAAGTTTTAAATGAATAAAACCTTGAAATGATATAGAACCTTTCAAGAGACCCAAGGATGCTTTACACAGGGGAAGAGGTAAGTTTTGGGAGTGTTTTAAGGAGGAGTGTTCTTTAGGCATGCAGGGATTTGTACATGAGGAGAAGGATTTTTAAAAACGCCGGAGCCAGAGAAGGTGGATGAGAGTGAAGGTGATGTGTTGTCACTGTGACTGTTGCTCATGTACATTAGTCCACTTGTCCTTTTAGCAAATATCCTCAATAAGCTTCTTATCACTCTCTGCTCCATCTTTTTTTTTACAGTCTGTGCGTCGGCTTTGATGTGGACATGGATGCTCTGGAAATATTCCGGAGGAACGTGGAGGAGTTTGAGCTGTCGACCGTGGACCTGGTCCAGTGTGACCTTTGCTCTCTGGAGGCCGAAGCTTACGCCGACAAGTTCGACACCGTCATCATGAACCCTCCCTTTGGTACCAAACACAACCAGGGTGAGGGATGCACTGCTGCCGTGTTTAATAAAAGAGAAGGTCAACGTCCATGCAGCAGTGTCACTGCATTTGACGCAGACGTGGAGAATACTACATTTCCCATAATGCATCTCAACAGCATCATTCAGGCTGGTTAATTGTAAAATTTCTACATATTTAAGTATAAAATCCTATTTTACTGAGGAAGGGATAACAAACAGTAATTTTTCAAGAGGGGAATAATATATACTATACTATTAATGAATCAGTGACGAAAAAGCTAAATAAATGAAGTGCGCGTCCACCTCTACTTTTTCACACCTCTGCCTTTCCGATAATTTCATCAGGTTTGATCTTAACAAGCAGCTTCTAAAGAAAATGATTTAAGACAAATTTTAAAAAATGCTGTGATAAATGACTTACTGACTTCTACAGGATTAGTTTGTTCCATGTAGCTAGCTGCTAGCGACTAGCAACATTAGCCGTTAGCCACTGGCCCCGCCCACTGGTGAAAAAAAAAACAGCGTCTGGACCAAACCACTTTAAGGAACAGGGGGGAGAGGGGGGTAATTATTTATAAATAAACACAAGAAACGCGTTTTTTTTTACATTTAGTTGCAGTGTTATGTCTTTCACAATTTTTAATGTTCAAAATTATTTGTGTTTAAAGATTTTTTTCTTTTTTGATGGGGAGGGGGGTGTCGTGGGACCGTACCCCCCCCGGGATATTCGCAGATGTCCATCACTATAAAACACATTGACTTAAAAAAGATAAACATAGAATATTAATGATAAATCTTCCTAATTTTCCACTTATTTTCAAAAATAGAACAGAAGTAATTTGCGGTTAAATATAATTCCCCCAGATTCATAAACATACCCAGAGGAGCCAAGAATCAAATAAGCACAGGCGATAATGTAAAATTACAAAGTTCATTTAACAAATCAGGCTTTTTTCCCCCAGATTGATGCAGATAATTGTTTTATTCAATTTCTCAGGTACTAGTTGGAGATTCTCAGTCATGATTTTGCTTTGGATGTTGACATGAACAGTGAAATCTCTGCAGCATTAGAAAGGAGAAATCTGTGGTTGATGTATAAATTCAGTAAAACAGCTCCTTTAAACACTGGTTGCCCTGTCGCGTCACTTTACTTTTTATTTTTGTGCACAAGGCATGGACATGAAGTTCCTCAGAGCCGCTTTAACAATGGCCAAGACAGCGGTGTATTCACTCCATAAAACATCAACACGAGAGGTGAGTTCAGAACGCGTTCACAGCAAATCTCCAGCCGCAGGAAACAAACTGATGCTTTTCTTCTGATTCCAGCACATACAGAAGAAGGCCAACGACTGGGGAGTGAAGATGGAAGTAATAGCAGGTAGGATGATACAGTAATAGATTCTTATTCTCCCGAATAAAATATTTAATATATATATCATAATTAATATGATTCACTTTCCTTACAGGTCTAAGATACGACCTGCCGGCATCTTACAAGTTCCACAAGAAGAAATCAGTAAGTTTCACACTGTATCCGCCTGCTTTTATTCACGAAACACACTCGAACTGATGTAAATGTTTTATTTGCTATTCACATATGCAAACTTAAAAAAAGGCAAATAAAAAGCAAAGCAGATGTTCTCACGCTGTGTAGGAAGAAGAAGAAAACAACAGAAATAATAACAAGAGCACACAAATTCTAGATTTCACACAGGTCTCATGAAACCAACTAAAAATGTTCTGGTGAAATTAAATCACTGTCAAGAGAACAGATTCATGATATATATGATAAAATCAAAAGAACAACTCAAGGAGAGAAACATAGGTCGACGTGTGAGAGGCATGATACACAGGAGACTTACAAAAAGGCTGAAAACTGATGCCAAGCTTTGCGAATTGTTCTAGGTCGACATCCAGGTGGATTTCCTACGGTTCTCCGAAGCCTGAGGCTTCCACTGGAATGGATTTAAAGTTGCTTCTGTCTGCATCTTTTTTTTTTTATTTTCCCCCCACTGTTTATAATAAATGTTTTGTCAAAAGCAAAAACTCTGGTTGTGACCTTGTTACTAAGATCCGTTTTCAGTCTTGGCGACCTTTGCCGCGGGGGCGTCGCCGTCCTGGAGTTGTCGCTTTGGGGCTGCAGGAGCTGGAAGGAGAAACAAAATAATATTTATTATTAATAATAATATTACTAAGTCCTACCTGGATTCTATGTTTCTTTGTGCATGTGAGCATTACTTAATCATAGTCATTTAAGGCATTTCAGATGAAAAACAGGTAATATTTTAGTATTTTTCAGTAACATGTGTTACTATGCATTTTTTAACCTGGATTTAAATGTTTTTTGTTTTTCCTTCATACAAAGTTGCTAAAATAAAACCTTTTCCCTTCTTTTTGGCTCGTCAGAAGATTGAGATAAGTGAACCTGCCTAAATCCCCTGAAACCAGCAGGACGTGTAGATTAGAAATATCTGAGATTTATGCAAGACGGGTGGGTATTCTGGGGTATTTTGCAAGAATCATGTAAGAATATTAGGAAATGTGCAAAAAAAATTGTGATACACTGCTGATTACAGATGAATTCATGCAATCTCACCTTTTTTTACTAACTCGCTCACACTAAACGTATTGCACATCATACAGAAATTGTGAAGAAAGATGGGAAAATAAATTCTTTTAACAGGATTATACGACTGGAGGTTATTGAAATGCCAAGTGACACACAATCACAATTAGCTGCAACAGCCTGAGTTGAACTCACCGTCCTCGTCGTCACTGTCAAATTTCGTCTTTTTTCCCTGGTAGTGAGTTCTGCTCTGATCTCTGCCGCCGCCTCGTCCTCCTCTTCGGCCTCCTCTTCCTCGGCCACCTGATCGTCCTCTGCCTTTTAAAGAAAATAGAAATTAAATTATACATCAACACAAGACTACATGATAATAATAATGTCGGTATAAAATCTTGTTCATAATTAATCGTAGATCAGCAGATAGCGGGTACGGATGCTTCACCTCTGCCTCTGGATCTGTTGTAAGTTTCCTGCTGAGATTCGATGATTTTCTTGAGGATCTCCTTCTCCTGGTCGCCCTCCAGCACCTCCCACGTCACGCTGCTGTCCTTGATCTTCAGCTCCCCGCCGTGAGCCTCCTTGGCTTTGTCAAACGCCTCTTTGGCGTTCCCATCGAAGAGGAGGGTTCCCTTGTTGGGGAATAATTAATAAATCATTAAAAACATCCCTTTAAACGCTTAAGCCACAGGCTTATTTTTTCAATTTCTCTGCTATAAATGATAATAAATCTGGAATATCTCTACAAACACAAAGGTTGTTGGACTTAAACCTGGAATCAGAATAAATCTACAACATGTGAGGAGATACAGAAGAGTCAGAATCTATTTATGGTGATGATACACAGAAAATAAGTTGCAGTGTATTTTTCAGTCTTCCTGCTATAAATAAAAAATCAGGAAAATCTCTAAAAAACACAATTGTGTTTTACTACAGATAAAAATACTTTATTTAAAAACTTAACAAAACCACACTGACCCAAATCAGGAAAAAAAACACTTGAAATGAAGTAAATTATCCACAATTTAAAGGGAATAGTTCAAAGGTCATTATTCCATAAAATGCTATAAATCACTGAGGATCATTAAGAACATGAAGAATATTTTCTGTAAGATGTTTAAAAGGAGATTATAAAGGAGCCAATTAAATGATCCCACAAACAGCTCCAATCTAAATAAATCTCTAAATAGTGGTTAGTTGCAGCTACTACTGATATTATATTAAACTATTTTATTATTGTATTGATGATGTGGATATTGATGATATATATTGATGCTGTAACAGGAACAGATAAAATACTTTATTTAGTGTTGTAGCTCAGGTTTAACATGTGATTTATCAATAAAACAACGTTTTTTTTATCTTGTTCTAAGACAGTCCAGTTACCTCTTTGGCTCCTCTTGTGAAATCGACCCACTTGATTTTTCCGTGTCCGGAGAACAACTGGTGAAAATCTTCTCGCGAGACGTCTTCCAGCTCTCCTGAGAACTTGAGCAGGCAGCCGGTCTGCTCCTCCAGCAGCAGGCCCTGCAACGGGAAGCAGCGTTAGCCTCATTCTGTTCACAGCTTCCACACCAGGCAAAGACACCGACTGCAGCGTCCTACCATCTCCTTGTCTTCTGTGTGTTTCTGCTGCTGCTCTTTGTCCCTGGGGGAGAGGTGTCTGGTCAGTATATTAAACAAAAGAACTGATGTTTGGGAACCAAAAGTTCTTTGCTGTCGTACTCACTGTCGAGCTTTTGCTTTTGTCTCCTGTTTGAACTGTTTCCTCTCCTCTGCTTTCTTAGCGTGGTAATCTTCTCTGTGAGGCAGAACAGCAAAACGTGATTAATAGACAGTGATGTTCAGCTTTAGGTGATAAATTTAGACTAAAGTCATAAAAATATATAGCTTAATGCCTTTGTCACTCAGTAGAAATGTATTCTATGTCTTCTCTAGGTATTTTTGCATTTCTCCTAATTTTTCCTTTATTATATACTTAGACACACACACATACATATGTGTATATATATATATATAATGGTGTTTTTTTATACCATAATTTTAAATATATTTTTCAATTTTTTATAATTTTAAATACTTTTTTATTTTATATATATATATATATTTTTTTCTTGTTTTATACCATGATGTTATTTTTTTAATTATAGCTTCTTTTTTTTTTAATTATTATATTAAATTATTATTAAAGTATAAGTTGATAAATTTAGCCTATTACATCTTAAATCCTTCATCACCCACCAGTAGAAACTGATTCTAGAATCACGTTTTAGCTTCTGCTTGATTCTTGAAGCAGCCGCCATCATGAAAGATGGTAAATTATCATTTTATCCTGAATTTGGCAAAAAATAATTGTGTCCTTTGTCAATATGTTAAAGAGTCTGATCCTTTAAATCAGGATTAAGGGGATTTTATCACTTCCCACATCAGAATCAGACCAGAATCTTTATGGAGATACTATTAAGGGTGAGAACATGGGTCCCTTTATATTATCAAATGTATTTTTATTTACTCTAGTCAATTTTTTTTTACCCGATTTTAATTCATCTTCGTTACTTAGTCAAAGTCAATTTTATTGTCAATTTCTTCACATGTACTTGACATACAAAGGAATCGAAAATTCGTTTCTTACTATTCTCTGCGTTTACATGTACAACAACAATAAAGTGGAGGTGCACAAGACGAGACAATCCTAAACTACAATGGTAAAGTGCTAAACTAAAAACTAGAAACAAACAAACACGTATGACAGGACAAGACATATTATATGTAACTACCTTAACATGTACAGAAGAGCAGCAAAAGTTTAATACAGACATTTATTTGACTGTGAACATACCTGGACAACACGAGCATTTCGTTGTTCTTGAACGATTTGATGTCTGAACGTTGGAGGAACTCTTTGGACGATTCTTCCGTCTCGAAACAGATGAAAACTGAACCCTGTGAAGATTACAGAAACAACGGTGAATCTCACCTCTCCACGGTTGGAATAAAAGCTGAAGGACGTTTAGTTCACCTTGAACTGCCTCTGCAGGTTCCTCCTCATCTGGATGTTTTCTATCACAGCTTTACCGTTCAGCCACTCCTGGATCTCATCAAGGGACGTTTCCAGAGGGAAACCTTTCTGGAAGGAAGGAGGAGACAGATTATTGATTAAAAAAAAAAAAAGACACTGCAGCAAAATGCTAATAAAGTGACAGCAAGACCTGAATGAGATTATAGTCTGTACAATAGAAGCTATGATTGTTATAGTAAAAACATGAAGACAGATCTTTAATTTAAAAATGTTAACACATAAGAAGTCAGATCGATTTTTTCCTAAAGGAAAAAATATGTCACATTAGACACTATCGTATATTTATCCCTCGTTTTACAATTAATCTGCTTGGCAGGTTTTTTTTTGCTTAATACCACATATTTTGTCTCTTTATTCAACATATATCAGTTATAACTTTGCTGGTTAGGTTTAACAACACATTAAACATGAACTATATCAATGAAAAAATAAGTGAATCAGCTAAATTAAGCAGCCCATTACCATTTTTCTTATTGTGACATATACGTCACATGAGGTTTAATTATAAGGTTAAAAACCTGATGTGACATGTCACCAGGATATTTTACTAACTTGTTTTATATCAGTTTATTAGGGTTGCACCGATACCGATACCACTATCGGGTATCGGGCCGAAACTTCGCTAAAATACTCGTACTCGTGTTCGCACATAAATGGCCGATACCATGCACCGATACCACTATACAACATCAAAGCAGATGAAACTGATTGCACTACTAGCCTACTAGGCGGGAGATTGTTGCCCTACCTGACTTCAGTGTCTAGGGGGAGACAATGAGCCGGGAAGTTAGGAAATTCTTTCATCAACAAACTAGTGAGCAAGGAGAGTCAGGAGAGTAGGCTAACCTAAGAAATGTCAGCGATTTGGGAGCATTCTAAAATAAAAGAGGACGACAGGAGTAAGGCTGAGTGCAAGATATGTGCTGCTACGGTGTCTAGGGGCGGAAAGAAAAGTACGTCGTTTAACACGAGCAATTTGATCAAACATTTGAAGACCCATCACAGTGCTAAGTACACAGAGTTCGCTAATGCTAGCGCAAGACCACAGCAACCAACCTTAGGGCAAGTCTTGCAAAACCAAGAGAAAATGTCAAAAGACAGCATACGGGCCATAAAAATAACAGAGGCTCTTACTCATTTTATAGCGCTGGATGACCAGCCACTTTCTGTGGTTGATAATGCTGGATTTCGCCGTCTTCTTGGCGTGCTAGAACCACGATTCCCTTCTCTGGCCAAAATGGCATGCAGATACCTCTCAGCACCGTGCAGCAGTGTTGACAGCGAACGGCTGTTTAGCTCAGTGTCACACATTGTGAATGAAAGCAGAAACAGGCTAACACCTGATCATGCAGAGATGATTCTGTTCATCAAAAAAAATCTGCCTCTCACTTTTCCCCAAAATTCTTAGTTTAAAGGTGATAAGTCATTTGACAACATTGAGTGCTGTAAATGTTCTTTAACTGAAACATGGAAATATGTCACATGTTAAGTGATTGTTAATGCACCTGAAAGCAAGTGACTGTTCTGATACTTTGTTTAGTTGAATTGTGCAAAATGAGCTACAGTTGCGCTCACTGTTTAGCTGGTTAACTACAGTATGCAACACATTACATTTTCATCTTCTGGTTTTTACACTTTGTCTGAAGTGAAAGCACTGCCTATAGAAGGCCTTTTTTTGTTAAAACCAGAATGATTCATTTATTTTTGGAATAGCCTTTTGTTATACTTTTTGTGTGAAGACTTGTGAAAATCTACAGAAGAGTAAACAAAATCTGCTTCCAAATTGATTAAACTTTCATGGGAACTCCAATTTAAAAAATATCGGTATCGGTAGTCGGTATCGGCAAGTACACAAATAAAAATACTCGTACTCGTATCGGTTTGTTAAAAAGTGGTATCGGTGCATCCCTACAGTTTATTGTAGAATTGTGGTGAGAACAGGTTAAATGTGACATAGAACATGTTATTAAACCATTAACGTTGTTAAATGGGCTGAAACTCACTTTTAGTGACAAAAATCAGCTGTTTGAGACACGCCAGGTGGTCACATGACCACGCTGGGTGGGTCTGTATGTGTCACTTAGAGCCTTCATCAGTTTAAGTGAATGTTCCAGAACATTTAGTGTCTCTGTGGCTTCTTATGGGTTTGAATCAGTGTGTATTTGCCTTTAAAAACTTACGATGTACACAGATTTGTGTTTGAGGGCGTCCTTGTACTCGTCGTTTATCTCTGGTAACGGTTTGCTCGCAGACCTCCTGATCTTGGTTTTGTCTTCGCTGATCTCCAGGAGGCCGGTTTTAGATTTCTGCAGCGCTGCCACCACGACGCCGGAGTCCGTGGTTAAACACTTCAGTCTGAGGACAGAGGAAGGAGTCGATAAACGACATGAGAAACAGAGAGAATCCAACTGTGGAGCTGCACCATCGATTCCTTTCAACATATTAAAACAACACAATTACTCAAAGCTGGAATGCGCTCATCTAAGGCTAAATTAATTGCGAGGGTTTAATAATTAAATGATCACGCAAGCGGCTGAATTTCTGCAGCGTGGTCGTTTGAAGCGATTAGACCTGATGAGAAAACACCAAAGTGCTGATTCACAGTTCAGTCCACAGCTGATGTTAAATATGCATCATATCAATAGGTCCAATGTCTGCAGGAATACTTCAGCAAAACCAGACTGCTATGACTAACTAGTCGTTACTGCTTCGTTCTATGGAACTACATTATGCTTAATGCTAACATTGATTATTAGTAGTTAAACTGTGCTGGGACTGTTGATGTTTGCACAAACACACAAATATATGGAAGCTGACTCTGCACTTTGCTCCTAAAGCTTACACATGATTGGATAAACAGGCAATCAATTGTTTAACAAAACCCCTAAAAAAGGATTAAAAAGAAGTGGTTTTAGCTGTGGTATTATGAATGTAATGATACACATATACATATATATATATATATACATACATATATATATATATATAAATCTTTTCTTGTCATCTGTTTCCTTGCAAATCTGTTTCAATGTCGAGCTGCAAAAAATAATCGATTAGTTGTCAACTACCACATTAATCAACTATTTTGATAAATGATTAAATGAAAGAAAATTTCTCTGGTTCAGCTTCTGTTCTCTGATTATTTCCTGGTTTCTTTATTCGTCTATAATAGTAAACTAATGATCTTTGGGTTGTGGACGAAAAAAAAGACATTTTAGGTTCAATCTTTAGCTTTGGAGAAACACTGATTGACATTTTACATCATTTTATGAACCAAATAACTAACTTATTAGTCAATTTAATCAATCAGATTAATCAGAATTACATTACAGACAACATTCTGACAGGGAAGAAGACACTTGAACAAGGACAAAATGAAAACTACTTCGTGCTACAGTTATTGGGAATATCATGTAAATTATGCTGTAAATACTGTCTAATCTGAATAAAAATATGTATATAAGTCAGCATCAGCAAATCCTGCTGTATTTGGTATGCACCATGAATTTCTCCCACAGTCACAGTGTAAGGTACCAGTAAAGGAATAATGCTAAAATGCGAGTAGCTGTGGTTTAAGAGTTACTTGACGTACCTGTTGAATTTCAGCATCGTCTCTAGAGTCACCCAACCATCATCGAGCTGCAGCTGTTCCTTCAGAAACTTGTCTCTGGGAAGATTGTGGTCGCCGAAGTAATACTGGTGGCAGGAAGTAAAAACACTGTTGATGTGAAAGGAGCTGACTGACTGAAATTAGAAATGCACAATTAATTAAAATGACAGAATCACCTCGACTTGTCGCGCCACTTTCACCTCGACGGGAGACATTTCTTCCTGATTTTCTGCCATGACTCTTCTGAATAAAACAGGAAACAAAGACAATTAACAGAAGGATCTGGTCAATTCGTTTGATTTATGACATTTATGTATATGTGAAGGGAACTATTTGATTAAACAATTTTTGAAAGTACAGAAGAGATAATCAGTTGATTCCCTACATGTAATACACCCACTAATAATAAAGTAGGTGGTTTATTCTAACGGGGTGTGTGCTTAAGAACTGCCTTGTGTATCTATTGAAGGTTTTATAATGGTAAATGGTAAAATGGTTTAATTTTTATTAAAAGGTATTCAGATATAACTTTAAAAAAAAAACTCAATGTAGATATTTTAAATATAAAAAAAGTATATACTATAAAGTAATAATATATTTTACTGATCACGGACATCTTTATATATCAATATTTGGCATATTTGTAATGTATAATTTTCTTAAGAAATAACATTATTGTCAAAAACCTAACATTTATACTGAATTGTGAAAACATGAATTTTTGGTAGTTATGATCAGGACAAAAATAGGCAAATATATTTTTATGGCAGTTTTTGAAAGGTACCTTATAGAAAGTTAATGTGAATATATACAAGTTTATTTTTAATTTATTTATATATACTAATTAACATAACATGGTTTAAGCAATTCAACTAGTTCTTAAAATTCTGATGTTTTATGATAGAAACTTTATTGAAACTTGTAAGCACTTCATAGACAAAGCTCATGGAAAAAAAATTCAATGTGTGTTCATGTATAAATATATAAAACAAAATATAAAGTGCAAATAAAATGAAACTAAAGGTTAATGTTCTCTGCAAGTAATAATTTCATAAAATTTATCGTTGATTTCAATAATGAATGAATGAAAAGACAATGACAGCTCCTGTAAAAACGTAGAAATTCAGCCACTCATTTAAATAATAAAGAATTTTAGAAGATCAATTACTTTAATTGACAAATCATGTGAAGGTTTTCGGGTTGTAGTGAATCAATTAGGAAAAAACTTCCAGTTGAAATGTTCAAAATAATAAATATTCATTTAAATTATTGATGTCAGACACAACTAAACTACCCAGACCAACTGGTCGACATTAAACATGAAGAGCATCAAATGAGTGAAGAACACTGATATCATGCTGTTAGCATGCTAACCTGCTAGCATGCTAGCAGCCGGCCACGCTGTTCGCCGCTGAAACAGCAAGTCACTCAGCTTTTTATGCCAAGTCACCGTAACAGAACAGGAGCCATTCATGGCTATATTTAGTCACCCATGAATGACTTCTTTATAAATATATATTTAATTTAGTCATTTGAACTCGGCGTAGCTGCGTTGTGGCAGCAGCGTGTTGTTCACACTAAGCTAACGGAGGAAGTTAACGTTCTAACTACAGAAAAACGAGAAAAGCGGATAACAGAACGGCGTTTAATGACGATGGTGTGTAGATGTTAAACTCACGAATCACGCAGAATCCCCGCAGGCAGCAGCTAAAGCCTCAGATCCTCAGCGCGGTGAATCAACGCAAGTCTGAAGTCTGAACTTCTTCACCGCACGTTCTGGAGCTGCGTGCTACGGAGCGCCGCGGGGACCAGAAAACACACGTGCTTTGAGTTCCCGTTTTTTTTATTAAATATTAATCCGGTGCAGGAGACGCCAGCAGTCGCAGGGGGGCGCTGTAGCCTCCTGTTACCTGCAATAAAGCCGCAAAGCTGCAGGGATTCTGTGTTGTCATTGTGTTTATGCAAATTTAGTAGTCAGATAATGCAAATCTTATTGTATTTACTTTATTTTTGAATGGCCATTTTTGTAGTTTGTGTAAGAGTAGAAACAGAGAAAAAGACATATTGATATAAAGCCGTCATCGGGATCCGAACCGTTAACTCACTGGTTCACGGACATTGTTGATTGTTTATTTCATACAGACACTTGCTTTTCTACATTCAATGTTTTATTCACTTATTATAATTAATGCTGTACAATTTATTATTAATCACACATGGAAATCCATACCATAATAATGTTTAGTCAACCATATATGGTTATCTGTTGTTTTTTCAGTTTTCACAAACCAAATGTCATTACACTCTACTTGTTAATGTAGTTATTTATACATACACAGCAGCGTCCACAAGTCCACACAGTGTGACTGTATAGATGTGACATCACAACTTCATAGAAGTTCTAAAAGTCAGGTTTTAAGGCTCAGTTCCTTAATACGGTGTGTGTGTTTCTCTGTGGATGGAGAGTTTTAAAACATGGGACACAGTATTAATAGAACACGTATTGTAATTTACATTGATATTAGCATAGGGAAAAATGTGGTGTAACAATAAAAACTTGGTACCAGATAGTTTAACTATTAAAAAGGCTTTAAAATTAAAATCAGTAGTTTTTATATTCTAGGTGGAATTAAATATATAAACTTTCTCATTATTATTCAGTTACACCATTTGACATTACTGTCAAAAATAGCACACAATGGTGATTTTTGTACAAAATAAATCACACAAATTGACTTTTAAATGACAAGAAACCAACATTAACACAAATATACACATTGAGAGACCTGATGAATGCTTCTGTATTTTAAAAGGTTTTTGACTTTCTCATCTTACCAATGATGATTTGTCACTGACTTAAAATAAATCATCAATTAAGAACAATTAAATAGCTTTCATAGAACTTGTTGATTCCAGTCACAATTGTATTGCTTTATATAATCTAATTTATATTCAAATCTTTCAATCTATTATAAAAAAACGTGCACATAGTAAACTATAATACTACTTATGAGTCTCCTGAGTTGTTAGTGGCTCGTTCTTCATTATGTTGACAGTTTGGCACGTTTGTCTAAAGGCGATTTTTATGGCCAAAACATGGACATGTTAACAAATCTTGTTCCTGATACATTTGATCATACAAGTGATCCATTTAGCACAGAACACAAGGCTAAAGGCTGTAAACGCTTATACACCCGTGTGACCTCGCCGGGCCGGGGAGATCCCCCACGGTCTCCCAGCGGTCCAGCTCGGGGTCGTATTTCTCGATGCTCTGCAGATAAGTCCCTTTGGAGTAGGAGTACCCCCCTGTGACGTAGATGCAGCCGTCGATCACCGCGGCGCCGCACTCCATCCTCCTCTCCTTCATCTCGGATATGGACGTCCACTCGTCTCTGTCCGTGTCGTAGCAGTCGGCCGCCGGCGTCTGCCCCCCCACCAGGTACAGCTTGTTGCCCAGCGACACGCAGCACAGGCCGTACTCTGTTTAACACGGAGGTAACGCGTGAGAAACACCTCAGAGGTCAACACATCTGTATCTGCACTGGCTCCTCCAATACACACACCCAGTAAACTTTATTTATATAGCAGCTCTCACACAAGTGGCTTTATGATTAAATGAAGTGCAAACACTGCACTATAAAACCAAAGCAGTGAATAAATAAGAAAAAAGGAGCAGCAAATAAAAAAAGGTATTTTAGGCAGAAAAGAATATGCATTAAAAATAAATTAAACAAAGGAAGGAATGCATAGGAGTAGATAAAATGTAATTATATAGATCCGATTTTTTTGTATTATAGATGTTAATATATTATTATTTTTGCAGAAATTATATTGTCGATTTTTTTTTAAATACCTGCGATTTTCAGTGACTGCGATTGAATCTTCATCTTTGGAACTCTTGATTGACATTTTACACCATTTAATGAACCAAACAACTAGTTAATTGATCATTTTAATAAGTAGATTAATCAACTATCAGAATAGCCCTATGAACTGTTTTATACTTATAATTTTATCTATTATTATTATTATTATTATTATTATTATTATTATTATTATTATTATTATTATTATTATTATTATTATTATATTTCTACAGTATGCTGTTGGTTTTCAGCTGCCAGAATCTTACCGTTGAAATTCTACTTTTGGTGCTTAGTTAAAAAAAACTGGGCTGCAGATTTTCTATGATCATTTGTATTTTAAAAAAAACAAGCATCTTAGAAGCTATTGATGATTATAAATCAATAAAGAATTAGCAATCTCAGCACATGAGTAAAACCATGTTAAAATCAACCCTACTAAAATACAGTGGGAGCAGTTTAGATAAAACTGGGGCCATGAGCATCCACCATCACTGCATGTGTGTGTGTGTGTGTGTGTGTGTGTGGCATGAAGCGATTCGATTGGTCGGCTGAACCACGCCTCCCTTACCTGGGTGGGGGCTTACTGTGAGGATGCTCCACTCGTTCACATCTGGCCTGTACACCTGGATCTTCTCATAGGTGCAGCTTCCTCTGTAACCATAGTGACCGCCTGTCACGTAGATCTTATCTGCTGCTACACAGGCCGTGGCGTTGCCTACACCTGCACAGGAAACAGAGAATAACTGGCAAACGCATGAAAAGATGCATGACTTTCTCCTGTTTTCATGCATGTAAATATATCAGTTGAGTCACTTACAGCGATCAACATTTTTAATCATTTTATGAACCAAACAATTATCAATCGTTTCAATAATCTGTCCTTTTGACATCCAGAAGCTGCTTGTTGCTGCGAATCAATTAATCATAATTGATAAATTAATCAACTATTAAAACATTCGTTGGTTGCGGCCCTAGCCCTGATGGATTCAAATAAAGAGCCCTCACTTCATTTATTCTTATTCATCCCATTATATAACGTCTGTCGCTGGTATTTTGTATTTGCACGATTTTATATTAAACTAAAGCTATGAATGTGAACTGCATTGATTAATCGATTAGTTGCCAATTACCACATAAATCACCAACTATTTTGTTAATCCATGAATCCTTTTGAGTCATTTTAAAGAAGAAATAGTCCAAATTCTCTGGTTCCAGCTTCTGAAATCTGATTATTTTCTGGTTTCTTTTTGTACAACGAATCGATTAATCATCAATCATATCAAACATTGGTTAGTTGCAGCTCTAGTCCTGATAGATTCATCTCATTTATTCTTTCTCGTTCCAGGATATAACCATCTCAGGTATTTTTTTGCACCTTGGATCATTTTGGCCACAGGGAACCACTTTTTTTTCAGCGGGTCGTAAAGCTCCGCCTCCCGCTCCGGGGCCCCGCCCCTGTAGCCCCGATGGCGTAAACGCAGCCGTGCAGCGCCACGGAGCAGTGGTAGTATCTGGGCGTGATCATGGGCGGGGCCTCGGCCCAGCGGTCGGCGTCGCAGTCGTAGACCTCCACGGCGTCAAGCGCCTCCACCGTGTTGGTGCGGTAGCCGCCGCTCACGTAGACGCTGGCGCCCAGCAGCGCCACGCCGTAGCTCTCCCTGGCGTGGTCGGGCAGGTCCTGACCCCGCCTCCACGAGTCCTTCACCGGGTCCCAGATGTGCACCTCGCTCAGGGGGTGCCAGTAGTAGCCCCCCACCACGTACATGCAGGGGGACGCCTTCCCGCTCCTGGGGGGCGCCTCCCTCCCGTCGCACGTCAGCGCGCGGACCACCAGGGACCTGAAGTCGCCTTCGCCGCTCAGGGGGGTTTCTAGAACCGCCCGGAGGCGATCCTGGTCCAGGTCTGGGCGGATGGAGCGCAGCAGCCCCGCGGCGTGCTGGACGCGGCCGTCCCAGTCGTGGGTCACCCACCTGGCCACGGCGTCCGCCACAGCGGCGAGGCCCTGCCCCCCCAGCACCGACCCAACCCGGTCCAGGTCCAGCTCCAGGAACTCGTCCTGCCGGGTCAGGTCGCTGAAGCGGCTCAGCAGGACGCGCCGGGCCTGGCGCTCCAGGGCGGGGCACAGGTGCAGGCGGGCGAAGGCCAGCATGCCCAGGCAGTTGCCCACGTCCAGGCGCCGCACCAGGAAGGCCTCGCACGCCCGCTTCACGGCGGCGAACTGCAGCCGGTCGGCGGCCTCCAGGAGGCTCTGCACGTTGGCCTCGGTGATGCTGACCCGCGCCGTGTACACGTAGTCCAGCAGCGCCGCCAGCACGCCGCCGTCCACGCCGGCCAGCGTCACGGCGCCGTCAGACCGCTCCCTCATGTCGGCCGTGAACATGGCCCGGAAGTAGCGGCTGCGGGCCGACAGCAGCGCCCGGTGGCAGCGGAAGGCCCGGCCCGACTCGCCGCAGCGCAGCGTCACGTCCGTGAACTCGCCGCCGACGTAGAAGCGGCCGAGGGCGTCCAGCACCGCGGCCGCGTGGTCGCCGTCGCTGAACTCGTACGTGTACGGCCCCGTCTGGTCATGTGACATCTGCAGTGGAGGAAACAACCTTCTTAGATCTTCGTAGCACCTTATTGATCTTCAGCCTTGTGATTGACATTTTACACCATTCAATGAACCAAACAAATAATCGATCAATCGTTCTAATAATCGATCGATTATTCAACAATAAAATAGTCATCAGCTACAACCTTGTTGAGCTTTATTCATATCCCACCTATTGATCAGCAGAGCTGCAATGATTAATGAATAATGAATCAGTTTCCAACAATCACAATAATCACCAACTCTTGTGATCATTGATTAATCGACTTTAGTCATTTTAAGAAGAAAATGTCCAGATTTTCTGGTAATCTGGTTATTTTCTGGTTTCTTTATTCTTCTATCATAGTTAACTAGTACCAGTAGTAAACTATTAAACTTTTGGTGCACAGTTAAAAAGACGCAGCTGTGGATTTTCTTATTTCTTTGATCATTTGTGCAACTAATCGATTAATCGTTTCAATAATTAGTATTCATCGACCTTCAAAATACTCATCAGTTACAGCCTAACTGATCAAATTTTTGATTGAATCTTCAGCTTTAAGAAACACTGATTGACATTTTACACCGTTGAACAAACCAAACAACTAATCGATTAATCATTTCAATAATCAATAGATTAATCAACATTCAAATTAGTCATTAGTTACAGACTTATTAGGATTTATTCCTTTAGTTATGGATTCATAATGGTAGTTTTACCTATTTCCAGTACAGTTGCAATGATTAGTTGATTATTAATCAGTTGTAGACTCTTTTGATAATCAATTAATTGATTTGAGTCATTTTAATGATAAATGTCCAGATTCTCTGGTTCAGCTTCTGTTCTCTGATTATTTCCTGGTTTCTTTATTCTTCTATAATAGTAAACTGATGATCTTTGGGTTGTGGACAAAAAAAGACATTTTAGCTTCAATCTGCAGCTTTAGAAACACTGATCAACATTTTACACCATTTAATGAACCAAACAACTAATCAATTAATCGTTTAAACACTTGATAATTCAATGTTAAAAAATAGTCAGTAGTTACAGCCTTGTTAGGATTTATTCCTTTAGTTATGGAATCAAAATTTCCAGTACAGTTGCAATGATTAGTCGAACATTAATCAGACTCTTTTGATAATTGATTCAATCAATCAATTATAGTCATTGTTACAGATGAAAATGACTAAATTCTCTGGTTCCAGCTTCTTAAATCTGATTATTCTCTATCCTCTACAGTAGTGAACTAGCACATGTTCGGTGCATGGTGAAGACTGAGCTGCGGTTTCTGATTTCTGTGATAAATTCTCCGAATAATCGATCGATCTTCGACCACCCAGCAGATAAACACAGATAAACAGGCTGTGCGGAGTAAAAGCCCAGAATGTCGCTAACAGATGAGATGTGAGGGTTCGGAGCAGGACTCACCTCTCCATGGACCAGCTGATCCCACACGATCCTCAGCAGCACGTCGCTCCTAGTTTGGTGTTTGTGCAGAGGACAGCCCCCCCCCACACACACACACACACACACACACACACACACACACACCCGTAGACCCCCCAGCAGCGCCGTTTTTTCCTCCCTGAGGCTAAATATAACCTGTGGTCTCGTGACTGAATGAGGACGCCGCCATTCATGCTCCATTCCTGCCCGTTGCCATGGCGATCCACGGTTCTTTATTCTGCAGCAGCAGAGGCTGCTGCTCTGACCCTGCACCAGGATCAACAGCAAAACCATTCCTGCACCAGGATTAACAGGAAAACTATTCCTGCACCAGGATCAACAGGAAAACTATTCCTGCACCAGGATCAACAGGAAAACTATTCCTGTACCAGGATCAACAGGAAAACCATTCCTGCACCAGGATCAACAGGAAAACCATTCCTGCACCAGGATCAACAGGAAAACCATTCCTGCACCAGGATCAACAGGAAAACCATTCCTGCACCAGGATCAACAGGAAAACCATTCCTGCACCAGGATTAACAGCAAAACCATTCCTGCACCAAACTGCACAAACTCCAGTTTACAGCAGAATAACCTGCAGAAAATAAGCGGAATTTAAAACCTTCTTGATTGCATGCATGTTATTATTGCATCTTAAGGTACATCACCAGTAAAGTTAAAACTTGGGTAGGATTTATATTTTATTCACTTTCATTTAATGCACAAAAATGCATTAAATAAGGAGAATCTAAAAATGTCTTTTCAAAATATGTTTTTTTTTAATTGAATGTTTTTTATTATTGCATCTGAATGAAAATGGTAAATCACTATTAGAGTTAAAAACTTGAGAAGTATTTTTTTTATTATTTATATTTTATTTTATTTTATTTTATTTATTTTATTTTATTTAGAATAGGAGTCATGAAATGGGACACAAAAATAAAATTAGGGGGAATTGAAAAATTCCTTTTAAAGATTTTCAGATTTTTTTCTTATTGAATGAGTTATTTTTGCATCTTAATGAAAATGGTACATATCTGTTAGAGTAAAAACTTGGAGTATTTTATATTTAATAAAACGTGTTTTTCTTCTTGGATGCATGATATTATTGCATCTTAATGAAAATCTTACATTTCTATTAGAGTGAAAACTTGGGTTGTGATATTTCCCTATTTATATTTTATTCTCTTACTTTAATAAAGCTGATATTCTTTAATTATAATTTAAAAACACATTTTGACATGTGACTAACAGCAGTGGAACATACATTTCATAAATGTTTTCATTACTATTACATCTATGATAATATGAATTGTTGTGTTATCACCTAAAATGAGCTGTTTTTATCTACATGGCAGGTCTCTGGTTGCACCGCCATGTTGTACGGTAGCCCAGAACGGACAAAATAAAATTAATCAATTAAATAACCAAATAATAGCCGAGATTTAATTATCCAGGTTTAATTGAGAGTCATTTTGCAGGTGTATATCCAGATAAATGGAAATTAAAGTCCTGTTGAGTGGATGTTTTAGAGTTTGTTATTAGAATGGACATTTATCTGTTAGTTTAATAATTTAGTGACGTTGCTGCTTAAAAATACTCATGAGCCTGATATCAGACAGAGTTATCTTATTCCACTGGAAGATATTTTACATTATTATTTGGCCATATTTAATAATCAATAAAAAATCATTTTCGTTAAAAAATAAATAAATTGACTAATATCAAGGAAGTAACTTAAAATAAATTCTCTGCCAGTAGAATAAGATAATTAAACTCAGTTTTGCACTTGATTAGATTTCTTTTGCAGCATTGAGAAGCGTTAACTTATTTGCCTGTTTATTATGTGCCTGTGTAAATGTGATATGACCCAATACGATGATCTGCTGCTTAAAATGACAAGAGAATACAACAAATACAAGTTCACTGCAACAGTACAGCTGTTGTATTGACATACAGATGTGACTGATGCATGTATAATAAAGTGTGAATAAAACCACATGACTACTTGTAGTAAGTGTTTTATTTAACATCTCTGCTTAAAACAACCAACCAGCAAACAGCCATTCTTCACTTCCAACACGTGAAACATCTACAAACTGGAATGTTATCAAAAATTCAAGTTTTTAATCTGCAGGAGGTTCAACTTTCTAAACAAAGTCGTTAGTTTTAAAGTCTACGACGCATCCAGAGACGCATCGGCTCTATGAAGACACAGCTTTTCAGATACTGAACGTTTATCCGGCCTCGCGTCGCCGCGTCTACTTGAGGCCGAGCTGCACCGCGTCCTTCACCACGGACTTCAGGGCTCCCAGGTCCTGCAGCAGCGAGGACGTCCCCAGACAGAACCACAGGTCCCCGGAGCGGTCGGCCGGACCGCTGAAGGCCTCGATCTCCACGCCCTTAGAGGCCAGCAGCTCTAAACACAGCAGAACATCAGCTGCTATACTACTGCTTTAAACTGCATCACATGCTAATTATATTATTCTGAAAAGGTCACAGAGTCTCTCTGTGTGGGAAACCTAGGCTTCAAGAATGTAAAAAATCTCAGCCTCTGGTTTCATGTTTTAATAGGATGATAAGTCCATGTTATAAGAAGATAGTTTCACCTTATTGCAACATACGAGTGAATCATGTTAAGACGATTTCATGTTTTGACCATTATGATAACATGCAAACATATCACGTATAACAATATAGCTGTGCATCATGACAATATAAAATATATTCATTTTGCCTTATAAATAAATAGTTTCACCTTATATAGTTAGATAGATAGTTCCTATATGTAAGAACAGGTTAAACGTTCCTGTATAGAAGCGTATAGTTATAGTGATGCTGATAGGTTAGTCTGGTCCTCATGAGATGCTCTGAGCTTCTTTTTCTACTGATGATCCACTATTGTACTTTTAAATCTGCTGTGTTTCTGTGTTTTCTCATCCACAGAGCATGCTGCAGTGCAGCCACTGAGGGATCTACGATGTTGGAGGGTCTGATGCTGTCCTGGTGAAACCTGGAAGCTGTGATGGATCCTGCTCCTCATCCTCCACTTACACCAACATTCATTACATTTCTGTTTGTCTGTTTGTAATGTCCAGTTTTCCCTGTAATGTTTCCATCATCTACTGCAGCCTGTCCGTCCTGAAGAGGGATCCTCCTCTGTTTCTCTTCCTGAGGTTCTTCTGTTTTTAGAGTTTTACCTTGTAGATGTGAGGGTCTAAGGACAGGGGATGTTGTTGCTGTTGAACAAACTGTAAAGCCCTTTGGGGAAAATCTGTGATTTGTGATTCTGGGCTGAACAAATAAATTGAATTCAATTGAATTATAAATGGATAGTTCTGCATCAAGATAATATAAAATGTGTTGCAACAAGATTGTTTTGCTTTATAAAATAAAGAATAAAATGTTAAAGTTGAGAATAAATCAACTCCTGGGTCACTTTAACTTTAATGTTACACACACACACTCACACACAGACACACACACACACACACACACACACACACACACACACACACACACTCACACTCACACTCACACTCACACTCACACTCACACTCACACTCACACTCACACTCACACTCACACTCACACTCACACACACACACACACACACACACACACTCACCAGCCACAGCAGCCAGCTTCCTGCAGCCTTCTGCAGCCTTGAAGAACAGCAGGTTCCCGCTGAGCGTCACTGGTTGTCTGAACACGGTGTCGCTGAGCTGCAGCAGCACCGGAGCTCCGCCCTGAACCGACCCGCTGGCCGAGAAACGGCGGCCGCCGGCCGTCACCTCCACCCGGCACACACCGTCGGCGCCGGCGAGGCCCTCAGAGACGCTGTGGGTCTGGTTCACCTGAACAGGTGGTTCGACAGAAACGTTACAGGTAATGAGGCGAGAGGAAGTTCATCTTCATTGTTTTTATAACTATTCTCCCTCTAACCAATCGTGAGTAGCGTGTCTACCGTGTCTACGCACCGTGATTCCGGACTCCTTGGCCAGGCTCACCACGTTGATGAGGTTGGGGCAGCAGCCCGAGTCCTGGTCCTGGTCCAGGAGGCCCACCAGCACGGCCGCCGTCATGTAGTCGGTGGACGCCTTCATGCAGTCGCCTGGTTGGTGGGAAAACAGCAGGAGAAGTAAATGGCTGCCATGATCTAGTCAGGGGTTCTCAACGTGGGGCCCGGGGACCCTCAGGGGCCCTTGAGGAGCAGCCAGGGGCCCCCAGAAAGAAGGATCAGTTATTTTCAGTATAACTGACACAAAAAGAGAATGAAGAAGCATTTGTTTGGACGACTGTCGTAATTAAGAATTAATAAATTTAATTTATGTTTTTTTTTCCTTATTATTTGTGTGTTATTTTCCTTTTGCACATGAATTTATTTCATTTTAAATTTAGTTTTCCCATTTTGTATATTGAGGTGAAACCATCCATCCATCCATCCATTTTCTATCCCGCTTATTCCCTTTCGGGGTCGCAGGGGTCTGCTGGAGCCTATCCCAGCGCGTTAAGGCGAGAGGCAGGGATACACCCCAGATGGTCGCCAGCCAATCGTGGGGCACACACACCATTCACACACCATTCACTCACACACTCACACCTACGGGTAATTTAGAGTTGCCAATTAACCTGAGCATGTTTTTGGACTGTGGGAGGAAGCCGGAGTACCCGGTGAAAACCCACGCAGACACGGGGAGAACATGCAAACTCCACACAGAAAGGTCCCAGACCCAGGCCCCAAGGCGGTCTTGAACCTGCGACCTTCTTGCTGTGAGGCAACAGTGCTACCCACTGCTCCACCGTGTCGCCCTGAGGTGAAACCCTTACATTAAAATAAAAAGCACATGCTATCAAATAGTATATTATTTATATTCTATATATATTACATATTCTATATTTATTGTGATTTTTGTAAAAAAAAAAAAAAAAAAAAAAAAAAAGGTTTTTGACTTTCTCATCTACTAACATAATTTCTTAGGTTAATACAATTTTTTTACAATCATTACATTGAAAAATAAAATAAATAGAAAAATGATACACAAATTAATTAAACAAAATAAATATGGAGATTTAAACTTTAAAGTCATTATTTATTTATTTATTTTTAATAATGGCAGTCTCAGTCCTACTTTTTTATAAAATATCTTAAAGTAAATATCTAATCAGATGGGGTTTAAGGTCTAGTTTTTGTGGTTTTAAGACGTTAGAGAACCACTGATCGAGCCGAAAACAAATTATCATAAGTATAATATAAGTAAAATAATCTAATGATCAGATTTAACCAGCAGAGGGAGGAGGAACCCAACATGCACACACACAACCTGCAGGTCTACGAGTGTTTTTACCTTCTGTGGTTATCTGAACGTCGCTGAAGGGTTTGTTGGCGGCGCTGCAGGACTGCAGCACGGCGCCCAGGGCCCGGCCCAGTTCTATCAGCTGCTGCGAGTCCTGGCAGAAGGTGCTGGCCAGAACCTGGGCGTTCACCTGTACAGGTGCAGGGACAGGAAGAGACAGGATGGGATAGGATGGGATAGGATGGGATAGGATGGGATAGGATGGGATAGGATGGGATGGGATGGGATAGGAAGAGATAATCCTTTATTTGTCCCGCAGTGGGGGAATTGCCTTAACAGCAGCAGGATAAGATAAGATCAGACTTTATTGATCCTACAACAGGGAAATTTGTTTGTTACTGCAGCGTACAGAATAAAGAAAAGAAAATAAAAGCTATAAAAAATAAAAATACACAACACTATGTACGAAATTCGTAGAATTTGTTGATCCGCATACACAGTATGTATTATGGACATAGAATGGAGAGAAAATACTAATAAATAGCAAGAAAAAAGTATGCATAAGCAAAGCATATATACATACATACATGCACATACACACATATTTACATATATATATACACACATACACACATGTACACACACATAGCTAATGCATACTTAAGGTGCAGGATGTGTGTGTAGAGTAAAGTGACTACAGTGAGTTATACAGTTATATTGCTGTCGAGATGAATGATCAGCGGATATATATATATATATATATATATATATATATATATAAAATATAATGTTTTTAGATTTAAACAAAACATAAGAGAAATCATGTGTTTCATTAAACAAAAGAAAAAGTTCATTTTTGACCAAATAAACCATTGATTGTTCTCTGTTCATCCTCTGAACAAACAAACGTGTCATGTCATTTTGTTCAATATTCTAACTCTATTTCCTGTGTATCATCAGCATAAATAGATTCTGACTCTTCTGTAGTCTCCTCACATGTTGTAGATTTATTCTGATTCCAGGTTTAAGTCCAATAACCTTTGTGTTTGTAGAGATATTCCACATTTATTATCATTTATAGCAGGAAAACTGAAAAATAAACCTGCAGCGCAACTAGTTCTAATGTTTAAAATGGTAGTTTTGTTTTTTTAACTCACAGCTCCAACCAGGTTCTTCCCCAGCACCATGTCCACTATCTGCAGGGCGATGTCCTCCCCACACCGGGCCTGGGCCTCCTTGGTGCTGGCGCCCAGGTGAGGGCAGCTGATCACGTTGGGGTGATCGATCAGGGATCGATCCCTCGGTGGCTCCTGCAGCGGAAAAAAACAGGAAACAAGCGTGAGAAGTGGAGGAGGAAGGCGTGAGCTAGCGTTTCGTTACGCAGCGGCGGCCTCGCCTCCACAAACACGTCCAGTCCGGCTCCTCCACACCGACCCGACTCCAGCGCCCGCACCAGCGCCGCCTCGTCGATGATCCCCCCGCGAGCACAGTTCACCACCTTCACACCTTTCTTGCATTTAGCGAACGTTTCATCGCTGAGCAAACCTGGACATGGCATAAGAAACAACAATTATTCATTTATTTCATTCATTTTATTTGAGGCCTTATTAAGTCTGAATAAATGTGTGAGTGACATTCAGCCAATAGGAGGCGCTGTAGCATCATCATTCATCTATAAAGGTAGAGAAGTCTGTCTGCTAGAGCTGCAACCATTGGTCGATTATTCGATTAGTTGACAACTATCACATTTATCAGCAGCTATTCTGATTAATGGATTTGAGTCATTTTTTAATTCTGAAATGTCCAAATTCTCTGGTTCCAGCTTCTGTTCTCTGATTATTTCCTGGTTTCTTTATTCTTCTGTAATAGTAAACTGATGATTTTTGGGTTGTGGACAAAAAAAGACATTTTAGGTTCAATCTGCAGCTTTGAGAAACACTGATCAACATTTTACACCATTTAATGAACTAAACTAATTGATTAATCAGCTATTAAATAGCCGTTAGTTTCAGGTTTTCTGCAGTGAACTCACCAGCGGTTGAAGGCATCAGGGGAGTGTGAACAGTGATGTAGTCACACTGAGGCCACAGCTTCTCCAGAGACATCTGCTCCACCCCCCACCTGGCCGACACCTCGGGAGGCGTGATGGGGTCATAGCCGATGGTCTGAGGTCAGGAAACAGCTGTTAGTCTGAATGTGTAGTCTGGTCTGAAATCTGTAGTCTGATCTAATCTGATTGTTAAAGTCTAATCTGAATGTTAAAGTCTAATCTGATTGTTAAAATCTAATCTGATTGTTAAAATCTAATCTGATTGTTAGTCTAATCTGATTGTTAAAATCTAATCTGATTGTTAAAATCTAATATGATTGTTAAAGTCTAATCTGATTGTTAAAATCTAATCTGATTGTTAAAGTCTAATCTGATTGTTAAAATCTAATCTGATTGTTAAAGTCTAATCTGATTGTTAAAATCTAATCTGATTGTTAAAATCTAATCTGAATGTTAAAGTCTAATCTGAATGTTAAAGTCTAATCTGATTGTTAAAATCTAATCTGATTGTTAAAATCTAATCTGAATGTTAAAGTCTAATCTGAATGTTAAAGTCTAATCTGATTGTTAAAATCTAATCTGATTGTTAAAATCTAATCTGATTGTTGAAGTCTAATCTGATTGTTAAAGTCTAATCTGAATGTTAAAGTCTAATCTGAATGTTAGTCTAATCTGATTGTTAGTCTAATCTGATTGTTAAAATCTAATCTGATTGTTAAAGTCTAATCTGAATGTTAAAGTCTAATCTGATTGTTAAAATCTAATCTAATTGTTAAAGTCTAATCTGATTGTTAAAATCTAATCTGATTGTTAAAATCGAATCTGATTGTTAAAGTCTAATCTGAATGTTAAAGTCTAATCTGATTGGTAAAATCTAATCTGATTGTTAAAATCTAATCTGATTGTTAAAGTCTAATCTGATTGTTAAAGTCTAATCTGAATGTTAAAGTCTAATCTGATTGTTAAAATCTAATCTGAATGTTAGTCTAATCTGATTGTTAAAGTCTAATCTGATTGTTAGTTTAATCTGATTGTTAAAATCTAATCTGATTGTTAAAGTCTAATCTGAATGTTAAAGTCTAATCTGATTGTTAGTCTAATCTGATTGTTAAAGTCTGATCTGATTGTTAAAGTCTAATCTGATTATTAATGTTTGATCTGAATGTTATATCTGATTTGAATGTTAGAGTCTGATCTTATCTGATTATTAAAGTCTGATCTGTTTAGTCTAATCTGATACTAATATCTAAACCCTCAGGGGTAAAATCCACCACATCATGATTTTCACCTTCATGCCAAACGACTGCATCCTGGAGGCGACCTCCTTCCCTATTCTGCCCAGTCCCAGAATTCCCAGCACTTTTCCGTACAGCTCTGCACCCATGAACTGCAAGAATCAGAGAACAGGCGTCGCGTCTGGTTATCGTCGACTGGCTGAACAACGGCGCCGACCACGCGGCAGTAAGCGTCTTTGTGTGGAAACGGCCCGAGGCTCAGCTTCACCTTTTTACGATCCCAGTTTCCTGCTTTCATGGACATCGTGGCCTGAGGCACGTTTCTGAAAAAACAACATTTTAGTATTTACTTTGATGAAATAATCAATTATCATCAATAAGTAGAATAATCTAGTTTGTGTACATGGTTTTATGCAGGTATTTTAACTTTTTGTACTTATTTATAATCACTTTTACACAAAGAAAGTGTCACACTTTATTGTGTATATACAGAATATATTCACAGTATTTGTATTTATAATATTATAGATTATATTTATATGTAAATATGTTCATAACTACACACATGTTTGATTAAACTGTCTTACATTATTTTTTGTTTAGCTTTTATTATATATACACTGGGATATTTATAATTATATTCTTCTGTCTGTATTTTTTATAGTATTAATGTGTGATTGTATTTATTAAATTATAATTATTTTTATATATTTATTTGTTTATTGTGCATAGGCCATCAGTCCATAGATAATGGAATTCTTGTGCAGGTCTCAGTTAAAAATAACTTAAAAAAGGAAAAGAAAGACTATTTATAAAAAAAAAAAACATTGGAATACTGTATCTCATAATAAAGAAAGGAAGTAAATAAAACAGAAATAATAACTAATGAAATGCTTTTTTAAACAAAAGAATAAATGTCTTAATGTGGACATGTATCATTAGTATTGGATGTTAATAAATATAAAATAAGTATAAATGTAGTTGTAAAAATACAGAGTGTGAGCTAGTGTTTCCTTATGTAGATTATTATATTATTATAAATATATACATATTAAATTATGTTTGTTGAAGCTTGTATTATATATAGTGATGTGCTTATATTTCAATTTATCTGTAATTAGCTACAATACTACTATTATTATTATAGCGTTTTATTATATTAATGAATCTATGAACCAGGTTTAAGGTCCAAGACTACGTTAAGCATTTAATAACCGTTTTTGCTATTGTTTCTCCTTCTTATGCATTATTTAATGATTTTTTTCTCCATTTGTTAAAGACAAACCATAATAAGACATTGAAGGACAATGATTGCTCATTAAATCTGCAACTTGCCTGGAGAGGCTCATCAACAGGGCACAGGTGAGCTCAGCAGCACTGATGGTGTTCCCACTGGGCGTGCTGCACGACACGTGACACACGTAATACAATAAGATATAATACAACACAATACAATATCATATAATACAATACGAGGAAACTGACTTCATGACGATGATGCCCTTCCTGGTGGCGGCCTCCACGTCCACGTTGTCCACGCCAGTGCCGGCCCTGCCGATGATCTTCAGGTTGGCGGCGGCGGCGATGACGTCGGCCGTCACCTTGGTGGCGGATCTGACCACCAGGCCGTCGTACTTCTGTGATGTCACAGAGAAGCACGTTGACCTCACGTGACCCCCACATTCTAACGCTTGTTCTAATTTCCACAATCACTCACCTTCGGCTATTTTTTTTCATGTCTGAAGCACAAAATAATCTTTTTTATTATTAATTATTGGCTCATCTGAAATGTCAATTCTGTCAAAATATAGTTTTAATAGATTATTTCAACTTTATTTTCTTTAGTTTTATATTTGAGCTTTACAGTGCAGAACAATTAATTCTATTTTCACAGTTATCTGTTGAACATGGAGTTTCTCAGAGTTTATTGAGGAACCTGATATTAAAGGGGGCGGGGCCTATGAGCACAATCTGTGACATCACAAATTGGTTTGGCCAAATATTCATGATAAGAGATATGACTCTTATCTAAAATAAGACTTTATTGAGCCCACAACGGGGAAATTTGCTCCTTACTGCAGCGTACAGAGTAAAGAATATAAAGTATAAAAATACACAACACTATGTACAACATTCGTAGAATTTGTTGATCAGCATACACAGTATGCATTATGGACATAAAATGGAGAAAAAATACTAATAAATAGCAAGAAAAAAATGAATGTAGAAATGGAAAAAACATGGTTGAAATTGAACTTTATGGATTCTGGGTTTTTTTAATTAGGGAGGAAGAGGAAGTCACGTGAATTTTAATGAGATAATTTAACTTATTTGTGGAAAAAGTAGTTTAAGTGATTTAAAGGGGTTAAGTGATGAGGGTTCCAAATCATATAAAAGTAGATTTTCTATATTTTTCTGATTATAAGATCTTGTTTCCATAAATATCATCAGAAATGAAAACTCTTAATTTAGAACCTTAAAAGCAGCTGATTGTGTGAAGTTGTGACGTTACAACTATTCAGCCACCGCCCATTCAAACCAGCCAATCAGAAGAGAGGATTGTTAACAGCAATGAACAGACACTAATCAACCTGTTCTTAGAGTTTCTGACAGAAGCTTGAAATAAATGTAGATGTTATTAGTGACATCACAAATTTAAATTAAATAATGTAAAAGTTTTAAGCACATTTGGTGCCTTCGTCTTAATCATGTTTTTTGGTCAGTGGTTTATCTGTGGTCCTGCTGACCAGAACACACATGAATCACAACTTTAATGTCATCACAACCTTTTTTTCTGACATTTTCTGCTGCTTTTTGCTGCAGCACAAACAGGTTGTAAAGGGAAAGTGTCCAAAGTTGCATCAGCTTCTGTGAGGGCGGTGCCTGCTGACCTGCATCACTTCTGTCACCTCGACCTGAGCAAACAAAGCCAATCTGACTCACTTCACACGTTGGGGAGGAAAAAAGGGAAAAGGCAGAATTCCATCCACATGCTGCACATTTGCTGCTGCTAAAGATGCTGCAGCGACTCCACGTTTAGCAGCTGCAAACCTGCATGTTGCATAACAGCAACACGAAGAGGAAAAAAGCAACGAGAATAAAAAAGCACTTGTGCAACTTCACCTTAATCTCCTCGAGTAACTCCTCTTTCTTCATGTTCTGCTTCTCCGTGACCTGGATGCCATTTTCCTGCAGGATGGCCCTGCAGCGAGGATCCACACTCTCACTGATCAGAACGGATTTGATGCAGATCGGAGCCATCTTGCTGCTGTTGGCTGCTTCTTTCTTTCTGTTTTCCTGTTTTGCAGGTGTTGTGGGCTCAGATGTTGGGTTGGTGCCGGTTCGTGGTGTGGAGCTGCTGAATGGACGCGGACGCAGCGTTTTCTCTCCCTGGCTGTTTGCAGAGACAGCCCCTTCACAGGAAACCCGCCTCCTGTGCATCAGCTGCTTTCACGTAAACGTGTACATTTCTATGCTACACGTCCTATGCTTCACTTCCCCTTCCTGCTGATCTGTGCAAAAACTGCTGCAAAATGAAGCATGTGGAATGCAAAGAAAAAAAAAAGTGAAATGCAAAGTGCATTTACAATTTTATCAAATTAAAACAATTAATTTATTGTTAGTTTAAAAAATCTGTATGAAGGGAATGAATACTGCAGAGATATAAACTAGTCAAAAAAGTAATGTATGTGAAATAAAAATCCTTAAACTATAAATCCTTATGTTATCCTGACTGATGCTGTACTTATTACTGATAGTAGATAGAAGCGATCCTGTCCATGTTTACACTTGTACATACATTTATATATATATATATATATATATATATATATATATATTGCCCCACGATTGGCTGGCGACCATCTGGGGTGTATCCCTGCCTCTCGCCTTAACGCGCTGGGATAGGCTCCAGCAGACCCCTGCGACCCCGAAAGGGAATAAGCGGGATAGACAATGGATGGATGGATGGATATATATATATATATTTACATGTCTATTTCTTATTGTACTTTCTTGCCCTAAATAATTTATTTCCACTTGAGTTGGAGACGTTGTAATGAAAAGAAATGATTCAGATTTCTGTTGTTATGTTCTTTTCTTTATATAAAACATCTAAGTGAATCTAATCTGCGATCTAATCTGAACTCCAGTGTTTTTATTTCTTATTCTAACATCGAGTCAACAGGATTTTTACTATAGTTTCTTCTTAATAGTTAGAGAAAAGTTTTGATATAATGTGTTAAATATAAACCAGAATAATTATTCTATTCTTTTTTTCATAATTGATTCTAGCTTCTAAAAACAGGGAAAACCTGTTTCTGTCATTTCCTCTGAGGCAAATCTGTGATTAGAGAGTTTGAGTTTAGAAGAATAAACTTGACTCGACTTGTTCGTCTGTTTGCACTGAAGCTCATTCCTAAAAACCACATGATGAGCAACGTATAATAAACGAATGGACATTAACAGGCGGAAATAATCTACCAAACAAATAAATATATCAATAATATAATATATATTATACTGTGAGTGATGCATTAACTTGTATACATGTTGATTTAACTTTTAATTCATTCATTTATTTCAGTGACGCCTTTTATTTCACAAAATGATCATATGATTTGCATTTTGTTTAGTTGAATAGAGAAAATAAGGTAATAATGGTGTAAAGTAAAAAGCTTTTCCTTGCAGAAATATAGTTTAAATGTATTCAAAAATCAGCAGTAAATCCATCCATCCATCCATTGTCTATCCCGCTTATTCCCTTTCGGGGTCGCAGGGGTCTGCTGGAGCCTATCCCAGCGCGTTAAGGCGAGAGGCAGGGATACACCCCAGATGGTCGCCAGCCAATCGTGGGGCACACACACCATTCACACACCATTCACACACACACTCACACCTATGGGCAATTTAGATTTGCCAATTAACCTGAGCATGTTTTGTATTGTGGGAGGAAGCCGGAGTACCCGGTGAAAACCCACGCAGACACGGGGAGAACATGCAAACTCCACACAGAAAGGCCCCAGACCCAGGCCCAAGGCGGTCTTGAACCTGCGACCTTCTTGCTGTGAGGCAACAGTGCTACCCACCGCACCACCGTGTCGCCCCTCAGCAGTAAATGATTTGATATATTCTTATTTCAAATAATGAATCAGATGGAAGTTTTGTGCATTAACTGAATAAAAATCCATTGAATTTGGACATGAACTTTAGCAGATTTGTTGTTTCTGGCTTTAAAGAAGAAGGATTTAATAGAAACTAATGGAGGATATTTAAGATTAAATTGTTCATCTCACTTATCTCACTCTTTCTCGTTCTACAACTCACTTTGTGTATTTCTTTATTCAATCTGCATGCAAACTTTTTGTCTTCTTTAAATTAAAAGAAAAAGAATCACTAAAAGCATGTTAATGAAACATTTAAAGAGCAGAAGTGTGCAATAGTATGAAATGAAAACATCAGAATTACACTGACAGATTGCATAATTGGGGGATGTTTGCTTTAGTGAAACAGAACAAGTTCATTTAACCTTATAAAATAAGAAAAGATGCTTGTGCAGCTCACAGTCTCGGCAAGAAACAAGCGGAGATGTGGGATAAATTACGCTGCAGATGTTTTAGATGTTCCGGGATTCCACAAAAAGGAACCTGGAACATTCCTGCAGTTTATGGGTCAGGCGAGTTTTAATTCAACAGACGCCGCTCATCACATGACTCACATGACGTTGATTTAACGTGTGTTAACAGCGGATGGAAGCGTGTGACAGACGTGTCACACAGTTAAAGGATCTACTACAGCAACCAGTGTAAAACTGGTGGTAAATAAAGAACATTGTCAATCACTAACATGTTGAAATCTGCAAGTTATCAACATTCCAACATTCATGTTCCATATGTGCACGAAAAAAGAATCTGCAGCTGTATTATAGTATATTATATCATAGTCTTTAACTTCTCTTTAGTTTTTACTTTATATTGTAAATGTGCTTATTTGCATCTGTAATATGTTTAATCACAAATTAGTGAACAGTGAGAATAGATGAAGCTGCTAGATTCATTTTTAGATGGTTCAGTGTTTCTGTTAAAATACTTTTCATCCCACTGTGTAATGAGGTTTAGATGATGATGAATTCATTTATTTAACATCAGCAGCAGTGAAAACACCTTTAAAACTGAAAGTAATAAAGCAGAAGCTGTTGTGCCTTCATGAAATGTGTTAAATTATCATTTTATTCTGATTTGGTTAAAAAAAAAAACTTAAACTTTGGCAAAAATATAAAACGCCCCCAGTGAAAACTTTATTGTCCATAAAGTCTGATCCTTTAAACTCGATCTGTAAGTTGACAGGTTTAAATAAAGTTTTATTGAAGTAGAAAAAAAACGCCCCGGTAACCGTTGCCTGGCAACGACTCAACAAATTGACCTAGCTCGAGCTACAAGTTCGATTCTTTTTTCGTTATTTTTTCGTTTTTCTTTTGGACAAAATGTCAAAGAAGGTTGAACAGAACCGGAGGAAAAGCTGCAGTAAAAGTGGTGAGAAAAATAGAAATAAAAATAGAAATAAAAATAGAAAAAAAATAGGAATTAAACTAGAAATTAGCGATTCATGACTTAACAGCTGCGATATTTACTGTTAAACTACATAAAACTGTTTCTACGTTGGTGAATAAAACATGAAACTGCTCTCACGTGTATTTAGTGATTAAAACTAGTAGAATAATAAAGTAACACAGTTTAAATAATAAGTACTGTTTTACTTTAAGTACATGTTGCTGCTAAAACCTGATTCAAGACATTTATTTTCCATTTTATTATATTTTGAGAACAATATTTCTACTTTTACTCAAGTAAAAGATCAGAATTCTGCACCTTTAGTCAATTTCAAAATAAAACAACTTCCTGTATAATATTTTATTTTATTTATATTGTTCTATATTAGAATATTAAAGTTTCTTGTGTAATGTGAAGTATTATTTTCTGCTCTGTTTCCTTCATAATGTGATTCTGATTCCTTAAAGTTACATGTTTTTATCTGGTTTATTTAATAGATTTCAACATCTTATTGAATCATACTTATGTTTTTAAAGACAATTTAACTCGAATTGAAAGAAATTAGAAAAAGTGTGTACAATTTAATTTAATGTGCAGGTTTTAAAGTTAAATTTATTAAAGCTTAAGATACAGAAAAACAGCTTAAAGTTTTGATTAGATGTGATTTAACTTAAATATGTAGAGTTAAAATATATTGACTGAATCTACAATAATTTTAGTACTAAAAATAGTATAATAGTATTTAGGTAGATTTCTTTAAAAATTAAGGTCAATTCTGCTAAAAAATAATTATTCTGCAGGTACTGAAACAAGTACAACCCACCTAAACAAATGATCAACATGTATCATGACAGCAGCTTTTTTTGGTGTTTTTCTGCTTTTTTGCAGCAGCTTCAGTCGAGCAAACGGACGTAAATGTGCAGCCTCCAGATCTCAGACAAGTCACCGTTTTATCCAAAGCCGAGTGGCTGCGGATCAAAGGCCAGCTGGACCACGTGGACCAGGACCAGGACCGGGACCGGGACCAGGACCAGGAGAGGCTGAGACACAGAGAAGCTCTGCACCTGAAGTCCAGGGAGGTGGTGAAGCTGTGGTCCAACACCTTCGCTGTGAGTTTCATTTAATCCAGATGTGTTTCTAAAAATATTCTACAGAAACTCTGTGGATTAACCCTTTAAAATCCAAAACCCTGATACTTTAGCAGCAATGATAAAACCTCAGTATTTTAACTGTAGTAAAACACTATAGATTTGTTTTTTGCAATATCCTAACTGTATTTGCTCATAAATTGATTCTGACTCTTCTGTAGTCACTTCACATTTATTTTCATTCATAGCAGGAAAAGTTTGAGTACCAAAATCATCAGTAATAAAAAAAAGTTATTTTTTCCTTAAAAAATGTATATTCACCAACATTTATACCAGCTACAAACATTAAAATGCTGCTTTTTCATGAAAGGTTAAATACGTTTAATCATTTAAGACCTGTAAAAGCAACAGGAACGTAGGAAACGGTTTTAATTCAACCTCTTTTTTTGTCCACAACCCAAAGATCATCAGTTTACTATTATAGAAGAATAAAGAAACCAGGAAATAATCAGAGAACAGAAGCTGAACCAGAGAATCTGGATGTTTTCTCCTTAAAAATGACTCATAAAGGTTTTTATTAACGTAATAATTGTTAATTAATCGACTACTGGCTGCATCTCTGCTGTAAATGTTTAATCCTCAGGGTCAGAGGCAGAAGAAGTTGGAGGCGAAGAAGATCCGTGACGAGATGGAGGAGGAGAACAGGAAGCTGATCGATGCAGAAGAAGCTAAATATCAGGAGCAGCAGAGGAGAGAAGCTGTGGAGAAGGCCAAGCTGCAGCTGCAGCACCAGACCCAGAGAGTCAAGGCTCTACACGTTAGTATCCCAGATGTGTGGGGGCTCCTTGTGCTTCTGGTCCTGACCGCTGCCTCCGCAGGGCGCCCTGCTGCTGACCGAGGTCCTGAAGGAGCGGGAGGCCCAGATCCAGCTCAGGCAGCAGATCCAGAACCGGCGTCGGGCCAGAGATGAAGAAGTGATGCAGCAGCTGAAGAGGAGAGAGGAGGAGGCAGAGAGGAAGGAGCAGGACAGACGAGAGGAGGAGGAGAAGCTGAGGAGGAGCGTGGCCGAGCAGCTCAGGATCCAGTGAGTCCAACCGTCACCTTCATCTGGTCAAACTGTTAGACTCCAACACCACCACCTGGTGCCAAAACACACTCATGTAGACATTACTCTACATCCTTGTTTCGTTATGGTTGGTTTTAACTGTTCAGCCAAAAATGATTTTCTGCTAGAAGTTACATTATTTCTGTTCTGAGCCATAAATTAGAACCAATTTCAGCCCCTTTTTCATTGTTTAAAAACCTGTAAAAAGGAAATTCAACATATAAAGTGATCATAGCTCATATATCAGGAGTTAAAAGTTGTTTTCACCTAAAGTGTTATTTAATAGATTTTAGCCTCACTATTAATGTTCAAATACCTTTTAAGGTACAATTCAACACACCAATGGTAAAATCTCTGCTCTGCTTTTACTTTTATACTTTTAGTTGAGTAAAAAGCTTCAATTGATACTTCAGGTTCTACATTAGTATTTAAAATTGTAGTATTTGTACTTGTACCTGAGTAATGAATGTGAATATAACGTTTGACCCTCAGCTCAACAATAAATTATATACTTCCTACTTACTTTTATGATTAAGATTTTTTGTAAAATTATTTATTTTAATACCCTAACTATTTAAATTGAACTACATTAGTGTTTAACAGGTGCTATATAAAAGTATAAATAATATAATCATACAGTTACAGTAACAAAGTAACATTTTGATTTTAGGAATTATTTTAGAATTTCTCCTTTTACCTAAAGTATCTTAGGTCTTAAAATAATTATAATTTGCTGTATTTAAATATTAATGTATGTAAGTCCCTGTTTTGTGGAGTGAAATGGAGAATATTTTATACATTTTTTGCAGGATAAAAGACAACGAGTTGGAAAAAGAGCGACAGAAGCTGGAGAACAAGAAGGAACCAGAGGATCAGTTTTATCTCTGGGAGAAAAGACAAGATGAAGAAAAACTGGTTGAAGACAAGAGGAAGCTGATGAAGGCTCATCAGGTGCACGTTTCACTCTAAACTCACCTGTTTTCATTTATATTTAATAAGTTTGCTTCATTTAGCACCTTCACATATATAAAGGTGCATCTCTTATTTTTTATTTAATTAATTTATAGCAGAATAAATATTATTTTTTTATTATTTCACCTGTATAAAACATTAAAAAACAAACAATTGCGAGAACATAAAAATATACAATGTACAAACTGTGAAGAAGAAATGTTATGATGAAACAAACCCTGGATGATAAAAGTATGGTTACTTTTTCATTTCTTGGATGAATGAAATCCTGAGTGACAGGATGTTTTCTCCTGTTTGCAGGACTTCCTGAAGCACAGAGAAACCATGAAGGCCACAGAGGAACAGAAGCAGAAGGCCGACGACGACATGAGGAACGTGTTCCTGTCTGCAAACGAAAAGATGCTGAAGCTGAGGAGAGAGAAGGAGAAGCAGATGTTCAGGTAAAACAAAGAAACAGCTCAAACATTTAAGCTTTTTCTACACTCAAAACATCTCAAGATGAATTTATTCAACACAACTACAACAAAACCTTCACTCTCCTGCTAAAAAAGATTCAGATTGTTTGTCTATTTAGTTAATTCTAAGTCTTATATAAAGCACTTTTAATCCGTAGTAACATACACTTTAATTTTTTCCCCCAATATTCTAACTCTATTTAACATAAATAGATTCTGACTCTTCTGTATCTCCTCACATGTTGTAGATTTATTCTGATTCCAGGTTTATGTCCAATAACCTTTGTGTTTGTAGAGATATTCCACATTTATCATCATTTATAGCAGGAAAACTGACTAATAGGCCTGAGGCCTGATTGGTCAAAAGGTAAATCTTAAATTTTAAAGCTCTGTCTAAAAGGTAAAATAATATGTGATCTCTGAATCAAAGGCTGATCTGATCCTAATTTATTCCTATTGTGCTCATTTGACATTTGTGTTACAAACAGCAGCAGAATGATAACTCTAAACACTACTGAAAACCTCCTCGTCTCGTTCAGCGAGGCCCAGAAACGCAGAGAACTGGTCGTGAGCAAACTGCTGCAGACGCAGCAGCAGCATCAGGACTCTGAGGACCAGAGAATCACCAAAGCTGTGGCCGAGCAGGAGGAGAAAAACGCCCAGAAGCAGCGTGACGAGGAGCAGGAGAGGAGCAACGCGATGGAGGCCATCGCTGCCCACAGGGAGCTCATGGTGACGCCAGACAACGTTTTATACTCATATCACCACTGTAGTAAAACACGCTGAGGCATTTAGTGATGAAGGGAGTTTTTGTCCTAAATCATCTCATGATGCTGCCACGTCTGGCAAATTCACTTTAATTCTGATTTAACAAGTTATACTTTAATAATAGTTTAATATAAAGTGCTGTATTTCAATAAATCTGCACCAAATCTGCAGAAATAAAGGAAGTTCCAGGACCTCATCATTAAACATGTGTCATCACTTCATTGTAAATTCTCCACATCTCAGGTTTCTAAAAGTCAAAACTGGATGTTGATGAGTTACGTTCAATAAAAAACAGGAAAGAAGAACCTGGGAAAGTGATGAACAAGTTTAATTTAACTTTAGAGTTTTCACAATGGAATGAAAGGACAGTTAATCCAGGTTAAAGTTGAATAAAGTCACACTAGAATGTTCAGGAATTGAACTAAAGTCACTTTATTCTTTGACGTTAGTGACATCACAACATTCTATGTATGTCCACAGTCACGATGATTCACTGATAGAACACTCTCTGACTTTTCTAAAGTTTTTTGTGTGTTTTTCTCGTATTTCTGTCCCGTCAGAAACTAGAGAAGCAGCAAACGGACGCCCGGCACCGTCGAGACGCCAGCGACTCGCTGCAGGAGAAGAGAGAAGCCGACAGGATCTACAGAGAGAAGCAGCAGCAGAAGAGTCAGAGGACGAGGGAAGAAGGACGGAAAATACAAGAGTTCAACGCCGCGCAGACGGTGACCTTCACAATACTCAGATACTGCAGTAGTATTTGTGTCTGAGTATTTATCTCCATGTGACGCTACGACGTCTTTTACTCTACTTTTACTTGATTTATCTGCAGCTTTAGTTAATTTCAGATGCAGATTTGACGCAATTGACAAAAAAAAAGCTTTTAAAATAATTTTACTGCAGTACCATAACTCATAATTATGTACTTTTACTGCAATTCTTTAGCTACATCAACTCATAAGTATGTACTTTTACTGTAATATTTCACCAACTCATGTACTTCTGCAGGACTTTTCTTGTGATGGAGTATCTTTTACCTGACTGTGTCTGTACTTGTACTGAAGTATTTCTTCCCTCTGTGGACCCCAGGCAGCTAAGCTAGCGGAGCGAGACCAGCTGAGGCTGCAGGACCAGGTCCTGGAGGACCAGACCCGGGCCCTCCAGGAGGAGGAGGAGGCTCGATTCCAGGGATACTCGCGTCAGGTCATCGCCGCAGCGACAGAAACTCAGAGGAACGTGTTCCCGCTGTGCCGAGCGGCCAGAGAGGGCGTCGGAGGGGGGCTGGGGCCCAGCTTCGGGGGGGTCAGGCCCAGCTACCTGGTCCAGGACTACACCGGGGCCCAGATGCCCACATATGTGTCGGAGACCACCCGCGGTGTCAAGGAGCTCCACGGGGGGGCTGATCTGAAATCAGCCAAGAAGAGACTGGGCTTCACATGGTAGAGAACAAGCTGAACGTGTCAATAAAGCTTAAATACTTCAAAACTCTAAAGTCAGCGTTTATTTTAACCACTGTGAGAGAAGATTGTGTGAGAGTGTTCGTAACAACTTTTAAAGAACATTAAAACAATGGTTTAAAATCAAAATGGAGAAGTTTTTATTCATTCATACAAACAGGTTTTATGTTGTACTTACAGAATGAGTTTGACATTTTATTCAGGAAAAAAGAGAAAACTGTGTCTCATCTAACAGGATTACAGTAAAAGGTCTGGATGGAAAAAAAAGAAAAAAACATGGATGCTCATTTTACATCGACAGGGTAAACATGCAGGAAAGATGTGTTGCTGCTTCAATAGAAAAAAACTTGACCAGTAAACAACACGTTTCCCAAACTCAAACATGGAAACAGACAAACTTCTTTGCTTTAGTTTATCAAGAAGGAAAATTATAGAGTAGAGACCACCGAGTTTTTGTTCCCTGTAAACTTCTTTTAATGTGATTTATGGTTGACATTTCTCAAACTAATTATTACAATACAGAAGCTTTTGTCCCAAATTCAAATAAAATGTTGATTTAATGTGTCACTGGATGTTTCTGTTGCAATAGATGCAGATACATTTTTTTCTATTTGAAAAACGTTCAGGGGTCTCTTGTCTGTTTCCACTCTAAAAAAATGTTTTTCACTTGTCCCCGAAACCAATTACATAAGATGAAAACAAAGTTCAGTAGGAAAAAAAAAAAGTATTTAGGGGAAAATATTTGTTGAAGTAAATCCTATATTTTTATAGATTTTTCTCCATTAACATTCTCTGAAATCTGAACTATTGTAAAGCCAAAATATAATTTTACCAAGAAAAAAACAAATTCTGGTTATTTAAGATTAAAGGAACAAACACGGGCTACTTTTACACACTGTAGATGAGTTTCTGTTCAATCACAAACGTTTTTTCTAAACAGCTGACCGTGCGGATCCAGCTTCCCATCAGGAAGTCGCCAAATCTCACGATTCATGATTCTCTTCTTCCGTTTATGAGCCCGTCTGGAATTCGTCTGAGGTCCAGTGAGTCACGTCCAGAAGCATCTAGTCATCGCTGTGTGTTTTATTACCTCAGAATGAGCCGTTTGGGTTTGGTTATGTACACGGGGAGCGTGTCTCCCTCCACAGAGCCCGCTGTGTTTCTACGGTAGAACGGACGAACCAGACGTCGCCACTAGATGCTGCCAGACGTCACGCTGCACCTCCACCAGGGGTTTTATCTTTCCATCTCCACTCCTGTAGCAGCCGAAAATGTGCCCTCTTTAAAATGTAATGAGCCAATAACGTAATAAAAGTGACGAAACAATAAAGAGTTAAAACACTGAACGAGCAGATCCTCTAAGCAAAAGTGGGTTAAAGGATTTTTTATTTAATCAGCGTTGCTCAGACTGCCCTTTTCTGTGTTATTTTAACTACTTATGTTATTGCTATAAAAATAGTTTATTCAACAGGGGAATCCCCTTGAATTTCCTGTTGATTAGAGGAATTTTATTTAATCAGAGTGCCTCAGATCGTTCTTTTCAAGTTTTTAAACTCGGTTATCCATTTTGATAACTACCTTTTTTTATTTTTTTGCATTTGTTTTTTAATCACTCCTGGCCCTGAATAAGTAGAAAAAGAAAAACATGTATTGCAAATGTAATAACAGCCGATAACCTAATAAATATTACATTATTGGCAAAAACAAGTTATTATCTCATCAGTTATCGGCCTATTACATTTTAAAGAGGCAGATTTTTTGACGTTATCAGCTGCTGTTTATCGCAGCTTTGCCAGTTGTAGAATCATCGGAGGTTGAGCCGAACTGTGGATTTTCCTTGTTTTCATATTTTCAGTGGAGGAGGAATGTGCTCCAGGCTGCATGGAAAGCTGGAGCTGCAGACTGGACGCCGTGGATATAAAACAGGGACAGACACGGGTTCTCGTCTCCGTCAGTTGCTGTCGGAGCTGGAGCTAGAGCTGGACTTGGATCTGGACCTGCTGGCCTTGCGCTCGTTTCTGTCTTTGCTTTTGGTGCTGTCCGGTCTGCTTCTGGCCGGGCTCCTCCGGTCCCTGGAGGACCCGTCCGCTCCTCGTCTCTCGGGGCTCCTGCGGCTCCTCCTCTTGTCCCTGTCGCTGTCGGAGCTGCTGCTGCTGCTGCTGCGTCTCCTGCGGTGGTCTCCGGCGTTTCTACGGTGGGACGATCGCTCCCTGCCGCGGTCCTCCCTGCTCCTGGACCTGGACCTGGACCTGCGGGTCCTGTGCGGGTCCCGGGTCCTGCTCCTGGGCCGGGTCTCCCTGCTCCGGGAGCCTGCTCTCCTCCTGTCGTCCTTGTCCCCGTCGCGTCTCCTCCTCGGGCTCCGGCTGTGCTCCCTGTCTCGGTCTCGTTTGTCGTCCTTGTCCCTGGTCGCCGCGGCGCCGCCCCGGTCCCGGTTCCTGCTGCCGGACCTGGGCCTGTCTTTGGTTTCCCTGCTCTGGGACTTGGTTCTCTCGCCGTTTCGCCCCCTCTCCTCGTCTTTACTCTTCTTATCAGACTCGTGAGCCTTGTTTCTCTCCTTGTTTCGGTCAGACTCAGGCTCCTTCTCTTTCTTGCTGGCGTTTGGCTCTTTGCTCGCGGATCGTTCCTTCTTGTCGTCGCCTTTGTGTTTGTGATCCTTCTCTTTGCTTTTGGACCTTCGGCGCTTTTCTCTGCTTTTACTGCGGCTTTGAGATTTGGGCCTTTTCTTCTCCTTCTGCTTGTTGTGTTTCTCGTCCTTCTCCTCGTCGTCTGCCTCTTTGCTCCTGGATCGCTGGGAGCGACTTTTCTTGTCTTTCTTGCCCTCGGCCGTGTGCTCATGCTTTGAGCTGGACGTGCGTCTCTCTCTTCTTGGAGCTTTGGCGTCGTCGTCATCTTTACCTTCACTCATGTCTCCTCTGGAGAAAAAATGCAGAATAAATGTCACCAAACAGACAACATTCATGAATGTTTAACCTCCATGAATAAATAAAAGTGCAAATACTGCACCATAAAACTAAGCGATCAAATAAAAAAGGAAGAAACCGGTTAAGAATATAACACGAATTAAACAGAATAAAACAGGAATGCATAGGAACTTAGTTGCTAGCTTCTTCAGAACACCTTTGTATTGTAAACATTAATCACCATCTATTTTTAAATAATCAATTAATGGATTTGAGTCATTTTTAATTAAATGTCCAAATTCTCTGGTTCCAGCTTCTGTTCTCTGATTATTTCCTGGTTTCTTTATTCTTCTATAATAGTAAACTGATGATGGTTGGGTTGTGGACTGTTTGTCTGAACAAAAAAAAGTTTCTTGTCCGTTTCCGTTCCGTTGCTCTTACCGGTCTCCTTTAATCCAGCGCTCGCCGGGCACCGCCCTCATCCTCTGACGCTGCATCTCCTGACGCCAGTGTGGAGGCGTCTCACTGCGGCGGAAACGGTCTCTGGACCTTGATCGAGACGGAGTCCGGTATCTCTGGACGGGAGAAACGAACAGAACACACTCATGTTACATTAACTTTCTAGAAATCAACTGATGCAAACCTGGTATATTCCAGAGCTCCCACTCAACTACATTTTTTTTCCAGGACATTCTCAGCCGCTACAGAGACAAGTTATCATGTGAATAAATTCCTCTTAAATGTCGGCCTTGAAAACCAATACTTTTTATTCATCAACATGTACCTCTACACTCATCACTTATTATTCTATTGTATGTAAACTGTGGGTCCAACAAATACTTTGTTATCCAGGATAATGACAAGACTGAATAAAGACAAATTAGGTGATTGGTATATATATTAAATCGTATCCATTTACATTGATAATAGTGGAAATAAAACATGGCAGCGATTTAAATGAACATGTAATAGAGATCAATTTTAACCTGATGATAATTTAATAATTTCCAGGACGATAGACACTTTCTTCATTTTCCAGACATATTCAATGACGGAATCATTTTCCAGGTTTTCCAGGACACGTGGCAACCCAGGATTTCCGTTAAATACCTACCCTCGGACCCCTGCCTTTTATCTTCCTGCCAGATCGCGTCATCACAAGTCTCCTGTGATACGTCGACTGAGAATTATACGAAACGCCAGAACTGGAACAAAAGCAAAACGAGAAATTTAACAGACAGCCGCAGTAAAATACAATTAAAAACACGCATGTTTCAGCCCGGGAATGTCAAACCTCTCCCTCGGCCGGTCCTCCCTGCTCCGCTGATCCCTCTCAGCCTCCTCTCGTGGTTTCTGAGCTGCCTGTGGGCTCCTCCTCATGAGGAACCGGTTCTCAGGGATCTGTGGTATTTCCTCAGGACGAACGGTGGACGTGACCATCTCTTCTTGTTCTTTCTCTTCTGCACTTTCAGGCTCTGACCTGTGAAAACATCACGGTTTCAGATAAAAAAAAAAGTCCAAGCTGCAGTTTTACGCTGAAAACAGAGAATAGGATTAAATACTTTTTTGTGTCCTTCTTTTTCTTCTGCTGTTTCTTCTTTTGCTTTTTTGACTTCTTTTTCTGCTTCTTGGATTCTTTGCTGGATTCCTCGGAATCAGACGAGGAGTCGGACGAGCTGTCAGAGGAACTGGAGCTGCTGCTGGAGCTGGAGGAGTCACGCTCTTTCTTTTTCTCACTTTTCTTTGCTGCAGAACCACAAACGTCCATTAGTAGAGGTTCTACTTAGTGTAATCTAACAATTACGTTTGCTCAGCCAACAGTGGAAGGAAAATCTGTAGCTTGAAAATAATATTAAAATGCCGGAAAACAAAAATCACACAGGCAAACCTTTGGATTTGGGGACGAGCTCTCCACAGTTCATTACTTTCACTTCAGCGTACGGCCTGCTGTTGTGATCCGCTTTCTGGTTCTCCATGGTCTGGACAACCTCTTGTCCAGAAATCACATGACCGAAAACTACATGGACACTAAAAACAAACAAAAATACAGCAGCTATGTGAATGCATGTCAAGTGGAACCTATTGTTGGTTGTCATGAACTGAGCAATAAATCTGAATTTAAGACGCACTAAAGCAGCTCTTACCCATCCAGATGTGGAGATGGTTTAGTTGTTCTGAAGTGCAGCAGGAGCAGAGTCAAGAAACAAGAAAGGAATAATAATTTTTCAGTTGTAGGGAGAACAGATTCAACTATGTATACAACAAATCGCGTTCACTGTTGAGCTGTTCCTTACATGAAAAACTGGGATCCGTTGGTATCTTTGCCCCTGTTGGCCATAGACAGCAGGTAATCCTTGTTGTGTTTAATAGCAAAACTTTCATCTGGGGGAAAAGGAGAAGATTGTACTGCCATCCTGAAGCGAACGTCGGTTTGGATAACAACTGACAGCTCTGACTGTGGCCTCTTTACCTTCAAAAAAGCCTCCATAGATGGACTCGCCTCCTCGTCCATTCCCTGAGATGAAACAGAAGATACAACATAAGCAAAGAAGAGTTTTATTACATTACAAAACCATGTTGGATGTTGATTATACTGGTTTAACGTGGCCGATGTCAGCTCACCTTCACTGAAGTCTCCTCCTTGAATCATAAAGTCTTTTACGATGCGATGGAACAGACATCCTTTGTAGTGGAGCGGTTTCTGGGTTCCTTTGCCGATGCCCTTCTCACCTGGATGAAAACAACAGTACTCGATGTCTGTCTCTGCCACGGAAACAAGCTCGCTGGGATAATAAATCGTTACTGTGAAAAGTCATTGTTCACCTGTGCAAAGGCATCGGAAGTTTTCACATGTTTTAGGACAGATGTCTGAAAACAACTCAATCACAACTCGGCCGACTGTGAAGAGAGAGAAACATAATGAATCATTTATTCATTACAAGGAGACAATACACCTAATTTATCTGGTAAACCTCACAAAAATAAGCCCTGACCCTAAAGCCCTAAATCCTACCTATAATCAGGTTTAAGTAATACTGATTGAGAGATGTGTTGATTCAACTTTGTCATTTTTTAAACTGTAGTTTGTGGTGATGTTAAACTACACAGTGTGATATTATTGTGTTTCGCCTATGGAATCCAAGTATAAATAAATACAATAGACTGTACTGTGTGTCCTAAATGGTGACGAAATATTTTCTTTGACACATTCTCATGATAATAAAGTATACAACACTTATGAAGGCGGGATTTTTCAGGTTGTTTGAGTCTGAGTAAATGGATCAATAAGAAGGGAATTTTTTTTTCCCCTTACCGAGGACATTGCCAATTCCAATGTCGAGGAAACACCGAGATCGCTGAACCTTGACCCCCATGATCACCTGCACTGATCAAACACCTGTGGTGAGAAACAGAAAGAAGTGAAACAAACAGGGAAAAATATTAATATCTCACGAGCAAGGTGGATCTAAATGGGCAAAACTAAAAAGGTTAACAAATAATCACAATTTCTTCTATGTCATATTCTGTGTTAAAGTTGTACCGGAGAGTCTCACCAAAGTTGTCAATAAATCAAATATACTTAAAGAAATGTGAATCTCATTCCTGTCTTGATCAATCAATAGATTCCATGAAATATATTAAATATGTCTTAGAGGTAATTTAAGTTTCGTCAGATCTTATTTACAGAGTAACATTACAATTCCAAACCCATTTTGTGTATTAAAAGTCAATTATATATTAATAATATATTATTGTGGGGTTTAGTGAGGGTGAATTATGTATATACTGTGGCTGCTTTTAACAACAAGGTGCACAAGTTAAAGTAAAGGACAGCAGTAAGGTGTCCATTTTAACACCTTTATTTATTTGCCTGCTTTATATTTATTATATATGTCACTATGTTTTGATAATCTTTAAACATTTAGGTATATTAAGGTATTTTGATTGTTGCTGCTTTTGTAATAACTGTAGTGTGTTGGGACCATGTTGCATGGTGATTCTGCACTTTAGAAGAAATTATATATTGATTGATACGCATCCAGTCTAATTTTGAATTCATTAGGGGGATTTCTGACACATTTGTGGGGTTTAGCATCAAATTTCCTCTTTCCATTTCACCGATGAGCTGTGGTGGAAAAAGATTGGAACAATGTTCACTTGATTGAATCCTTTATTTACTTAAACTTAACTCTTAAATGTATTTTTTGCATTTAAAAAATGAGTAAACACGTATATTCAAGTGTATTATGTAAGATTCAAATGATGGATATAAACAGAAGGGTTGATTACAGATGTTCAGGGGGGAGAACTATTTAAGCTGCTAACCGTTCATTATTCAAGCTATAAATCTGCTTTAAAAAAGCTGATTTATTTTGAGTAAACAGCTGAATTCACGTGTTTTGTTTGGCAGGTTTAGAACATTTAGCTGCTGAAAAACGCGCTGTTTAAATCTCGCGAGACATAATTACAAAAATTATTTCTAGTTTAATAACAAATATTCCACTTCTCTCGCTCTCTATTTTACATATATTGATTGTTGACTGAGGTTTAACACGTTTACTCACAGTATCGATCTGTTACGTCAGGCCTGATCTCGTGTTAGCATTAGCCGTTAGCCGTATTATTTTTTTACGAGATTAGAGCCTTTTTAACGGCCACTTCGACACGTTCGCGGTTCACGCGCGTCGACAGATTCGCGGCCGAGTAGCGTGAATTCAGAAGCAAGGTTACCTGGAACGACAACAAATATCACTGCACACAGCAGCTTTTCTCTGGCGACATTTAAGCCGAGTTTCATTCAGTCCTGCGGTTCGCCGTTTTCTAAAGATGGCGCCTCGCGGACGACAGATTTATTTTTCCCAGGATGCACCGGGACGGCACATCCGGGCACTTCGCACCGTAGTATGGCGCCAAATTCACGTCAATAATTTAAATTAGCCAAAAAAAAAACGCTGATTTTTTATGATTATTTTATTCATTATTTTTCAAAGTGTAATTAAAAGGCAAAAATTGTACAGTGAAAGTTCATAATTGGATGTTAAAATATTCCTACAAATTAAAAGAATAGTTTTAAAATCCTTTTATTGTTCCCTAATTTACCAAAAAAGGACAAAAACTCATTTCTTAAACCAGATTTATGGTAATACCATGCTGTCAGGGTCCATAATATTTTATCTTTTCAGTAATTTCAGTGAAAGTACTGTTGTTTTAAAGATATTGTTGCCAACTCCACTCTGTGTTTAAAATTGAAAAAAACAACTCTAATCCTAACTCACTTTTAGTATTTTGCATAAGAAAAAATATACTTTTTTTTAAAGATTTAATTAATTAAGTAAAATAAATAATACACTATAATTTGGGAAAGAGCTTGGTTCATTTGTACATTTGTTGATAATTTAAATCCGTGGCAGTTTTATGATGCATTTACTTATTTTATTTTAAGAAAAAAGAATGGTATTTTCATTCTTAACCATAAGAATCCAAACCTGTTTATGCTTAAAGGAAAATTATGTGGGTTATACCATAGACAAAGTCACACATAACACATTTCTCAAGTTTTTTTTCAGAATAATACTTTTTATTACCAAATGCTATTTTGATATTATATGTAAATGGTAAACATATTCCATATTCGGATTCTTAGTATAGGTCACTTTGGAATTTAATGAGTTAAGTTCAGACAGCCTTACATGGAAGAGTCTGGGGGAACCAAAGTTCTTGTTACACCAGTGTCACTGTGGGTCATTATGGGATAAATGTGATTTTAAAGGGAACACGTGTAAAAGGTGTTGTTTATATTACAATTGGAATGAAGTTAACATCTGCTGAGTATTTTGAGAAAACAAAATTTAAAAAAAGGTTTCAATATGTTGAATTATAGGCCCCAAAATGCGATTGGTCCACCTGACATATTGGAACCACCTGTGTAACAAAGCAAGGTCCCTACAGGGCAAAAATCAGTCATACACACATTACTGAACAATGTCTACCCATGGACTCAATTTTTTTCTTAAGTAACCTGCATAGAGGTGTATTGAAAAAAATAATAAAAAAATATCAGTTTCACATTACAACATAAAATCATTCAAGATCATAACTCTCTAATTTGATATATTATAATAAAGAGTTTATATATTGTAAAAACGCAAATCTTGTTATGACATTAAACTATCTTGTTAAAATGTGAAACACATCTATTATAACAATATATTCTTTAACATATATAGTTTATAGCTTAGAACATGATACTTTAAATTTTCTTGGGTGGCAGCAATATACCTCCATACCCGTGAACGCAGCCTGATAATATTGGCAGAGTTTTAGCCCCATACAGTAGCTGCTGCCTGCAAGACACAACCCAGGGATAAAAATAACCATGAGGCAGCCTGTGACACTTGCCACGGAAGGGAAACCTCATAGCGCGCATGCTAGGCGGTTTTGACTTTGTGTAGGGCAGTTTTCAAGCTTTTTTTTTGTTTAGCATCTGCTGCCTTAACTTAGATTTTCTGCAAATACGTCGGGGTCGCGTGCGCCCTTCCGTGGCTGTAATCGCTTCCGGCGCGTGGGTCGTCTGTACAAGCACGTGGGTGTTGAACTTCAGTGTAGTGGTCAAAGCTGTGTAATAGCTTGCTGGAGCTGGGGAAATGAACTGGGGAGCTGAGGTCAGTATGAGACAAGTGTGACTTGAATGCAAGTTGATCAGGATTAATTTAAGAATTGTGATTTGTGTGTGTGTGTGTGTGTGTGTGTGTGTGTGTGTGTGTGTGTTAATTTTAAAAGGGCACCTCTCCTCATGCAGACTACTTGTGTGGTTGTGATACCAGTTGCCTGCCTGTTAGTTTGACATTGGAGTAGACACAGGCCAGTGGACACTGCTGCTATAGAAGACCAACAGCGCATCATGTGCTTCATACCTGATCTGAGCTGAGGGGCTGAGGTGATGCTGCGACTCAGGTGTGTGAACTCCTGCCTCCGGAGGCTCCTCCATGGGCCTGCATGCCACCACAACCTGCTCCTGGAACAGCTGCGGAGCTGCCCCTCTGAGGACTCAGTGTTCGAGGTGGTGGGCCGGAACAAGCCCAGACTGAAGGTGACGCACGTGAGCTGTGCCGTGGAGATGCTGTGGCAGTTCCAGATCGAGAGGCAGAAGCAGGTGAGGAACTACAACCTCATCAAGCGTCACCCGCAGTTCCTGACCCTGCAGATCCTGGCCGAGAACAACATTTCCCTCATGGACGATGTCATGTTGGTGGATATGCTGCACAATATTATCAGGTACATTTAAACATGTCACTGTCAAGTTTGGAGACGATGCAGTTGAACTATGGAAGCGGTGAAACTGACTTACTGTGTAATCACCTGTGATTCAGGCTGAACGTGGATTATCATGATTCTCTGGTTCAGCAGCTGGTGTCAGAAGCTTGGCTCCGATTAGACAGGTGAGTTCTATAAATGACATTTCTGTTTGTTTTGAGGTAAAAGACAAATCCATAATGCTTCATATCGGTTTCAAAACAACAGTCCAGTACTAATGATCTATAAAACATATGTATGTGTAACTAAAAGAGATTCTATGTGTAAACTCAAATTAAAAGCAAAAAAAAGTATTTTCCCCTAAAGTAGTGAAGGTCAAGGTCAAAACAGTCAAGTACTAATTACTATAAAACACATTTTTGCAGCTGTTTTTACAATGACCTTTAAAATAACTTTTCATAATGCTCTGAATATACGTTTTTGAAATCACATTTACATGAGTACTGTGTTTTGGTACAATTCTGAGGTACATTAATGTAATTGTATGTTTACTCTATTACATGTATTCACACTCGAAGTTAGTAGAATCAGACTGTAGATAAAATAAATCAATATAAGAGTTACATTTTTTTGCACTTTATATAATAAATGCTATTAAGATAAAGTATTATTATTATAAGAAAATATACTAGTTATCTACACAAAGTGCCTAAAATTAGCTCCATATTGATGCTACAACAGTAAAATGCTCTTACATTTATTTGATGGTGATAAAACAAACAATATAATGTACTATAAAACAATAATAATAATATAACACTATAAAAAAGGAGTAGCAGAATATAATGCAGAATAACAGAATAACATGCACACAACTAAATTTAATAGAAAACCTGGAAAATGTTTGGCATTGTTGCTTGATAAACTTGATCAATAAATAAAACTTTTTCTGTTGACTCACTGTTGGAACTAACGATTCGTCACACGATTGTGATTTTTTTTTTTGCAGTTTTCCAATGTCGTCCCTGTCCAAGTTCGCCATCTGCCTCTATGATCAGCGTCTCCACACCAGTCCTCTGATGGGTCACATCACCAACATCGTGGATCAGAAGTTGTCGTCCATAGATAGCGCCAGGTCAGACAGAACCTACTGTATCATGTGTGTTTAGTCCCATATGGTCAACTTTATTCCTCTTTATGTTCTAGTCATATTTTAGCCAAAGAAAAGTCTTGGCATTCAGTCTAGTTTTATGTCAAGAAAATCCTAAGCATTATTTTAGTCTAGTTCTAGTTATTAAAAGTCCTGAAAGCAGCATACACCATGTTTTTTGTTTTTTTTAATCACTAACAAATCAATGGAAGAGCATTTACTTCTGTGGTTAATCAATGTGGAGTAGATAACTAGTGAAAGCACTATTTCATAATATAGAAAAGTGCATCATGTTTTTATAATAATAATATTAATACACTTATATAAATAAACGAAATATAAGTTTTTTATTTTTTATTACAAAAGATACAATTTGAAAAAGACACTTGTTGTATTGAAATGTTTTAACGAGTAACCTTATGCGTAAATGAATGTTAGTGTATGAAATTGTAATAAATAGAAATCCACAAACTATACAGTAATTAAGGTAAATGTACTAAGTTACCTCTGTTTAAGACAAACTATATTTGTAGGTATCGACATTGGGTTCTGGATAAATTATTACAATTATGTGGATTATAAACTATTTTTAAAACACAACCAGGTTAATTGATTCTCTACAAATTAACATGTACAGTCTGTGTATAAGACGACAGACTTTATTGAGGGGTTTTCTAACATCAGAACAGTTTAAAGTTACTGTTCAGATTTAGATTGTACTTAACAAATTATGAGTGGCGAAATTGTTGTTTGTATAAAATAGGCTATTAAAATAATGTATTATTATTAATAAAACATTTGATACACTTTTATATAACATGACTCAGTACTTTTACTAGTTATCTATATACATAGACATGGTTTAGGTTAGTTCTGTTTTTTCTCTCCCAGGATCCTGACCGTTTTCATGATCTGCATCGCGTCGCTGGTGTCCCCTCGTCTGCGGGACGCCCTCCTGAGCCGGGTCGAGCTGCTCATGCAGGACATGGACTCCATGTACTACAACAACCCCCGCAGGGTGCTGCAGTTCCTGCGGAGCACCAAGCACACCCACCCGTCCCTGCTGGACCTGTGCGACCGCCTCCTGGTGGAGAACGTGCCCCGGATGAACGTGGAGCACATCAGCATCACGTCGGCGCTGTACCAGGCGCTGCCGCTCAGGCAGACCGACTACCGGCGGGCCGTCAAGCAGCGGCTGACGGAGCTGATGGACTCCTCCACCGACCCGTTGGTCTTCACCAAGCTGTTCCTGTGGCTGTCTCCCATCGCCAGCCCGGAGATCCAAAAAAGGTCAGTCGTTGAGTTTAACATTCAAACACTAGGGGACGATGTGTGTCGTTTCTATGGGTTAATACGGCTCCTTTCCGGTTGACCTGTTATGTTGTGTTTTAAAAACAAACAACTGGGGTGCAGCAGACATTAAACACTCCACAGACATTAAAGCAACTTAAACCACATGTGTCCTCTTTAATATATTTAAGTAATAATTATTCTTTTTTTGCGATTGAATGTCTGTACCCCCCAGCCTTCCTATTGTATTCAATTTCTTAATGAGGTTAAAACACTGAGGGGCATTACAACAAGCTGGATAATCACATGTTTTTTTCTTATTATATGTAATATGCACCTTACTTATTGCTCAGATAAGGTGCAACCAGCTTTCTACAGTGTTTTTCGGGGTCATGGATCGGCGTGGAGGTGTGTGAATCAGACATGCATTTTCTACTTTAACTCTGGTTTAAGGCCTACAATCGCATTTTCTGGATGTTTTAATCATAGTTGGAGAATGCAATAGATAATCTGAGTAACATGTTTACATGAACAGTTTCATTTTTTATTTATTTTATTTTATTTTTTAATGTCCTAGAACAAAGTGCAGTTGCACCTCCACTACATTAGGGGGCAGCAGAGTGTTCACAGGGAGCATACAGCACAGAGTATGAGTATGAAGTGTAGACACCAAGTGACAGCATGAAAACATATTTAACAGGGATGAGAAGACAGGCGGAGAGAGACGGAGATAAAGAGACAAACGAAAGTCTCCCAAAGCTAAGACGAGGAAATATGACGAAGCGTCTGTAGCGCTTGGTTCACTGTGAAAGACCGGTGTGTTACTGAGTCTGAAATGTTGGAGACCGAGAAATTAAAGACATTACACCACAATCACTGATAAGACCATTTATGTAGTTTTATTTTTCAGTATCATATGGTTTGACATGGTCAGTCAGAAAATGTTTAAGGATTTAATTTTATTTTTTATTTCAGATGCACTTTAAATCTTTTCTGTTAGTTGATAAAGCTATTCTTTGTTGTAAGTTGGTCTATATTTCTTTCTTTTTTATTCTCTTATACATTAATAAAGATACAGTGTTATGCAGAGATACTTACAACAGTCTTATAGACAAATGCTCTATAGTCGCACAGGGGTGTGTGTGAGATGTTTTCTTCTTCCATAGGGGGGGACTATGTGACAGAAAATAATTGAGAAGCACTGAACAACCTGCTTCCAACACGTTTTTCCTTCCTCCAGGCTGGAGAACATGGCCCTGCTGATGGCCGAGGAGCTGAATCCATATCAGGTTGTGGCTGTGGTTGAACAAATGGGCCTGAATCACTGCAGGAACTTCATCTTGATAAACAAGTGAGTTCAAGTCTCAAAAAACAAAAGCAAGCATGCAAAAGTAAAAATTCAGATTAAAGTGTGTTGAACGTAATTATTGCTTATTTCTTTCCAGAATGGCAATGTTAGTCCAGAAGAACCTTCACTTGTACAAGAAGTATGATCTGATCAAAATCGCACAGACCATGGTACAGATGCATTATCACAGCAGCGAGTTCTACACTAAACTACAAAAGACTTTGGTCAAGTAAGTGTTTTTGTGCATGCATGTTTTTCTTTTTCAAATTAAACTTGTAATTCCACGAGAATAGAGTCATATAAGACAGGGTCCTACAGGTCTATTCTAGTCTTTTTAGGACCATTTATTTAAAAGTTAAAAAGTTGTTTTTCCCCCACCAAAATCTATTCCAATATATTTCTATCAATTGCATAATATGACCGTATAAAATATTATTTCACTAAAACTTCACCTGTAAACTTCTGTCACTTCTTATTTAAATCAAAATAATAGTGGTTGATGAATGAAACTTTTGAGGAGAATTTGATACAAGTCTTTTTGAAGGTATTATTTCCAAATTCATAGAATCAATGCTTTTATGACTTTTTAATATCTCGCAGGAACCCAGTAAGATTTCCTCCTCCATATAATACAATGGTAATCAACTAATATTGAAGCTTTATTCTCATCATCTTATGATTTTTTTTAATGATTTTCTCCTAATATCACAACTTTATTTTTTTAATGAACCACTAATTAAAACAAAAAAAAACTTTGGTGTGGCCTTAGTCAAGTCAATTTTATTGGTACAGCCCAAAAACACAGTCGCCCTAATGGGCTTCACAGTTTGTACAGAAGCAACACAACATAGAGAAAGAGAGGAGGATTCCTCTTCTGACAGGCTGCAGATGGAAACCATACACATCAACAGGAGAAGAATGAACATGACTTAAAATAGAATGACAGAAATCTATTGAATTGTGGGGTATGTGGAGGATGAGGAGACAGGATCCAACTTGTGTTACTGTATTTTCACGACCATAAGGCTCAGTCTGAGTTCTGTGTGTCATTACTGTATTTAACACACACATAAGGAACCTAACTATAGGGCACAGGTTTTATATACAGAAATAGTTATATATCCACAAATAGAGTGGGAGCTAAACTGAGTTTGGTTGTGCTTTATTTAAGTATTGATTACAAAGTACTAACATTTTTTAATCATGGTAAAACACACGGATAAAACAAGCACACAAGTGTGTGTATTTAAAATAGAGCGGGGTAATGTCATCAATCAAACCATCAAAGTCCTCATCCTCTGTTTCTGATTCCAACAGCAGCTAAATCTCCATCAAACATGCCAGCTTCCCTTTCACTTCACTGCTCCTCAGAAATGATGCAGGCTTTTGCGAAAGCTCGAACAGTATAAGCAGACACATTTTTTCATTCACAAAAATAAAAAAAAAAATTAATTCTCTCACAACTGCTCCATTTCCGTGTTCCACGGCATAGCTGATTTCCTTCAGTTTAAACTGTGCTTTATCAGCGTGTCTCTTTACCATTTTCAGGTTGTTAAAACAATGATGTTCTGCATAACGCACATCCCCGTTATTTTATCTACAATCCATGCACACACTTCCCCTACATACACACATAGGACGCACCACACATTTTGAAGAAAATATTAGACTTTTATGTGGCCTTATAGTCGTGATAATACGGTACATTTCAACAGGAGAAGAATGAATATGCTTCACACCAGTCTGGTGACTGATCGTCTTTTCTCCTGCAGGAATCTGCAGCACAGCTTCGTTACCGCTGAGGTGACCGCAATGACCCGTGTCCTGTCCACGCTGCCGGTGCCGCGCCTCGAGAAGGACCTGATCTCGCGGCTGGACGAGGTGGTGGCCCAGTGCAGCCTCAGAGACCTCAACACGCTCTCCCTCTCCATCTCAAGTTGGGCGGCGAGCGAGGCGGCCTACGGCCAAGTCGGCCTGGGCCGGTACGTGGGCCTCCTGCAGACGGTGAACCGCTGCGGGCTGGACCGGCTGCGGACGGCCGAGCGCCTGGAACCGCTGCTGGAGGACCTCAGGTACATCATTGGGGAGTGGTTCTACGAGATCCTGATGGAGGAGGCCATGGTCACCCTGCAGCGGTTGATGGACCAGATAAGCTGGACCAACGTGGAAGACCTGGCTGTTTTTCTGACAAGGACGGCACACCTCTGTCCTCCCCTGATGGAGCGCATGGTCGACGTGGTCATCGAACACATCGACAAGGTGATTTAAACACACCGCCGGTACCGTAGGGATGTAACCAAGCATCCTCCAAATGAACGTTGTGTGTCCACCCTTTTGACTCTAGTTGGTTTGTATTATTAAACCTTAAAATAAATATGTTTTAACTCTATCCCCCTAATTCTTTCTAAGATTCACCACTCTCAGACATATTCTATCCTGCTGCCCTTCTCTGCCCTGAATTATGATCCTGTAAGAGCAGACGAGTTCTATGACGCTTGTATACAGCGATTCACTCCTCATATCAGTAAGTTGACTTTTTTTTTTATATTATTATTATTTCAAGCTTGCACTAAGGGAAGAAAACAAATAAAATACATGAAATACAATGAAGTAAAAAGTAAATGACGTAGGATCCATAAGTTCTACCTATTATAGTTATCTCATAATTGCCTCTCCATTCATAATGTCTAAATGATTATAACTAATAATTCAATATGCCAATTATAAACATTTTAATAAACGATAGAAATGAATTTTATGAGTTTACCATCTAACTACTATTAGAATCATTGTAGGTATCAAGAGACTCATACAACAATATGCTGATAACTACACTTTTTTTAAAGATTGGAATTTATGGTTTTGGATTGCTATGCAAGATTATGTAGTGAAAGAACTAGGAAGTTATGATGGATGTATTTCAACAAAGGTAAATAAGGAAAAGTGAAAACCTTTATTTTAAACCTGGCTTCATGGCCATTCAATAACAGATTGCAGAGTCAACAAGGTGTTCTTGAATGCACTTTGAGGTCGTATTAAGAGGACCCGTAGAGGTCCCCGGACCCCACTTTGAGAACCACTGCCTTCCACAAACCCTTTTCTGTTGATCCACAGGCTCCTTCGACCCTCACCTGCTGATTTTCTTGGCTCACAGCATGGCGCTGCTCAACAGATTTCCAGAGGAGCTCATCAGAGAAATCTTCAGCATAGACTTCCTGGGAAGGCTGGATTCCCAACTAGAAGGTATGTCTGCATGAAGCTCCAACTTTAGATGTTTGGACAGAAACGTTTTCGATGCAAAATATGCTTCATTCGTTCACTAGATCTAATCTGAATGTTCAAGTTGCAGCCCTGAATAAATCCTTCAGCCTGCGGGTCCGACAGCGCCTCATGGAGCTGAATCGTGCCGTGTGTCTCGAGTGTCCTGAGTTCCAGGTCCCGTGGTTTCATGAACAATTCTGCAACCAGATGAAAATGAGAGGTAAATGCACAGAGATGTGAATCTCTCTGAGTCTGTATTCTATCAGTTTTATTTTTCATCAAGTTTTTTTTTCCTCAGCAGACGTTTCTAGCAGTCCTGTGCATCAGCAAATCCACAAAATGCTGGCCGAGGTTCTCGATGTTGAAAACTGTGTCCGAGCCGGTGTAATCACTCCGTATTTTCACACCATTGGTGAGTAACAGTGAGTTACTTCTGTCTCAGGATAAGGCAGGAATTTTATAATATTCCACTTATATCCATGTAGTGTGTGTGTGTGTGTGTGTGTGTGTGTGTGTGTGTGTGTGTGTGTGTGTCACAATGGTGTATATTATTTTTGTGGTGGATATTCAAAACATCATTATTATCACTATAGGGTAAACTACTTGGTTTTCATTTTGTCTATTGGAACAGTCCAACACTCCTTCATTTAAAGCTTCCACTTCCCTATAGGAATACATATATTACATGCTCTATTCAAAAAGGTGTTTTATGGTAAATTATTTTCACTATTTTTTTATAGTAAGCACTCACAATGATTCAGAGTAATTGTACTATGATTATCATCATGCTTTATAGTTGCTGGTCAATCACTGATATTGTTTTGCTATGGAAAAAAAAATGTAGTGTATTGTAATAAGTAAATAGTAGCAAATTACATTCTGGTAATTCTACTATTACCCAAGTAAAGGATCACTACTTTTTTCACCACTGGACTAGAAACGTAAAACCATAAATGTCAGAATGCAAGGAATCCAAAGGATTGAAGTGGTGCTTTTATTTCACTGGGACAATCATTTTATTTTATCTTTTCAGATTTCGAATGCCAGCTGGACAAGAACCAGCGGCCACTGCCCTACAGCATGGCCAGCATGCAGATCTCTGACCCAGAATCAGTTCCCTCAGAGATACCTGAGGATAACCGTGACGAGCTGCCCCCCGGAGCAGAGCGGTGCGCAGAAATATACGGAGATCTACTCTCAACACAGATTCACTTCACTAAAGATAAATATCTACCGCTACGTGTGAAACTCCGTTTTCTCTCTTGCAGCATTGCTGTGATTTTCCTCGATGAAAAAAACTTCTGCAGAAATTCTCAACATATAAGAAGTGAATCCACAATGAGGCAAAGACACCTTGAGATTCTGGGATATCGTGTTGTTCAGGTGAGTGAACGTCAATCTTCGTTTCTGTGTTCAATGTAAGATTATAAATCATAAATGTTATTTATATATATTTATATTATTATTATTATTATTTTTTTATTTTACAGATCCCTCATTTTGAATGGAACTCTATGGAGCTCTCCACACCTGATGCTTGGAAAATATATCTCAGGAAGAAAATCTATGGATAGCTGCTGTCTCCTTGAAGGCTTTCTTTATTTAACAATAAAATAAATACTCTATTATTCACTACTGAGATCAGAGCGTAAATGCAGTACTTTAAATCAAGTATAATAATGTCCATTAATGATGAAACACAGTTAATGTAAATCCTCCTCATTCATGTTCAAGTGAGTCTGAATATTATGAGCTTTTGTATTAAATTAGCCTTTTTTAAAAATAAAATACTATGTTATATGTTTTCTGCATCTTATTATTAATGCAGGATTGCCTAAAAAACATAGATTTTGCTATAGATAAACCTGTATTTTCTTGAATATTTTAGTTTAAAAATCTAAGCTATTTTTAAAATAGCAATAAAAGAGCATTTTACAAGTTCCAGTTTTACCAATGTTGAATTTACAACTTGAATTGACTGACTGGTTGGTTTGTGAATACTCAAGTCAGATTTAAGTCAATATTAATAAGCCATTGATGCATTTAAAAAGCTGTCTACCTGCCTTACTGATAGATTCTCTCCTTTTCTAAACAGTGACAGCTAGTGCGTTTTCATCCAAGGGGGCTACATTAAAAAGGGGAAAATATTTAGGTCCAATTATTAATTTCCTGCATTCTGGTTAATTTTTACACACTAATTTGGCATCAAATTCTTTTGCACTAATGATTGCATAAGACATAAATGAATGGATGTTTACATATAAGGTTTACACTGTATTCTCCTCTTCTAGTTAAGCTAATTTGAAACATCATTCTATAATGTTAACTCGTTAGCTAGTAGCTGGTCCAGCTTGCTAATGCTACGTTTAGGTAAAGCCGCTGCTTTGCTAAAGCTAGTAGCACCAGTTAGCCTAATGTCGCAGTTGTCATAACACATTGAAAAATCCAGCACATTACACTTTTTTAGACGAATAATTTTCACGGAATCCATACTTAAATTTGAATGAACTAAAGGTATTGTCTCTTTTTCTCCGCTTGTAAATAAAGTCCGTAAACTCATCACCCAGTTAGCTTAGCAGCTAACGGAAATGCTGCCCCCTGGTGGTCGGCGCCGAAGTCGACTCGCCGCGTATTCAACTGCGCTCTTTACATAGGCCACGCCCCCTGCGAGTGACGCATACGCACGTACGAGCTGGATCTGGAAATAGAACTGCGCATGCGTGAACTGAAACCGAACCGTTAACAGCAAGCGCTAATGTGACGTATTTAACATTAAAACAGTTTTTAGACAACGTTAAATGTTTTTGTTCAACTATTTATTGTAGATAATACATTGGAATCCTATTGTGAATCTTTATTATTGACCTGGCACGTCTTAAAAAAAATATATATGTATATATATAAAATTTCTGTGTCTTAGTGCCCTCTAGTAGCCGCTGGAGGTACACTCAAATTAAAAAAGGGACATTCCACTTTAATTCACCTAAAATCTCTTTGACTAATAACATGCTCTAATATGACAACAGCAATTGGTCTTGTCAAGTGGAAGTTTTTTACAGTAAAGTATGGTAAAAGTATTCAAAACAACCTCCCAAACCGAATGTCAAAAAGATGCATGAAGTTTGCCGGAGGTGATATTTAATTCAGAAGAATTACAAAGCACACATGACCCTGTTTGAATGGAAGAGGACATTTACAGATACAGACACATCTAAAAAGTTATGTTATAGATCATGAACTATGAGACCTTGTGACTTATAAGAAAAAACAATGAAAAGGAAAATACATTGGAATAAAGCACAAAGTCTCTAATATTGAAGTATAAGACCCTGAACTGCTGTTACAGTTTGGGCATCTTGGCTGCGTTCAAGCGCATGGACACGCACGATGCTCCCGCTGCGTAACGCATCTCTTTAATCATCCCCGTCCACTCTTTCTTATCGTCTTCATACCTGGAACGAGAGGAAACATCTTGCTGTATTATTACATGGTTGAGAAAGCGTAATGCAGTGTTTCTCAATTATTTCTGTTCCCCCCTATAGAAGAAGGAAAACATCTCATGCCCCCCCCCCCCGACTATAAATAGTATATTTGTCTATAAAATTCTTATAAGTACACCTCTGCATAACACTGTACACTTATTAACATATAAGAGAATAAAAAAAGAAAGAAATATGGACCAACTTACAACAAAGAATAGCTTTATTAACTAACAGAAAAGATTTAAAGTGCATCTGAAATTAAAAATAAAATTAAATCCTTAATTAAACATTTCTGACTGACCATGTCAAACCATATGATACTGAAAAATAAAACTACATAAATGGTCTTATCAGTGATTGTGGTGTAATGTCTTTAATTTCTCTGTCTCCAACATTTCAGACTCAGTAACACACCGGTCTTTCACAGTGAACCAAGCGCTACAGACGCTTCGTCATATTTCCTCGTCTTAGCTTTGGGAGACTTTCGTTTGTCTCTTTATCTCCGTCTCTCTCCGCCTGTCTTCTCATCCCTGTTAAATATGTTTTCATGGTGTCACTTGGTGTCTACACTTCATACTCATACTCTGTGCTGTATGCTCCCTGTGAATACTCTGCTGCCCCCTAATGTAGTGGAGGTGCAATTGCACTTTATTCTAGGAAAGTAAAAAAGTCAAAATAAAAAAAATTTAAAAAGCATGCTTCCTGAGGTCAAACGCCCCCCCTGGAGGACCCTCACGCCCCACTATTTGAGAACCACTGGCGTAACATAACCACAATATTTAAGTACAAAAAACCCCAAATCAGTACATACTGCCAGATGTCGATCATTTCGCTGGGCGTGCACTCCTTGTCTTCGTTCTCCGTGATAGCGAAGCCGCCTACCGTGAACAGCTGGCCGCCACAGCTGGCCAGGTTGATGGAGCTTCGCTCCTGGGGGAAATTTGTGAAGGGCGACCACCTGGAACCAAGCACATTCATCTGAATTACTGTGAAAATCATGATCTGCTCCTTAATATCCTGATATTGTTTACTACTAAAGTATGTCACACTGATACACATTTGATGCTTATTAATTCAGACCTTTCTCTTTTTTACTGTGCTTTTCTTGTGATACCTTTTTACACATTGTAACGCTGCAGTAACACACAAATTTCCCCGTTGTGGGATCAATAAAGTTTTATCTTATCTTATCTTACATTGAAGACACTGAAAATCCTTCAAAATTAATTAAGATGAGAAGGAAGTCACTTTTTAGTGGAACTGATCACAACAAGTCACTTGAACCAAAAAGGTTTGGAGCTTCTGATTTAAAAAAATCTAAAAATTAAATTAAAAAAAAAGTAGAAACACACAGTAAAGTGGATATAAGACTCATTAGAATAAAATAGTGAACTATACATTGTGTGTAGTCTATTACAACAAGTAGTAAAACTGCACTATAATTTGCACATTAACTGAAGTCAATTAACTACATCTTTTTTTCATATTTCCTATATTCCTTGTTTATATTGTCTATATTTATGGCTATTTATTGTCTTTGTATTTTTTTCCGTTTTGCTATTGTAAATATGGAAATTTTCCACATTATGGGACTAATAAAGGATCATCTTATCTTATATACAATAATAATACTGTGCAATTATGCAAGTATAATAATAGAACACACTCCAACATCATATTTCAGCTGATTCTGAAATTCTTTTTTAAAAGGAAATAACATATAATAACCTAAATGCAAAATAAGTCTAATTAAATACATATTGGTATAAAAAACATCCCCACACAAGACCTGATGACTTTAAAGGGCAAATATACACAATAATGATCCATTATAATGTGAATAATGCTGATGATAACAGCACATACTTGTTGGTTCCAAAGTCGTAGGCTTCGCAGGAGGCCGTCAGTCCTTCCTCGTTGACCCCTCCGGCCACTATGATTTTCCCCTTGTGGATCACGGCTCCGAACATGGCCCTGGGCGTTTTCATGGACGCCACCTCCTTCCACTCCGACTTCTTGTGGTTGTACGCGAACATCTTGTTGGTGGGTTTACTTCACCAGGAAAGACACAAGCAGAGAGAAAGATTGATGTAACGTGTTAAAAAAAGAATCAAATCTGATTCCTGCTTCGTGTGAATGTGATGTTTCCTACTTGTCGTCTGTTTTTCCTCCGATACAATACACCAGTCCGTTCTCCGCCACCACACAGTGGCCGTGGATGGTCATGGGCAACTTTTTAGTTTCAGTCCACTTCATTTTCCTGTAAGACGGGAGAAAAACGTTCAAAAGCAAATACTGTATTTTTACGACTATAAGGCGCACATTAAAGTCTTATATTCTCTTCAAAATGTGTGGTGCGCCCTATCTATGTATGTAGGGGGACGTGTGGGCATGGATTGTAGATAAAATAAAGGGGATCACTGAGCAAAGACTAGATCAGTGGATCACAGACCAAAGACTAGATCAGTGGATCACAGAGCAAAGAACGAGTGGGAGTGGGAGCGTTCCGACGGTCACTATTCGACTAAAGGCAGTAAAGCAGCAGAAGAAATGAAAATTGAACATTTCCGTCTTGGTGCTTTCGTTTTGGTGCCATTTCTCCATCCAGACCAGGACTACGGTAGCGCAGCAACTTCCAGCGGATTATAATGCATCATTTAGAGGAAAGTGACTCTGATGGTGAAGAAAGTGAAGCTGGCATGTTTGATGGAGATTTAGCTGCTGTTGGAATCAGAAACAGAGGATGAGGACTTTGATGGTTTGATTGATGACATTACCCCGCTCTATTTTTAAATACACACACTTGTGTGATTGTTTTATCCGTGTGTTTTACCATGCGTGCGATGATTAAAAAATCTATGTGTGTGTATATCTATGTGTGTATATATCTATGTGTGTATATATCTATGTGTGTGTATATATCTATGTGTATATATCTATGTGTATATATCTATGTGTGTATATATCTATGTGTGCATATATCTATGTGTATATATCTATGTGTGTATATATCTATGTGTGTATATATCTATGTGTATATATCTATGTGTGTATATATCTATGTGTGTATATATCTATGTGTGTATCTATCTATGTGTGTGTATATATCTATGTGTGTATATATCTATGTGTGTATATCTATGTGTATATATCTATGTGTATATATCTATGTGTGTATATCTATGTGTGTATATATCTATGTGTGTATATATCTATGTGTATATATCTATGTGTGTATATATCTATGTGTGTATATATCTATGTGTGTATATATCTATGTGTGTGTATATATCTATGTGTGTATATATCTATGTGTATATATCTATGTGTGTATATATCTATGTGTGTATATCTATGTGTATATATCTATGTGTATATATCTATGTGTGTGTATATATCTATGTGTGTATATATCTATGTGTATATATCTATGTGTATATATCTATGTGTGTATATATCTATGTGTATATATCTATGTGTGTGTATATATCTATGTGTGTATATATCTATGTGTGTATATCTATGTGTATATATCTATGTGTATATATCTATGTGTATATATCTATGTGTGTATATATCTATGTGTGTATATATCTATGTGTATATATCTATGTGTGTATATATCTATGTGTGTATATATCTATGTGTGTATATATCTATGTGTGTATATATCTATGTGTGTATATATCTACGTGTGTATATATCTATGTGTATATATCTATGTGTATATATCTATGTGTGTATATATCTATGTGTGCATATATCTATGTGTATATATCTATGTGTGTATATATCTATGTGTGTATATATCTATGTGTATATATCTTTGTGTGTATATATCTATGTGTGTATATATCTATGTGTGTATACATCTATGTGTGTGTATATATCTATGTGTGTATATATCTATGTGTATATATCTATGTGTATATATCTATGTGTGTACATATCTATGTGTATATATCTATGTGTGTATATATCTGTGTGTATATATCTGTGTGTATATATCTATGTTTGTATATATCTATGTGTATATATCTATGTGTGTATATATCTATGTGTGTATATATCTGTGTGTATATATCTATGTTTGTATATATCTATGTGTATATATCTATGTGTGTATATATCTATGTGTATATATCTATGTGTATATATCTATGTGTGTATATATCTGTGTGTATATATCTATGTTTGTATATATCTATGTGTATATATCTATGTGTGTATATATCTATGTGTGTATATATCTGTGTGTATATATCTATGTTTGTATATATCTATGTGTGTATATATCTATGTGTGTATATATCTATGTGTATATATCTATGTGTGTATATATCTATGTGTATATATCTATGTGTGTATATATCTATGTGTGTATATATCTATGTGTGTATATCTATTTGTATATTAACCCTCCCCTATAGTTAGGTTCCTTATGTGTGTGTTAAATACAGTAATGACACACAGAACTCAGACTGAGTCTTTTAGTAGGAGCCTTCTGATCCTGTAAATACGGTACATGTCAGAGCTCTCGATCCACAGATGGGCCTGAACGGCTGCAGCTTACTCGGTATCGTAGCACATCACCGTGTCCAGAGACTCGTCGGACTGTAAATCCTTCCCTGCCACGGCGAAGATGAGGTTGTCCACGGCTCCCATGGCGAAGAGACAGCGGGGGGACGGCATGGGAGGAAGAGCGATCCACTCAGAGGACAGACTGTCCAGCTGGAGGGTTCAGGGTTGGAATGCAGAGAGGAGACGAATTATATATAATATAATCAGTTGATGGACCATTAATTAATGACAAACTACTAATCAAATTTGAACTATTTTTTAGTTAATTGAAAAAATTAGTAAGCAATTTGAGAATTGAAAAATTGTTAACCACTTGGGTCACAGGGTTATTTTTTCAGTTTTCCTGCTCTAAATAATAATAAATGTGGAATATCTCTACCAACACAAAGGTTATTGGACTTAAACCTGGAATCAGAATAAATCTACAACATGTGAGGAGACGACAGAAGAGTCAGAATCTATGTATGCTGATGATACACAGAAAATAGAGGTAGAATATCATGGGGGAAAAACATCTAATAAATATAAAATGCTAAATGAAATATCTAAATAGTGGTTAGTTGCAGCTACTACTGATATTATATTAAACTATTTTCTTATTGTATTGATGATGTGGATATTGATGATATATATTGATGCTGGAACAGGAACATTAGGTTTTACTGCAGATAAAATACTTTATTTAGTGTTTAGTTACAGGTGAGTTAATAAGTACTCCTGTATAGTATATATAGTACTGTATAATACCTAATGAAGGATTATATAGAATATAATTAGATAACGATTAGTTCATTCATTTATGTGAATCGATCATACCGGGGGTCAATTTACAATGACTCAGTAACAGCTCAGTAATTTCCAGGTATTTCCACATTATTTCATGATTCTTTAACCTATTTGTGAGCCCCTCAAGTAAAATAGGACATAATAGAGTAATTACTTCATCATGAGTACTGTGGCTCCTAGAATAAAGGTTTGTGTAATACTGAGTACAGTATTTACTAATCATTTATCATTACCTAATGATTACTTCACCTTTTTGTCCCCTCAAGTAATAAGTCACATACTGGATGAAATCATTACTTCATGTTGATCAGAAGTGTGATTGATTTACAGATATTCATCTGTTCACTGATCATTAGCTAATAATTCATTAATAAGGATTCTCTAGTATTTTCTCTACTATTATTTCTAGTGGTTTCTATTTCTCCACAGAGATGTGAAGCCTTGGTGTTTGTTGAATTAACAGCTTTCATTGCTCCAGGAAAATAATGAATAAATACATCTGAAATTTGACTAATTTTCTAAAAGTCCAAACAGTTTATTGCATGTTTTATAAATGGATGGTTATGATATAAATTTGTTGTATGGGAAAAAGAGGCTTTTATTTTTAAAGGTTTATTCTCTCAGCAGGATTTCCTGTTTTCAGTCCATTTTGCTCATTTGACATATGAGCATCATTGTCTTAAAACAGCAGGTTGTCTTTTATTGTGAATTTTGGGAAAACTAAATAATTTAGTTTTTTTCTCTTTACATTGAACTCAATTTAAAAAAAATATATTTTTCCCATATAGCAACAATATGCAAATTGTAAATTTCCTAGTGCAACAACCTAATGGAGTCACATTGACTTACATAGCATCAAACTATCGTGAGACTATGTTTATGCCTATATATATCATTTGTATATCTATTTTTTAGGCCATTTGAAGTAATAATACCTTACAAGACATTCCTACCATGTCTTAGTAACACTTCATGCAATAGAGGGTTAATTAACTAATTAATTAACTACTGGTTCAGGACCAGTTATTCCAGGTATCAGGTGTTGTTTCTGTACCTGGTAGAAGTAGCACTGCAGCGGCGTGTCCTTGTCCTCCTCGTCCACGAACAGCCCCCCCAGCACGTACAGGTCGTTCCTCTTGGTGGCCAGGCTGACGTGGTTCCGCGGGACCTGGTCCCCCATGGCGGCCAGGAAGCACTCGTTCTCCACGCCATCGTAGGCCACGGCCGCCGTGTCGCTGACCATCAGCAGCATGTCCTTGGTGTACATGCCGTAGCGGCGCGTGGCGTTCAGGAAGCTGGGCAGCTGCCCCCCCTCCCCCTCCTCGCCCTCCTGACCCTTCTCCACGTCGGGCAGCTTCCCGGCAAAGGCCTCCCTGATCACTTTGACTTTCTTCTGGACCTCTGGATCCGCCTTGACGAGGTCGTCCTTCTCCACCTTCTCCCTGAAGTACTTCTCCGGTAGCAGGCGGAAGCGGACGCACCCGAAGGCCTCGTCCAGGGCCTTGGCGCGCTTCTCCTTGTCCTTCCTGATCCACCTCATGAGGGTCTCGAACACCAGCTCCTCCCGCTCCACGTTGAGGGTGTCGGCGCCGATGACGGCGAACAGCTCGTGTGGGGCCAGGTCCAGGAACTCCTTGTCCTTGGAGAGCGCCTCGAAGCGGTCGGCCACGTAGTCCCGGGCCGCCGCAGCCAGCCGGGGGCAGTTGAGGGTCAGCCCCAGCCGGTACACCGCCAGGCAGTTCTTGGACGTCAGCCTCTTCTGGAGGAAGTTGACGCACACCGTGAACACCGAGGGGATCTGGAAGCGGTTGGCCACCGCCAGGACCTCCTGCACGTTGCCGTCGTTGATGTCGATCTCCGCCGAGTACATGTAGTTCACCACGGCCTCCATGACGTCGGGGTCCAGGTTCTCCAGGACCGTGTCCCTCCTGCCTGCGGCCTCCTGGCCCCCCCCCTCGGTGAAGTAGAGCTCCCTGAAGTAGGGGCTGCAGGCCGCCAGGATGAGCTGGTGGCAGGGGATGCTGCGGTCGCCCACCTTCAGCACGCAGTCGATCAGCTTGTTCTCGTTCAGCAGCTCCTTGAGGCCGTCCTGCAGCAGCGTGCTCTGGAACAGCCGCAGGTCCTCCCTCAGGCTGCGCGGGTCCATTCTCTCCTCTGGGCGACAGGAAGCGGCGGCGGCAGCGGCGGCTCGAGTGACTCCAGTCGCAAGACAGGAGAACTATAACCGGGGCCAGGTCTGAGGACGCCTCAATATAACCACGACGCTCTAAATATAAAACAGCCACTCCATTCTCCAGGAATTCAGGTTGGCTAAATGTGAGCGAGCTCCACACAGCTGTCACACAGGAGGACAACTGTGGAGCCCTGTCACCACGGCCAGCAGCGGCTGCATTGTTGTCCGCCGGTCGGTTCATAAAACGTTGATCAATCAGATTCAGCCTAAAATGTCTTTTTTTGTCCACAACCCAAAGATCATCAGTTTACTGTTATAGAAGAATAAAGAAACCAGGAAATAATCAGAGAACAGACGCTGAACCAGAGAATTTGGATGTTTTATCATTAAAATATGACTAAAATCCATTATCAGGATAGTTGCTGATTAATGCAATAATTGGCAACTAAATAATGAATAAATATTGTAACTCGAATTATGTTCATTAAGTTTTAAAAGCTTTTGCTCATATTATTTGCAATTTTTTTGGACATTTTTTTTATTTAAAAGGCACTTTTAAAAAAAGTTATTAAAATTATTAAATCTCTATCGTTTCTATAGTGAATTGTTTCTTGCTGCAACAATTGTTGTTATTTTTGTTCAGTTTGCTCCTATTGTTGTTTTAATACATAATTTCATAATTGTTTTTAATAAAAAACACTCTGTGAAGATGCGAGGTACATATAAACTTTAACTAAAAGTGCAAATACAAAAACACTTTTACCACGCTGTTCTAGTACTCTCTTGTACTTTCTAGTACTTCCTGTGTTGACTCCTATTTCTGGCGTCTACTCGAGTCGTGGAGTGAGTCAGAAGCTCCTGATAGTAGTGACCCAGCATTCGCCAAAGTGTGATTCAGTATTTGTGAGTGGATCCTCAGGGAACAGCTGCAGGACGGCGTTGACAGCTTGTTCCCTTTCAACATCATTACAATACCTGACTCACATATTTTTACTCTGACACTTGCAAAAATAAAAGAAAAATTTATTGTATTTTATCGGTATTATTTTACCCAAAAATCACCTCAATATAGTTTTATTCTCCTTTCTGGAGCTCTGAGAAAAAAACATGTTTTGTGTAGTTATCGTTATGATAACAATATAATTAAGTGCTGACTGTATATTGGTGACATCACAACTTCACAGACGTCCTGATGACTCGTTTTGAGGATCAGTTTCTGAATATTTGTTGGTTGAGTTCTGAAGCATAAGATAGTATTTATAAATTACTATAAATGCTTATGATCAAAATAATAAAATCCAACAATAAAATCCAACAATATGATTCAAATAAATTAATTCACTTTAAACAATGTAAACTGCATGATATATATATATATACAAATATATATATATATATATATATATATATATATATATATATATATATATATAATGCAGTCTTAATGATACAGACACATTTTGTGTCTGTATCATTAGTCTCCTCACAAAAATAAAATAAAAAATTATGTATTTTATCATTATTATTTTACCCAAAAATCACCTCAATATAGTTTTATTCTCCTTTCTGGAGCTCGGAGAAAAAAACATGTTTTGTGTCTGTATCGTTGATATTAATAGTAAAGTTTTGACTGTATAGTTGTGACATCACAACTTCACAGAAGTCCTGATGACTCGTTTTGAGGGTCAGTTTCAGAATATTTGTTGGTTGAGTTTTGCAGCGTAAGACAGTATTTATAAACTACTACATTAAAATCTATCTTTAATGTTGTTAACAGTGAAATATTGTGATGTAAAAAAAAACAAAACAATGATTTCTATTTAAATACATTTATTCACTTTAAACAATATAAACTGCATTATATTTTACATTTCTATTCATCACAAGAAACTATACTTTATAGAAATAAACCAGAATAAATATTCCATTTTCATTTTCCATTTTCTCGTTATGAAAATGTGTCTATACATGGTCGTTCATTCTACTTATCATTAAATAAATAAACGGGGCGTTGGCTTTTTCAGCCCATGACTTCCCACAGCCCCTGCAGGGTGAAACCTTCCTTCAGCTTCTCCACGGCCAGACCCAGCTCCTCAGAAAACACCGGCTCGCGGTCTTGTTGCTTTGGGAGAGAAAAAATGTTTATCAGAACATACTGTATTTTCATGACTATAAGGCGCACATTAAAGTCTTAAATTAAAGACTCGATCAGTGGATCACCGAGCGCGCGATGATTAAAAAATGTTAGTACTTTGTAATCAATAATTAAATAAAGCACAACCAAACTCAATTTAGCTCCCACTATGTGTGATTATATCTATGTGTATATATCTATGTGTGTATATATTTATGTGTGTGTATATATGTGTGTAAAACTATGTGTGTATATATCTATGTGTGTGTATATATCTATGTGTGTATATATCTATGTGTGTATATCTATGTGTGTGTATATCTATGTGTGTATATATCTATGTGTGTATATCTATGTGTGTGTATATCTATGTGTATATATATCTATGTGTGTATATATCCATCCATCCATCCATTGTCTATCCCGCTTATTCCCTTTCGGGGTCGCAGGGGTCTGCTGGAGCCTATCCCAGCGCGTTAAGGCGAGAGGCAGGGATACACCCCAGATGGTCGCCAGCCAATCGTGGGGCACACACACCATTCACACACCATTCACTCTCACACTCACACCTATGGGCAATTTAGAGTTTACCAATTAACCTGAGCATGTTTTTTGTATTGTGGGAGGAAACCGGAGTACCCGGTGAAAACCCACGCAGACACGGGGAGAACATGCAAACTCCACACAGAAAGGCCCCAGACCCAGGCCCCAAGGCGGTCTTGAACCTGCGACCTTCTTGCTGTGAGGCAACAGTGCTACCCACCGCACCACCGTGTCGCCCGTGTATATATCTATGTGTATATATATCTATGTGTATATCTATGTGTGTATATCTATGTGTGTATATCTATGTGTGTATATATCTGTGTGTAAAACTATGTGTGTATACATCTTTGTGTGTGTATATATCTATGTGTGTAAAACTATGTGTGTATATATCTATGTGTGTATATCTATGTGTGTATATATCTATGTGTATATCTATGTGTGTATATATCTATGTGTATATCTATGTGTGTATATATCTATGTGTATATCTATGTGTGTATATATCTATGTGTGTATATATCTATGTGTATATATCTATGTGTATATATCTATGTGTGTATATATCTATGTGTGTATATATCTATGTGTGTATATATCTATGTGTGTATATATCGATGTGTGTGTATAAACCCTCCCCTATAGTTAGGTGCCTTATGGTCGTGAAAATGCGGTATATTTTTCCTCATAATTAACAGTTATATATAAAAGTGGCTGAGACTTCACCTTGTTTCCATCAGCAAAATAAGCCTGCAAAAAAACAAAAAAAACAGAGGATTAATAGATTTGACCCAGATGACACCAGGAGATTCTGAGTGTAATAATAGGTGATTGTTGTCAGCTCCAGGCTCCAGGCAACATGCACTCATGTTTGTTGTTGATGTTGAAGGGGAATTAGCCGACGGCTATTCTGAGCGTCTGGAAACTGAACTCGACCCCCGGGAGGAGCGAGCGGGTCTGGAGGCCGGCCAGCGGCGGCGTTCCGCTCACCGTGAACGCGTCAGTCTGCTCGTCGGGTTCGATTTCCACGTCGTCGGGCGTCTGGTCCACGGTGAGTTCTTCCAGAGGCTGCGGCTGGGGTTTAATGAGAGGACAAACAGAGCCATGACGACGGCAGGCCGTCAGTCCCATCTTTTCATTTGAATATTTATTACAATACGTAGGCCTGTGGGCACCGGACAGTTTATTATATAATGCATAAAAAGTACAATAAATATGAAGGCATATAGAACACAAGTTTACACTTTCTGTTTTAAAAATAACACTAATGGTGATCAGGATCAGTGATTCACATGAACCGACCTTTTCCTCCATCTCATAGTCCACTCCAAAGATGGGGTTGGCAGAGTAAACCTTGTGCAGCGAGTTGATTTCTTTCAGTGCGTCTTGAAGTTTGTCCACAGGGTCGATCTTGAACCCCAGCACATAACCTCCACTCTAAAAGAAAAAAAAGATTCATATTTGTCACAAAAGGAACAAACCCAGAGTAACGTTGGGTGAATGTGACAGATGTTACCTGGCGGGAGCTCTCAATCACCAGAGCCAAACCGAACTTGGAGTCTCTAATCCTGATCGACCACTTTGGGGGGGAAAAAGGTATGAAATTAACACAGACACAATCTCTAAAGTAAATACATGGAACAGTCTTGAGATTCAGTTGATCTGCTTTAATTGTCAGGCTTTTACAGTGTGAGTGTACGTACTATCTGGAGGTAAGGAATGCTGACGTTGAAGCTCTCGTTCATGTTGGCGTGCCACACGATCCGAACGTTGGTGATAAAGAAAGTGCCGAGGTTACCCTGCAAGAAAAGAAAGCAGCAGTTATCAATCAATATTAAATATCTAGATTCACGCAGCAATCTACTGTATTGATGACAAGGTTTTAGAGTGAGTGTGTGGGGAGGCCAATTGTATTGCTGCTAATATCTGACTGGGTGCATAAAAGCTGCTCATTTTGAGAGATAGATCGTAATAATTTAAATACTAAACTGGGAAAATGGCAAAATATGGATTAAATAAACTGTCTGCAGCCAAAGAAGGAAGAAGATTTCAACAGTACCTGATCACTAGATAAATTCCAAACTCCATTAATTTTATCGTACACTTGCTCCCGTGGCAAAAGCCTCAGCTGCTTATTTTGAATAAGAGCAGCTCGCAGTTTCAGGTCCCTGTACATTTTAGAGGTCTCATAAGCCCTGTAAATACAAACAAAAACACACCATATTTTAATATTAGCGGGACAAACCGTGTATTTCATGCTGCCTGTAATCAGATCATTTGTTTAACCTGTGCACGGCGATGACAGACGTGAAGAGCCGCGGACTCCCTGGAACCACGTTTGTGAAAATGAACTCAAATCTTGTGTTGTTGGACTTTGTCAGAATGTAGAGGGCTTCAGTCTGGCCTCTCAGTTTCTGTAGAACAGAGTTCAAAGAATATTTATTATAAACTCACTAGCATGTCAAAAACTCATTAAGTGTTATACAAACTTTGAGGCAGTTATACATGTTTACGTGTAATAATATATTTTATTATAAGGGATTGTCAAGGTCAAGAAATGCACAAGAAAAATTTAAATAAAAAAAGTAATAGAACAGTGCATGAAATACATAATTAAATATTAAAATGCATTTTTAAAAGATGGTATTTAGTGGGTTGTTTGAACTTTTAAATATCTCATAGTTACAACAATAGTTGTTCAGAATATTAATAACAGTAATTAAGCACAGATTTACTTACGGAGTTCGCCGTCCTAGTTGTGATGTTAATGATGGAGTTGTAACCCACAGCTGAGAGAAATAAGAGATTTGCATTTAGGATGGACATCTTTTTATATGACTTAACGCTTTGCTCTTTTCCAGTGATTCGTACTTTCACAACTTACATAATATATACACTTACGCCCAAAATTATTCATACCCCTGTCAAGTACAAGGGATTTCTTGATTTTTTTCCACTTACAATTTTCAAGTTTTTACTTAAATATGACACAAAAGAAAGTGAAGCCATAATTTGTGTTTGGTTGAATTTGTAGAGAAACATTTTTGACAGAGAAAAACAAAAATTCACACCGTCCAAAATGAATCATACCCAAAGATACAAAGACAGATAGCTACAGGATAATATAATAAACCAATAAGTATTAAGGTGAAATACTAATAATTTTGGGCTTAAGTGTTGATAGATGTGTATAGATACTAAAACGCAAGTAGAATTAAATAATCGAACATATTTATCATGCAGGTGAACTCACATAAATTGACTCTCGGCAGAGCCAAAGAATGCCAAATGATTCTCAGGTTTGTCACCAACAGACGTCCTGCAAATAAATAAATAAAAATAAGATATTGCTTTCATGACAAATCACCCAGGTCACAGTTTGAACCTCCAAACCAGCAGGTTTAAATACCTCGATCCCCGTTGTTTCCTTTGGTGTCCTCTATGGAGTCCAGACAGTCGATCAGCACCTCTCCAGGCCGCGTCTTCATCTGCCTGTACGGGACAAAGGTAGAGATGCATCAGACACTTATAGGGTCCTCATGAGATGCTCTGAGCTTCTTTTTCTGCTGATGATCCACTGTTGTACTTTTAAATCTGCTGTGTTTCCTGTGTTTCCTCATTCACAGAGCATGCTGCAGTGCAGCCACTGAGGGATCTACGATGTTGGAGGGTCTGATGCTGTCCTGGTGAAACCTGAAAGCTGTGATGGATCCTGCTCCTCATCCTCCACTTACACCAACATTCATTACATTTCTGTTTGTCTGTTTGTAATGTCCAGTTTTCCCTGTAATGTTTCCACCTGCACACATCATCTACTGCAGCCTGTCCGTCCTGAAGAGGGATCCCTGCTCTGTTTCTGTGAGGGTCTAAGGACAGGGGATGTTGTTGCTGTTGTACACACTGTAAAGTCCATTGAGGCTAATCTGTGATTTGTAATTCAGTGCTATACAAATAAATTGAATTGTCCTGCATGAAAGTCCTGCATTAAAATTAGTAATAGAAAAAGTAAAAGTACACAATTCAGTAGCAAAATGCCCTTTAAGTACTGCAGTAAAGTATTGGTACGGTCACTGTTATTAAATACTGGTAAATATAAAGGTAAATGTACCATTTTCACCGCTGGTTTTAGCTTAACATTAATACGCGAGGCGTCGTTTACTAAATGTGACATAAATCACAGTTAAACGTTAAAAGTTAAATGTTGAACATTAGATTGTTAGCGTTATCTGACGTCACCGCTAGCCTAGCCGTGCTAACGTGCTAACTGACGGGTTTTAACGCGTGTTTTTTTTAACTCACTGAGCCGTGATGTCGAATCTAACGTCTCTGTCCTCCCACAGCGCGTCCAGGACAGACGCCATGTCCGCGGGTTCGCGTTTTCTATCCTTTTTCTCCTTTTTTTTGTTTTAGCGGCGGTGAACGCAGCGTCTGAGCTATTAACAGGTTCAGCTAATGCCGGAGTCTTATCACCATGGCAACGGACGGCAGCGCCAGAGGCACACACGTCTCTCTTTCGACTTTTTGGATGTTGTATGGCGGCTGGTGCATTACCGCCACCTACTGGACCGGAGTGGAGCGTCATCTACCGCAACAATAAAATACAACGTATTTCAATTACATTAAAACATGTAATTAAACATAGATAATCTTAGTGGTCCTTTCAATTAACTCAGTACTTAAAAAGCGCTGACTTCCCTTTTTAATTATTATTATTAATAACATTTATTGTTCTCGTGAGTAAATGAGACACTAAAAAATTACAAACAAACATTTTTTTCTATTTTTTTTTTCTATATTTTTTATTTTTCTATATTTCTATATGCTGTATTTATTTTTCTATATTTTCTTCTATATTCTATATTTTATTTTTCTTTATATTTTTTATTTTTTGTTTTTTCTGTAAGGTAAAAACATCCATCCATCCATCCATCCATTGTCTATCCCGCTTATTCCCTTTCGGGGTCGCAGGGGTCTGCTGGAGCCTATCCCAGCGCGTTAAGGCGAGAGGCAGGGATACACCCCAGATGGTCGCCAGCCAATCGTGGGGCACACACACCATTCACACACCATTCACTCTCACACTCACACCTATGGGCAATTTAGAGTTTACCAATTAACCTGAGCATGTTTTTTGTATTGTGGGAGGAAACCGGAGTACCCGGTGAAAACCCACGCAGACACGGGGAGAACATGCAAACTCCACACAGAAAGGCCCCAGACCCAGGCCCAAGGCGGTCTTGAACCTGCGACCTTCTTGCTGTGAGGCAACAGTGCTACCCACCGCACCACCGTGTCGCCCGGTAAAAACATCTAAAATGTATATATATGTATTATATATACTAAGATGTTTAGGCCTATTAGATATTCTCTATATTTTGTTTTTTTCGTCAAAAACCCCAATACCATTATTTAAGAATTAACAATAATAGTGTGCAAAAACTTTAAATGTGCAAAGTTTTTAGTAGCAAATAATCATGTATAAAATGAAATGGACACCAAATGGACACCAGCCAACCTGCTCTACTGCTACAAACAACAAAAAAAGAATTTAACTTACAACCACCATTGTTTTATATTTTATTTCCAAAACACATTCAAAGAAATTATTGAAAAATTCACATCCAGCCCAAATAGAAAACCCATTCATCATCATTGAATAGATGGATTACAGAAAGCCTTGTTGGTATGTTCCTCTGCAAGAATCCCCTACACAAAAAATACCTCCATGCAGCTGCCAAATACAGTAGAACCCGACTGGAGACATTACAATAAAACACAGTAGACATACATAAAAGTACTCAGAGCATATGGTTCATATTTAAGCAAATCATATCAACACAAGGTATAAACATCACTGCTGCTGTCTTGTTAGAAATATTCAGTCTTTGTAAAGTAAACGGCTCAGAGAAGATAATCTATATGTTCTTTTTAATTTCTTTAGTTCACCTTAAATCTTCAATAAAGTATTTTTCTTAGTGTAAAAAGGGCAATTTATTTAAGGTAATTGATTATTTTTTCATAGATATTAATAAATCATTTATTGGGTTGAATTGATTATTTTGGTATTAGATCCTATTGGTTATGATTGATAGCACTGCTTTGCTAATTGATCATAAATGCATTTGTGCGTGACAGGAAAAGTGTTAGAAAAGTGCAATAATTTTCTGAACACGAATGACAGAATGCATCACATCAAAAAATGCACAACAACAAACTGTAAAAAATAAAAAAAAGTTTTCAGATGGCTTCTTCTTCTTCTTCTTTTTATCCTGCTGGGAACAAAAGAAAACATGATATTCAGGAGAGAACTTTTTTTTTTTTTTTTTTGCTTTTGCTGGTAAAACTCATTACCTGTTCTATAAAGGACACACGTCTTCTTGCACTCATCTTCTGCTTCGAAGCGGTTTTCGTTTCCACCGCAGCCTCCGTACCAGAACTGCGCGCAGGCGTTGGCCTGCTGGTCGTAGTACCAGCGGATCACGTATTCACGGCAGGTGCCTTGTTCCAGGCTGAGTTTACAGCGAGGGTCGAGAGAAGCGGCTTCTGAACAAGGAAAAAAAAAAGGTCAGTGAGTCGCATGTTTTAAAAAAGCCGAAGTCGACGTAGAGATGAGATGGAATATTCTACTCACGTGCAGGCGGCGCTGGACTCGCTGCAGGCTGCAACTGGTTCAAGAAGAAGGATGAACCTGAGGACAGCGTGGACAAAGTTTTTGATGGAGATGATGACGATGATGATGATGAGGAGGATGATGCCTCGTTGGAGGGGGAGCTTTCTCTCTCTGGTGATGAAGAGGCTGTTTTGTTAACTACAGCTGCGTTGTTGCTGGTCCGCACATGGGCTCTTAAATCTAAATCTTCACCTTCGTCATCATTGTCCTCGACCTGCAAACACGTAAAAAATGCATCAATGTTGTGTTGAATTTCGTACTAGAATAAAAATAATAATAATTAAATAGAGAATAGACCTGAATGGGGAGCGGATCGGAGCTGATGGGCAGCGTGAAGGTGTCTCCACGGCTTCGGCCGTCGGTGCGTCTGTGATGCTGAATCTCCTCCCGGTGACCGTAACCGTTCCTGTTGACTCTGTATCCGTTGTTTCCATAACCGTTATTGCCGTAGACGTCATATCCGTTGTTATTCCCTCCGTGTCCGTTGTTTCCATAACCGTTGTTTCCATACAGCTCATACCCGTTGTTATTCCCCGCGTGGCCGTTGTTGCCGTTCCACTGCCCATTGGTGATGCGATTGTAGATGAGGGCGCCGTTCTCGTCCTCACAGAACTGGCTGACAAGTTTAGACTCCAGAGCTGAAAATGAAGGAAACATTCATGTTAGCTATTATTTCTACATAGTGGACACACATTGTTCGTTTACACTGTAAACCCATAGTTACCTTGAAATTTACGGTAAATATCTGGCAGCAATTATCCAGAAACTTATTGTATATTTTACAGTAGAAGTACTGCACTTCTGTTTACAGCAATTTACTGTAAAATAAAAACTAATTTAATACTTTTATTTCAGTTGTATTTAAAGTATTTGGTGAATAATTGTACAATCAAAATCAATTAAATACTGTGATTTTGGTTGTAATTACAGTATTGGGTGATTAACTTTAAAATAAAATTGCATTCACTGTATTGTGTGGTTAACTGTATTATAATACAGTAACTCTTTGACTACTGTGATTTATTATAAAATATACATCAATCTACTGTAATAACTGCTTACAACAACGTTCCTGTGTTTAACACAGTAAATACCAGCGAGTTGTACAGTGAACATCTGATCAGTACCACCTGGTAGAGTGTTGAAGTCATCAATGAGGTACATGTGTTCGCTGTCGGGGTCGGAGGCGATGAGGTTGAGCTCCTGCAGGAACTCGGCCTGCGTAGGATCGGAAGAGTTGACGATGCCAAGCGCGTACATCTCGATGTTGGCGGCGTGAGCCTCCCGCACGGCGAGGTCCAGTTTAACGGGCTCCCGTTTGTCGGTCTGACCGTCGGTGATGACGATGGCGACCTTCCGGACGCCGGACCGGGCGCTGAAGAAGGCCTCCTGCGTGGCCTTCCTGATGGCGGTGCTGGTGTAGGTGCCCTCGCCCAGGTAGGGCATCTTCCTGATGGCCTGCTTCACGTCCTGTTTGCTGGTGTAGCGGGCCAGGTTGAACTCCAGGTGGACTTCCAGGCTGTAGAGGACCAGCCCGATCCGCGTGGCGTTGCGTCCGACCGTCACGCGGTCCACCAGCCTCGTGACGAAGTCTTTGACGATTTCAAAGTTCTCGGGGCCGACGCTCTCTGAGCTGTCGATGACGAAAACCAGCTCCATCGGCCTTTCCTTGCACTTGATGCCACATCCTGAAAACAGTAAAACACAGCCAATACTTTACAACCCCTTATATGTGCAGTGGTTTACTTAAAGCTGGCTTTAAAGGTGCACTGTTTGGTCTATGGGGACATCTAGTGGTGAGGTTGCAGATTACAACCAATTGAATTTCAAAACATGTATTAGAATCTACAGCCATCTGTAAATCTGTAGATCTGTAGATGAAGATAAAACATCTCAATATGAGGCAGGGACTCCTATGTACAGAAAGATACTATAAATATTGAAATGAATAATCAATTCATATAACAGGAGAGATGAGGTAAGAAAAAAAGTGTAATTTCATACAATATAATGTCTCAGTTATTCCATTGTATGCATTTTAATTTCGATTAATAATGTACTCATTGAACAATATACTCAATAATATTTATATTTTAAGAAGCAGGTGAAGTTGTCTCCTGCCAAACAAACCAGTGTTCATGATGGTTGTGATTTGACTTGTATCTTACCACAGATTTCTTTAATCAGCTTAATAATGTCCTCTCTCTGAAAAACACAACATTTGCATTAGTAAAAACCCTTTATATGATTCCTAGGATAGAATAACATTTGTCGACCTAATGATCTTACCGTGAGTCCTTGTTCTCCTTTTGCTCCTGGTCGTCCCTGAGATTCGATAAATGTTACAAGCAAAATCATTGTTTTAGTTTTGTGTTGTTATAAACTTCTTCATCTATCTGGAGGAGATGGTTGAGATGACAATTATCTGAAATGTTCAAGTTTTCTCTTATATACATTTATTTAAATACACTTGTAAACTTTATTAGTACAGTGTGTACTTTTCTGGGGGCATCTATTAGAAATATGGTCATAGATTATTAAAGACTATTAAATAAATAAAAACCTGACCATTCTAATTGAAAAATAAACCAATTAAACATACTTTACGAATTATATTGCATTTCTGTAAGAATCCTTTGGCTGATAAATACCGCTACATCTTACACACTGGGCACTCAGTGGTACTCACTGATTCACCCGGAACTCCAGGATCTCCCATGTCTCCTTTTGTACCCTTCATCCCCCTCTCACCCTGGAATCCACGATCACCCTGTAATAAGTAGAAAGTAATTCATCAGTGAGAGAAACAGAGGCCCATAAAATGCTTGACATATACTGCTGGAGCTCCTACCTTAGCTCCAGGAAATCCGTCTCCTGTCGGTCCTCTAGGTCCAGTCATACCTTGAGATCCTGGCTCACCCTGAAATTACATTGGAGGCTGGAATTAATCATACACTATAGCTCCTGACTCTTGCTGGGTCATAAATCTTTGTTGTTTTTCCTGCGGCTGTTGTTTGTCAGGCAGTTGTTGACATTATAACATTTAAAGCAGCACCTGGGTATATAAAACAGACGTAACATTTACCTTTGGGCCTTGAATACCTTCTCCTGCAGGTCCAACTGGGCCAGGAAGTCCTGGTCTCCCAATATTACCCTTAAAACACATGGTTTATAATATAATACAAATCAATCACCATTACATCAAACTGTGTGGATGTGAATAACCTGGTGGTAATTTTACCTGTGGTCCTGGTAAACCCTCACCAGGTGGGCCAGGTAAACCAGGAAATCCTCTAAAACCAATGTCACCCTGTAACAGAGAGAACATTAACACATTGATTTTCTTCTTCTTGAATGTTTTTTTTTTTTTTTATTTCCACCAGTGTTATGAAGCAATAAATAAATGACTTGATCTCTGAATGAACGTTTTTCTGATTTGACAAAATGAAGAAAAACAATAATTAGCCCTTCCAACTGCTGACTTGGCCTTCACATACCCATTAAGATCTCCAACCCACATTCTCCAAATCCCTCCCACTGGTCATATTAAATGGAATATACGCATGTCCATGGATTTGCACACATCCAAAAACAGCAACAACAGAGAAACACAAATAAATGTGCAAACAAACCTTGGGACCAGGAATTCCAATTCCTTCTGGGCCTTGATCGCCCGGTAAGCCTGGTAAACCTGGAGGACCCTAGAAGAAGCACAATATTTATTTAAAACATTCTTGAATATAGTGGGTTAAAGCAGTGTGTTTTATAATGACATATAAGATGTGTTTTTAATTGAACAAACCAAAGGACCAGGTGCGCCTTCGCCTTTCGGACCAACTTGACCTGGCAAACCGACATGACCACGATCACCCTGGTGAAACAGAATTCAGTGATAAAGACCAACAACGCTACGCTGTCTGTGTGCTAATAATAACACATGTTGTAAAAACACTCTAATATACCTTCGGACCAGGTAGTCCATGGCCTGTTTCCCCAATAGGGCCAGGTGGTCCAGGAGGACCTCCATCCCCCTGAAGACAACACAAAGAAGCTGTAGTGATGATTATCAGAAAACTTGCTGTGCTATATATCACACTGAATCAGACTCTGGCAGCATTCTGTTGAGTGTTAACATGACAGGATCTGTGTTAAGAGACAGTTTGATGATATGGTTTTATTAATTTACCTTTGGACCGGATATAGAGCGTCCTGGCTGCCCTGGCATGCCCTGCTGGCCCGGTATCCCACGTTCTCCCTGGAACGTAAAAGTTGACAAGGGGCTTACAATCTAATTCATGATGATCTTGTTTTCTCACAGTAATTATGCTGCCAAAACAACCTGTAAAAGATTTGATTTACTGATGTAAGTCTGAGAAGCTTTTTGGCTGAAGACAAAGGCTTTTACATTGTAGAATAACTGGAAAGAGATTGTGAACTAATTGACAGTACTTCATTTCTACCTTTGGTCCAGAGGGTCCTGTGATCCCTGGTGGTCCATGCAACCCACGGATGCCTCTTAGACCCTGGTCACCCTAAGAAGAAGTACAACACACATCATGTGAGGGATTTTTGCTGTAATATGGAGTATAAACAACAGAAATTCATTATAATCTTTACAAATACCTTCTCCCCTTGCGTGCCAATTCCTTGTGGTCCCTCAGAGCCTCTTAAACCAGGTGAACCAGCCTCCCCCTGAGAGAAGAAATGTAAATGAGTCATAGAAACAATCTCTTAATCTTTTAAAACCTGCCAAGCTTTGGAATTTCTAGAGACTTCTAGGAATAGCATTGTTTTTACGCTATAGGCCAAAGGATAAAAAGGTTAGGTCAGAGGCTGCTGGGAAACTGGGTCAGAAAGAGGTGGACTACCTTCTGTCCTGGAGCTCCATCCTCTCCTGGAAGTCCCGGCAAGCCGCCTATACCAGCTGCTCCGGGTTCCCCCTGTAACAGTGGAATAGTGCTTTTTAATACTGGATGGGTTCAGCATATCAACAGTTTCCTTATGCTATAACAAACCATGATTTAGTGATTAGAACATGACTTTTCTCACCTTTGGACCAGGCTCACCAATGCCTCTTTCCCCCTGAGATCCCTGCTCTCCTGGTAAGCCTTGGTCCCCCTAGACAAAAAATATGCAAATTTCAATTAATATTTCTGTTTTTGTAAACAGCACATAACAAAATAATCCTTTCTACTTTTATTTTAGGTATTATTTTATATAATTAACAACTTCACTGACTCCTGTTAATACATTCTACTGTAGATTGTCCTGTAGTCAAATCCAGATCCTTGTTGTGAAGTGCTGGTGCTGCTAACCGCTGTAAAGAAGGTGGTGAACAAACCTTTGGTCCAGGTAAACCTTCTCCTGGAATTCCTCTTCCTCCAGGTGGACCTCTCGGACCCTCGATCCCCTGCACAGTAACGCCAAATGTAGTAATAATGTATGTTGTTGTGTTTCATGGTAAATTACGGAAATAAAGACAAAAACTCGACTGACCTTCTCCCCCTGAATGCCGACTCCTGGTGGTCCAGTTGGCCCCGGAAAACCTGGAGGCCCCAGTTCACCCTAGAAGTAAAACAGCACTGAATTATCTGTCAATTTCAATTTGATATGTGAACAATTTAAGGTCATACTGTCAGTACAGAACTGAGTATATGACACATTATAGTATACAGATATACTACAGTGGCTGTGGAATCAAAGAAGTGGAATGGTTAATTTAGTTCAAATTGGCCAATAGGTGCCACTGTAAAAAAGAATTTTATGGCTTTATGGGCCTGTATATTACAAAAAAAAACCAGATACATCTCCTGATCACTTTGTGCTATTGGAGCCACATTTGGTGGATATTGGGCGATATGGTGTCTGAGTGACCAGGACAAACTTGGTGGCATTCGGCCAATAGGTGGCGCCATAGCACCATCATCTATCTTTAAAAAAGGAAGCTATGTATGTATATAAATATGACTGTCCTTAGCAAATCTTGTAAAACATTCATCTGAGTAATTTTCACAATTAGTGGGTGTATTACTAAGATGGAAGTGCAGTGTATGCAAATGTAAAGTCGATAGAATGCTCCAAACAAGACTTTGAATGCTGTAATGCATGCAGAAGAACTAGAACCAAGCACTCATTGGTATCAGTTGCTAAAAGATGATTATTAATCAAGTCTCAAGCAGTGCGGGACTAAAAAAATACCTGACATAAATAAGCAATTCCATTACATTCTGGAGTAGTCTGAGCGTATAAAACATTAAAGCATGTTGACAACAAGGATAACCTCCCTAGTGTATTATAGCTAGACAGTACTTGTAGTTCACCCCATGTGTGACCCTTATCTTTTAGTATCCAGATGTTTCATTTAGTTCACATGGTTTATTCAGCTACATGTTCCAACATTCCATCTTTATAATTATAGCCTGAGGGATATTTTGGTGTTCTTATGGATTTCATTAGCGCCTTTGTTGTGTTCACATGTGGCTGTGTAGTCTCGTTCCTAGACGATCATTATATCACCCACCCGTTCTCCTTTGATTCCTGCACCCTGCTGTCCTCGCGGCCCCCTCGGCCCCGGCAGCCCCCGATCCCCCTGCGGAACAGAACCGGGTCACATCCGTCAGTCACATCCCAGCCGTTTGCCTCGTGGTTCTCCGTGAGGAGCGTATGGAAGAAGAGCGTGTTGGCTCTTGTTTAGAGCTCGTGATTGATGCTAAATGATCTTATGCTCCAGGAATGGAACTATATTTTCCTCTTCTTTTTGTTCGTGACACCTCTTGACGTGATTCACCCTTTGAGCGTGTTCTTAACCCCTCTGTCACCGGTCAATTATAAAGTTAATGGCTGATGGAAACAAGCTAAACAAATTTCAACAAATTTTAATGAAACACAATCTAATCCATTGGCTGTAGACCTGAGTCAGTGCAATGTTAAATTTGAGTAAATTTGGCCAGTAGGTGGCACTATACCTATCACATTTTGGGCTTTTTGGCCTAGAAATTACAAAAAAATGTTATGTTTCCTGTGTGTTTGAGGATATTTCCAGTTTTACGGGAGCATTCTTCAATGTTGATTGGAACTAAGTACATTTACTTACATTTTGAGGAACTTCAATCGAGTGTTTCATCCAAATTTATAATTGGGAATATTGTACTTTTTAGTTCACTACAAAATATAATTTAGTTAATATAGATCTCAAGGCGGGCGACACGGTGGAGCAGTGGGTAGCACTGTTGCCTCACAGCAAGAAGGTCGCAGGTTCAAGACCGCCTTGGGGCCTGGGTCTGGGACCTTTCTGTGTGGAGTTTGCATGTTCTCCCCGTGTCTGCGTGGGTTTTCACCGGGTACTCCGGCTTCCTCCCACAATACAAAACATGCTCAGGTTAATTGGCAAATCTAAATTGCCCATAGGTGTGAGTGTGTGTGTGAATGGTGTGTGAATGGTGTGTGGGCCCCACGATTGGCTGGCGACCATCTGGGGTGTATCCCTGCCTCTCGCCATAAAATGCGCTGGGATAGGCTCCAGCAGACCCCTGCGACCCTGAAAAGGAATAAGCGGGATAGAAAATGGATGGATGGATAGATCTCAAGGCCTATATGAATTATAGATCAAACTAATCAGCAGTAAAATGTGTTAAAAAACACTTTAAGAAAAATGTTTTCAATGATACGCACATTTTTAATTAATAGACACATGTATTAATAAATGTAAATTAAAATGGGTTTTTAAGCTTTTACTGACACTATTTAATTTTATTTAAAGGGCCCATATTGGACACTTTTTCTTGACTTTATTTGAAGTTTTGCTATAGATTTTTCAATGTCTTTGCAGTAGCAGAAATATTTATATTCACTCGGCTGTCAGCAATGATCTCCATCACTTTTTTGTACGGTAATCCACCTGTGTTATTCCCAGTCATGCATGACTTGTTAAACCATCGGTTGGAATCCCTGCTCCCTGCATCTGAACGGCGTGTTAGCAGAGTCCAACGTCAAACATTGAAAATCTACCGGTGCAGCGTGTTGTAGCACGGAGAAAAAAAACACAACAAATGGAGTTTTTAAGAGGCTGAACACATCAGCAGACAGAGACAGATGTGTTTTTTACAGTCAGGAATTCACAACCTGCTTTACCTTGGTGTCGTTTTAGGAATGAGAGGTAAGTTTGTTTTTATCTGATGACAGTCACAGACATCCTGATGGTGATATTTATTTTATAGTCGGAGGATAGTGAAACTAATTCCATCCAATATTTGTATGAGGAGTTTTTAAACTGGATAAAAAGCTAGTTAGTTACCATTTTATATCCTGTAAACTCAGCTGTGAAATCTGCAGTTAAACACAGTAACATGACTGTAAAGGGTTATTACAGTAGATTGTTGTATATTTTACAATATATCACAGTAGTCAAAGAGTTACTGCATCATAATACGTTTTATTACCTAATACTATAAATAAAACTGAAATAAAAGTATTTAATGGATTTTTATTGTACTTTACTGTAATTAATCATTTAATACTGTATACACGATTGAAATCACAGTACTTATTTTTTATATTAAACTTATTCAAAACAAAGATGAAGACAAAGTATTTAATTGTTTTTACTGTAAACAGAAGTACAGTACTATAATTGGTGCTATCTATCTATCTATCTATCTATCTATCTATCTATCTATCTATCTATCTATCTATCTATCTATCTATCTATCTACTATCAACCTATCTATCTATCTATCTATCTATCTATCGATAGATACTTGTACTCATACCTTGATGACAATTTCAGCAGAAAAAGTGGCGTTAATGAGGCAAAGAGAATTAACCATTGATTTAATGTAAATGGACAATAAGCTAAATGTCCTTCATTAAAAGTACAGATCAGAGAATTTCCTTCCTGTGTTTCCTGTCATGTGATTTATGAAGGAAAACGGCCTCATTTAAGCCTTGTTAGGTTTTACACCTGGTTTGTTAGCGACTGAGCAGCTTTACGAGGGGAACCTTGATTATTATCAGTGGAGGAAACAGCGACGCTTCAGATCAGTGACAAAGGATGTTCAGCAAGATAAGAAAATCTATTAAAAATCATTATCTGTCTGGTTCATATTGGTTTTATGTCATTGGAAAGTCCATTTGTACCAATTTTCTTTTCAAAAATCACACAGAATTCACAATTTTTGATATAATATTATTTAAAATATTTAATCCATCTAGAATATAAAACTAGTCAATAGCGTGTGTGACTTTTTTAAAGAGAGTTTAACTATCTATCTAACAATACCAGGTTTTTAGGATTACAACAATTGATTTTTTTCACTTTATCTCATTATATTTGATTATATTATTATGTAGAGGGAGAGATGCAATTTATTATTATTATTATTATTTTATTATTATTATGTTAACCCAACAAATTTCTTTAATGTAAACCTTACTTCATGTTTTTGTTGTTTTGACCTGGTTTGGGGTCATTGCTTGTGCCTATACAAGTTATAGTTATTTTATATTTAATCTACATTGATGTAGTTGGTATAATGGTGATAAAATAATTATGGGGGATGTGAATAAAAAATGTTAATCTTAAAAAAGAATATATTATTATAAGAATATATTAAGATAAGAACCACTTTTAAGTGGCTTTCTGCAAAACATGTCTGTTAAAAAAACATATTTAATTTAATCTTAATTATGTCAAACTGAAGCGTATTTGGGTTTTTTTTGTCAGTCAAACAGTCGACATCAAAGCCTATGATAGTGGTTTGCTGTATTTTATCATACAATAATACCAATGTCTGGATTAAAATGATACCTTCGGGCCTGGGAATCCCTCGCCGGGGGGTCCTTTATCCCCCTGAACACCTTGTGGTCCTGGAGGTCCCTGTAAACCAATCCAGATGTTTGATGTGTCATTCAAAAACACCACATCTGTCTCGCAAGAACAACACACACACACACACACACACACACACACACACACACACACACACACACACACAAAATCACAACGTTTTCCACTCAGACAAAGAAATGTGGAGTGTTTGACTCACAGAAACGCCAGGTTCTCCCAACCCTAAAGGACCAGGTGGACCCGGGCGCCCATGGAGGCCCATGTCACCCTTCAGGTTCACGAGTCAGCGTAAGAAGAGAAAGACACAGGGTTCCAGAACTTTTTAAAGAACTCATCCCATCCTGTTCAACCATCTGTTTCAATCAGTACAGTTTCTGTTCCAAAGTTTTCACCAAACTAAACAAAAACTTAACCCACGAACATCTGTCTACAAACACAGGGAAACGTGAGGAGAACATCCAGATGTGTCCAGAGGTTGTGTATCACTGCATTTACAAGACTTATACTAATCAGGAAATGTTGAATTTAACAGCTCAATAAGACTGAAGCTGGTTTGGTTTGTGTTCAACATGTTTTTTAAAGCAGAACTGAGGTTTTTTAGTTATTGAGACTATTTCTCATTGTTGTCTATAGCTGTTATTATCATCAATAGTGATTATTGATAGTCTATAGCTGATATTATCATCAATAGTGATTATTGATAGTCTATAGCTGATATTATCATCAATAGTGATTATTGATAGTCTATAGCTGATATTATCAATAATAGTGATTATTGATAGTCTATAGCTGATATTATCATCAATAGTGATTATTGATAGTCTATAGCTGATATTATCATCAATAGTGATTATTGATAGTCTATAGCTGATATTATCAATAATAGTGATTATTGATAGTCTATAGCTGATATCATCAATAATAGTGATTATTGATAGTCTATAGCTGATATTATCATCAATAGTGATTATTGATAGTCTATAGCTGATATTATCAATAATAGTGATTATTGATAGTCTATAGCTGATATTATCAATAATAGTGATTATTGATAGTCTATAGCTGACATTATCATCAATAGTGATTATTGATAGTCTATAGCTGATATTATCAATAATAGTGATTATTGATAGTCTATAGCTGATATTATCATCAATAGTGATTATTGATAGTCTATAGCTGACATTATCATCAATAGTGATTATTGATAGTCTATAGCTGATATTATCAATAATAGTGATTATTGATAGTCTATAGCTGATATTATCATCAATAGTGATTATTGATAGTCTATAGCTGACATTATCATCAATAGTGATTATTGATAGTCTATAGCTGATATTATCAATAATAGTGATTATTGATAGTCTATAGCTGATATTATCATCAATAGTGATTATTGATAGTCTATAGCTGATATTATCATCAATAGTGATTATTGATAGTCTATAGCTGATATTATCAATAATAGTGATTATTGATAGTCTATAGCTGATATTATCAATAATAGTGATTATTGATAGTCTATAGCTGATATTATCAATAATAGTGATTATTGATAGTCTATAGCTTATTATTGATAGTGATTATTAATAACTGAGCAAATGGTAAATGACTCTTTGTTTTTATTCTACTGAGCTCAGCATGTGATTTCATTGGATTTCATTGTATCTCCTGTGCAATGATAATAAAATGCTTCTATTCTACATGCTAACAACTAAACTTAAAAGTACAAGAAAGTACCGTGACCCTACTTTTGGTCCAGGAAGGCCGATACCAGTTTCCCCTTGAATCCCTGCAGGACCTGGAGGGCCACGTTCACCCTGTGATATCAAACACAACATTAAACGCCAGACAAGATCACAACTTAAAGACGCTATGTGTAACTTTCATAAATTACTCTTAGCAAAAATTTACAGTGTAATTTACAATGTGCAATAACAACTGTATGTGCAGTCTACATGTCTACATGTGTATATACCCATATTGTTGGCCTTATAGCATTATTGTCTAACACATATTTATTCAATTTTTAGAAATAACATTGACATTTTTTGGGTTTGGTATTTTTATTGGTATTTTACAGTCTATCCAACCAGATATGAACAAATGTGCAAATCAACATTTGTCATCATCAACACATAATGTCAAATTAGATTTAGTTTCTAGAAAACTTAAGAAATGAATTGAATTTTGTATTAAAACTGCACATTTAATTTTAATTAATTAATCTCTTTTAATTAATGTACTGTATGTCACAAATGCCACAAATTTAGTGTTATCCTTACTTATAATTGCTTTTTCCTTTCCATATATTAACCTATAATGACTTTATTTTTTTGTGCAAAAACACTATGCTGCACAAAACTAAAACACACACACACACACACACACACACACACACACACACACACACACACACACACACACACATAACTCTGAAGTTGACTTAGAATTATATAATAATGTAAATCTCAAACGTTGAGCTCCAATAATGTCTCAAAGCAGAGAAAAACTCAAACTACATTTACACCCATTACATGATTTGCAGTCGTGTATCTGTAATTGTGAGGACTTTGAAACTTAATCTCATTTTTTTTACCCCCCCTTTTTTTCAGAAATATCTGTAATTTAAAATAATAAGTAATAACACCAGGTCTTCCTGAAGTCATAAATATAAATTTGACGGTGTGGAGACCACCGTGACTCGTGCTCCTCTCCATTGACGCTGCCTGCATGTCCTCACAAGGCGAGGCCCTGATACCTGTGGCTGTTAACCGCTCACCTGAGGGCAGCGCCTGCTCTGTGGTTAGAGCTACAGGTGAGGCATGTTTGCTGCTGGTTCTACAGGTGAATTACAGTAATGAAGGCAAAGCACTCTGGCTCTTTTCCAAATGTTCACCACCAGGGATGCGTTTCCATTTCAGAACAGGCGATAGTCTAACCCCAAGCTCTTGTTCAAAGTTAAGTCATAAATGGAAATGTCACAGCAGATGTGCACGATGGAGGGAAAAAGTCATTAAAAGGGGCTGACCTGTTTTCCCTGAGGGCCCTCTGGGCCATGGTCTCCATGTGGTCCTGGTAGCCCCTGATGGCAGAGACAACAGGCGTCAATCAGGGATTCATTCAGTTAAAGAATCCATCGCTGTTATAGGCACATATGCTGGCATGTTCAGTTTTGACAAAACAGCATTTAGTTCCATACACTAACAGATGATGTGCTGGCTCAACATAGAAACGTGATGTCACCATCTACAGGTTATTTTTTTATAGCTCGCCAACTCTGACCTTCATGATTTATCTATTACTCTACAAGTTTAAGTTAAAACAACTTTTGATTGTGGTGAAATTAATTCTTTTAGTTAATCCAACTTATTTATTTTTCTTTCATTCAACTCAAAAATGTCCATAAAAATTAGCAATTATTGATAGTCTATAGCTGATATTATTGTCAATAGTGATTATTGATAGTGTATAGCTGATATTATCAATAATAGTGATTATTGATAGTCTATAGCTGATATTATCAATAATAGTGATTATTGATAGTCTATAGCTGATATTATCATCAATAGTGATTATTGATAGTCTATAGCTGATATTATCAATAGTGATTATTGATAGTCTATAGCTGATATTATCAATAATAGTGATTATTGATAGTCTATAGCTGATATCATCATCAATAGTGATTATTGATAGTCTATAGCTGATATTATCATCAATAGTGATTATTGATAGTCAAAAGCAGTTTTCAATCTAAATTGATAGATGGTTCAGGCCCGATATATAATATACAATATGTCGAGCTTTCTTCTCTCTTATGTAAATGAAATATAAAGCATTAGTTGTCAAACACCCTTCGTGGTCACTGACCTGCAGACCTCTGATTCCTCTGGAACCAACAGACCCCTCAGGACCCTGCACAGGAGGAAGAGAAGCAGCATTATGAAAAATACAGGTGATTATCACATTAAACATGATGTGGTTTCATTATGGCTGCTCTACCCGGTCTCCTTTGATTCCTGGAGTTCCGCACTCGCCCCTCTCACCCTGCCGACACATTACACGTATTTTTTATATTTGTTTCCAACAGAATATAATACTGTTATTAACCTAAGGCACTTACCTTCTCTCCTTTGTAACCTGGTTTTCCCTGAAAAACGACATGTTATGAGTGAGTAAAGAACAGTACTCACTCATCACATTTATATATATATATATATATATATATATATATATATATATATATATATATATATATATATATATATTCTTTAAAATGTAAACTCATTACCTCAGCACCTTCTCGTCCAGGTAAACCACTTAATCCTGCTTCACCCTGATAGGATCAAATTATACAGACTCATCAATACATTTATCTACTATTAGTTTGATCAAAATAAAAGTGACTTTCTCCTATTATAGAAAAATAAAAAAATACATATTACCAGGTATTTCAATTGTAAAACTATGCATTACAACATGACAAAAACTGAAATCTTAACAGGTGAAATTAATTTGTTTTTGGTACAATTAACCCAATATAGAGTAGAATTGTTTTATTCTACTGCCTCAACTCGACTGACATTTTCTTAAAAAAAGATTAAATTGACTGAAATTTATGAAAAAACTTGAAATGAGCTAACACATGTGGCAGTGGAATAAGATAATTCTACTCAATATTGGACTAATTATACAAAAAACAAGATATTTTCAATTGTTAAGATTTTAGTTTCTGCAGTAAATTACTATTTATAAAATAGACTTACATTTCTGTGTTTCTGTCTTGTCCCTTGATATTAATATTTTTGTTAATACTCATACGCGTAGATTCAAGATTCAAGAATTTTATTGTCATTTGTGCATTTGCTTACACTAGTAAAAGAGGTTTTGTTTCTTGAATAGTGACTAGTTGTATTTTATCATGACATCATGATAAAATACAATAAAAACATTATTCTAAATAAATAATGAAGGTTAAATCAGATAAAAACAGCCTCTCTCATTACTGGGGGATTAGGGGAAAATTGACATGAATAATGTAGGTTTTATTCTTAAAAGTAGAATAAAATTGGTGGTAAAACTACTAAAACTTGTAAAAAGAACAGTTGAAACCTCTGGCTACATTGAGTTAATAATAGATGGAGTGTTGAACACATAGGAAGTGTTATATAACCATAAAAGAGCCCATCAACAAAGAAAGTCCGAGCCCGTATACCCATCAGAACGCACCTTCTGACCTTTCACCCCCGGGGCGCCGTCATCTCCAGAGCGACCTTTCTTCCCCTGGGGAGCGAAACAAAAATATAAAGATCTGATTAATTTCTCCCCCTGACACATGTAATTTTTAAAAGCCGCATGACGCAGGAGCTGGAAATGGAAGGTTATCTCAATCTAACGGAGCTAAAGGGTCAGACGTGGCGGGCGTGAGGCGTCTTGTCCGTCCAGGTGAGGGGTGAAGGGGTCGTCGTCTGAGCGCTGCACCTGGACGCCGCCGTCAGCCTCCGCTCACCAGAAACCACCGGTTTGTGACCATTAAACCAACGAGAGCAATTACAAGAGCCGCTTAGTCTGAGCGTAAGAATCCGAGGAATCCGTGGCGGCAGAAAGCACCTGGTCGCGAGCCGAGCAGCAGCTGCTTTATACTGGACGCTCCGCAATAAGGACAGTGTCAGACAATCATTTATGGAGGGGACAAAAATACTAGACTACCATAATAATCCGCTCCAAGCTTCTTGCATCTTATCCATAAATTTGTTTTAAATAATGCTATTGAAATAATGTTAAAAAGACCAAGTGGTGTACTAAATGACTTACTGACTTCTACATCTTAATATTATTGGTTTCTTCCACAGCTTTATTGTCATTACACATGTTTAAATGCAGAGTAATAAAATGCTGTAGCATCTAATCAGAAGAGCAAAGTATATATAACATGGACAGTATATATATGTATAAAAAATGGTCGTTTAATACAGTAAAGTTGGTTTAGGACAGCAGTAATACACAGAAATACAGAAATGCTATGGACACTCGTAGTAAGTGGAGTATAAATTAGTGATAATAAACAGGTGTACTATGAGAAAATACACAATGGATTATGTTCATAGTAGTACATTAAAAATTGTTTTGTTTAAGCTACCTAAGTTCATTATGTCAAGTGGCTGCACAAAATCATATATTTTTACACTAATGCATCTTTTGAAAAATTAATTTTACATAAACTCTTCAGTACTCACAGAATAATTATTTAAAAAAATAATTTAAATAGCTATATATAATGATTTTACCAGTTCTATATCCAATGATTTTACTTTAATTTTCCAAGGGTTTTCTACTTAAATACATTCAGAAAGAATCACTTCCACTTCTTAATAGTTTAAGTTTAATATTTCCCTACAAAATATCCAATCCAAATCCAGTCTTAATAAAACTTTTAACTATTTTTCTGCACCAAACTTAAATTAGATAATTAATTAAACAATATGATTCAATAAAATCAAAATCATCTACATCTAATAATTTTGCATTATATCTAATAAATTTAACATTTATATTCAATAATTTTAACATTTATATCTAATGATTTTGACCAGTTGTATCTAATAATTTTAACATTTATATCCAATGATTTTAACCAGTTATATATAATCATTTTAATATCAATATCTAATAATTTTAACCAGTTATATCGAATGATTTTAACATTTATATCTAATAATTTTAACTAGTTATATCCAATAATTTTAAAATTTATATCTAAAAAATTTTAACTAGTTTTATCTAATGATTTTAACATTTATATCCAATAATTTTAATATTTATATCCAATAATTTTAACATTTATATCTAAGAATTTTAACATTTATATCTAATAATTTTAACAGCTATATCCAATGATTTTAACCAGTTATATCCAATAATTTTAACATTTATATCTAATAATTTTAACAGCTATATCCAATGATTTTAACCAGTTATATCCAATAATTTTAACATTTATATCTAAGAATTTTAACATTTATATCTAATAATTTTAGTATCAATATCTAATAATTTTAACATTTATATCCAATGATTTTAACATTTATATCTAAGAATTTTAACAGCTATATCCAATGATTTTAACCAGTTATATCTAATAATTTTAACGTTTATGTCCAATAATTTTAACATTTATATCTAAGAATTTTAACTAGTTGTATCTAATGATTTTAACATTTATATCCGATAATTTTAATATTTATATCTAAGAATTTTAACTAGTTGTATCTAATGATTTTAACATTTATATCCAATAATTTTAATATTTATATCTAAGAATTTTAACTAGTTTAATCTAATGATTTTACCAGCTATATCCAATGATTTGATCCATTGAATACAGCTGTCTAATGCCTTTCTAATCTGTCTGTAGTATCTGTGGCTCCTCTGTTTTCCATGGTCCATATATATATTGAGAGACCAGCATATTCCCTCTCTGCCGTCCCTTACGAAAATTAACCATGGTTTTACCATGGGAAATACCGTGGTTTTACCATGGTTTTTTGGGTCATGGTTTACCATGGTTTTTTTGTGGTAACCATGGTTATACTATGGTTTTTATGTAGTAACCATGGTTCTACCATGGTTTTTGGAAGTACCATGAACCAACCATAGTAATACTATGGTATCCAAAAACCATGGTAGAACCATGGTTACTACATAAAAACCATAGTATAACCATGGTTACCACAAAAAAACCATGGTTAACCATGGTTACCCAAAAAACCATGGTAAAACCACGGTATTTCCCATGGTAAAGCCATGGTTAATTTTCGTAAGGGGTGTCTCCATAGATTCGCTGAGACTCCAGGACAGGACCACCTATCTGCGTTGGGTAAATGCCTGTGGGCTACTCTGAAGAGGAGGGCGGGGGGCGGCCACCAGCAATTATCCTGCTGCTTTTAAAACAGCCACAATTACCATTCCTGAAATATCAGGATCATGTCAGATTTTCTACATGCGAGATTTGCAAAAAGTTCCCCGGGTGACACTTGAAAGGAATCTGCTTTCTAAGGTTTTTTTTTGGTATTTTGAGGATAAATACTCACCGCGGGGCCGCTGGGTCCCTTCTCTCCTTTCTCACAAGCACATTTCTGAGCCAGAGGGCACTTCAAGAAACGAGAGACACCAGTAACTCTATACAGTCAATGCCTAATTACACATTATTACATGTCAGGAGATTCTGTGCAAACGAAATGGTACTCACTCCTTCATCAGCCAAACTGATCTGTGGAGAGAAAAAGCAAAAAAGATGATGAATATCTGACACATATTTGATCAGATTCATTCATGCTGATACATGATGGATCTACAGATAATTCCTGTAAATCCACTTCATAGGAAAAGCAGTTCTGACAATAAGGATTTAAACTTAAACAGATGAACCTTTTATTATCATAAACCATCTCTTTATGATGCTGCTACCTTAATCAGACTATTTATGACTGTTTATTTGTATATTAAGTTTTTTTTGCCCAAAAAAATGATAATTTATCATCTTTCATGATGGCGGCTGCTTCAAGAATCAAGAAGAAGCTTTAAACATGATTCTAGAACCAGTTTCTACTGGTGAGTGATAAAGACTTTAGATTATAATGTTTTATAGGAGTTAAGTCTGTGTTATCAATAATAATTTAATAAAATAAAATCTTTAAATTATAAGTTACTTATGTTTAAAAAATACCATCATTAAGAAATATATCATCATGGTATTAAATAAAAATGATGAAAAAATGCTAAATGATATAAATATTTGTAATTATGAAAAATATATAAAATAAATAAATAAATACATTATGGTATAAATAAAACACCATTTATATATATATATATCTATATATATATATATATATATAGTGAAAATTAGGAGATACAATTTTTATAAAAAATACCTTAAAGAAAACACAACTACTTAAAATTTAAAAATGTAATATTTAAATCAAGAGAGAATAAATTATAAAAAATGGAAAAATGGAAAAAAAAATAATTGCATAAGAAGCTCTAATATAATGAATGAATGAATCAATCAATCAATTAATCTACAAATGTCTACTGGTGAGTGATAAAGGCTTCAGGCTATAATGTTTTATAGAAATTTAGGCTAAATTTATCAAGTTATAATTTAATATAAGAAAAACTTGAAATTATACAATTATAGGAATTTAGTCAAAATTTCACAATTTTCTATTTTAATAATATTTTAATATAAAGTGCTGTACATATCAATACATCTGCAGCCAAACATATAGAAGAAAAAAAAGGAAGTTCCAGGATCTTCATCATTAAACATGTGTCATCACTTCATTGTAAATTCTCCACATCTCAGGTTTCTAAAAGTCAAAACTGGATGTTGATGAGTTACGTTCAATAAAAACAGGAAAGAAGAACCTGGGAAAGTGATGAAAAAGTTTAATTTAACTTTAGAGTTTTCACTATGGAATGAAAGGACGGTTTAATCCATATATGCAGTTTGTTTGATGGGAACCTGTTGAAATGAGGTGATATTTTCTTAGTATATTTTGAGAGACCTGGTGAGTGATTTTAAACCTGTATTTTACTTTCTCAGCTTGCCATAACCCTTTTGCAGGGAAAAAAAGACTAAATGTCTGGGTTAAAAAAAGGCTGAGCAAACAGCTTAAAATCCAGAGCTGTCAGTGACATTCTTCCATTTGTTTCTCCAGAGCTTTTTGACATGGTTCCATCTCTGAACGAATACCTGAACAAGCCAGACCTTGTGTTACTCACTCAGAGAAAATAGAAATGTTCCTGCTGCGCTCAGAGCTGATGAAGGACAAACCTACAGCAGCTGATCCAACGTTTAGAGTCAATATAGATATATGGAATTTATTACAGTAAAAAACAACTAGAATCTTCCTGTAGGACAAACAACGTCACTTTTTCCATTTATGTGTATGTGGTTTGTCTCTACAATTCACCTCCAGATATCCATATATAATATATGGAACGGACTTATCAATAGTAGGAATTCCAGTATGAGATAATCTACAATTTGATTCTGACTAGTTATGATTCAAGTTCAAGATGTCTGCATGTCCTTTTTTTAAGAAATCTGAAATTAAGTTTTAAAAAGGTGAATGGAAGTTGTAGATATCTCAAACTGGAATTATCATGACATGTAATTTTAGATATCTATTATCCAGTTGCAGATATCTAAATTTATCTTTATTTTTCAGTTACACTATTTGACATTTTCTGTTAAAAAAATCACACAGAATCATTATTTTTTGTAAAGAAATGATAAAAATGTACATTTTCAGAGACCTTTCAGAGACCTTGATGAATGCTTCTCAAATCTGTATTTTAAAAAGATTTAGACTTTTCTCATTTTGCCAAACATGATTCGTCACTGACCCCCTCCACTTACAAGACATTTGATATAACTTTTATTAGAAAAAAAACTGAATTACAGATATGTGCAATTGTCATTTCAGACGTGTGAGGATGTGAATGATGTTTCAGTGACGTCAGTGCAGATCTCTGTAATTCTGTTGTGTCTAAAGTACCAGGCGTGGGCAACCCTGGTCCTGGGGGGCTACTGTGGGTCCAGGTTTTTGTTCCAACCAACCAGTAACACACCTGAATCTACTAATCAACCACTAGAGGCCTTGATAAAACCCTTCATTAATAGAATCAGGTGTTTTAATGCTCAGGTGTTTTACCGCGGACCCTTCAGGACCAGGAGACCCCCTGATCTATAAAGATTTTATGGATTCTCCTTCTACATCAGGGGTCTCTAATCCAGGTCCAGAATAGCCTGTGTGGATCCAGGTTTTAGTTCCAACCAGGCAGTTAAACACCTGATTCTACTAATCAACCACTGGAGGCCTTGATAAGGACTTCATTAGTAGAATCAGGTTGTTACTGCTTGGATGGAACAAAAACCTGGACCCACAGTGGTCCTCCAGGACCCCTGATGTATACTCACAATTTCCGTGGTCATCTTCTCCACGATGTCCCTGTCCTGCAGGTTGTGGAGGAAGCGGGACGCCGGCGAGCTGGCGAGGAGGCGGAGCTGGGCCACGTTGGCGGGCTCGTTGGCGGCGCGGGTGATGCCCAGCGCGAACAGCCGGATCCCCTGGTTCTTGGCGTCAGCCACCGCCGAGAAGATGTCCGGGTTCCTGGGGTGGGACACGCCGTCCGTGAGCAGCACGGCCGCCCTGGCGCTGCCCGGCCCGGACTCCTCCAGGTACAGGCGGGTCATGTTGGTGATGGCGTAGGTGGTGTAGGTGCCGTGGCCGATGTAGGCCGCGGTGGCCACCTGGGCCTTGAAGTTCTCCACGCCCTTCCAGCCACGGAAGGTCTCTTCGGTGACCACGTGGCTGCTGTACTGCAGCAGCGCCGCCCTCAGGCTCAGGCCGCGGCCGCTCTGCAGCCGCACGCCCTGCAGCCGGTCCACCACGTCCAGCACGAACTGCTTCTCCTGCTCGTGGTTCTCCTTGGCGCTCTCCGAGCTGTCCAGCAGGAAGGACAGCTCCAGGCTGCAGTCCTCATCCAGGATGGCTGAGGACACGCACAATGGGGGGGCGTTAAAAGTGAGGCTTCTACAAGAGATTCACTCAAATACTCTACCTAACCTGTGGTTGCATGGCCTGCCAACAGGTTCTAGACCTTGAAGACTCTTAATGTCAGTGGGTCCCCATCCATGCCAAAAAAATTATTCAAAAAGCCTTAACAAGCATAAATATAGTTTTTAAGACACAATCAGATCCAATGATGTTGATGAGTGGTTGTCTGTGGGTGGAATAAACCATTTCAGCTTTTAACAGGGGTCCATAATGTTTAATATAGCACTTTTTATCAATATACTTACATTATAGTAAATTATGACACCAATCAACTGGAGGTCCCAAACTTTTTCATATATATATATATATATATATATATATATATATATATATATATATATATATATATATATATATATATATACAGGATCAATAATAATTCCTGGAGAAGACATGCAAAAACTACCCTAATATTCTGCTTCTATCTTCTTCTCCTTTGCAACTTGTCTTGCAGGTTTCATCCCTCAGCACATTCGAGTGTTTTGAATCAAAATGTAAGTAATATATGAAAGTCATAATAGTAGTTATAGCGATATTCTTCAGTAAAGTATTGCTGTATTTATTAGTTTGTCTAATTTATGACGAATGGCTTTAGGCTCAGGGAGAGAAACTGTTAATAAAAAAATGAAGCATAAAGGTAACTTTGATACTGCGATACTTTAACTACATGTACCCCTAATAATGAAATACTTTACTACATCTACTCATAATACTGCAAAACTTCACTCCGTCTGCTCATAATACTAACATATTTTACTACCTCTACTCTTAATACTGCAATATTTCACTACATTAACTCATAAGATAAGATAAGATATAACTTTATTGATCCCACAACGGGGAAATTTGTTCTGTTACTGCAGCGTACAGAATAAAGAAAAGAAAGAAAAGAAAAGAAAAGCTAAAGAAGATAAAAACTATTACAAATAAAAAAATTTAAATACACAACACTATGTACAAATTCGTAGAATTTGCTTATTATTATTACTGCAATACAAGGAAGAAATAAGTACTTTAACTTTAAAACTTAAGTATATTTTGCTCCTTATAATTCTGAATACATCCTCCACTATTACATTCCAATTAATTTTAACATTTTAGACTCAAATCTTTTCATTCATTGCATTTTTTATAAATGTTCTTACCTTGCCCATCGTGAATATTTGCAGCCAGAGGTTTCGTGCGAACCTTCTTGACAATCTTCCTGTCCTCGTACGGTTCCTGGGCCCAGACGCTGCTCAGAGCCGAGAGCAGCAGCACCGACGAGAAGGACGAGAACATCCTCCAGCCGAACGGAGGGACGCAAAAAACAATTCACAATCGCGGTTTGCAGTGTGTGAGTTTCCTATTCTGAGCAGCAGCATCAATGGGAGCAGAATGAGACCCGGAGACACTTTCTCCTCCTTTATAAAGACCAGAGAGCCAGGAACCAGATCCAGATCCTGCCCTCAGGCCACGGGAGGCTGGGTCTCCAGCCTTATGTGTCTGTTTGCTCAAATTGGTATTTTAATCCCTGCAGAGACAATCAGCTGCAGATGTTCACGTAAATCTGGGAGGTACGTAGGTTCTGAAAAGAAAAAAAACACGGAATCATACTCGTCATGGGCTGTAAACGTGTATTAGTGTGTACTTCTGACTTTAGCTTGTTTTAGTGAAAGTTTAGTGAAGCAAGGTGTTACCTGGATGATGATTTAGAAGGGAAGCAGCAAAAGAGGAAAAAAAGGGCACATGTAGTCTGTCTTCACTGAAGTCAGACTGGAGAGGGCACTTTAGCATGCATTATGGCTCCAGGAGGGTACTTTAGTGCACGTTTGGGCTCCTAGAGGGCACTTTATCATTTAGCTCCCAAGAGGGAACAGAAGCACATGTTTTGTTATTGAGGGCACTTTAACATGCATTTTAGCTTCCGAGAGGGCACATAAGCACACGTTTTGGCTCATATAGGTCACTTTAGGACAAGTTTTACCAGAGGGCTCTTTAGCAGATAGTTTAGCTCCTAGCACCCAACTTTAGCACCTTTTTTCAGCAATTAGGCTACAAGGGGGTGACTGAAAACTAGATGTGTGGAAACAGGTTTTATGATGTGAAATTATGTTGTTTTAAATCATGATAATCATCTGCGTTCTGGACCAGGTGAGTTTTTGTAAAGCTTTATGTTTTTGTATTTTCTTTTTGTTTTATCCCCTTTCTGTGAACTGCAGATGTTAAAAAACTGTTTAAATTGATTTACAAGAAGCTAATTCATATAGTGGCAAGATACAGAAAAAAGTTTTTTAACATTTTTAACATTCAGTACTACTTTTAAAATTTTAAATACTATTTTTAAATAGGTTAGTGAGCTACCTTAAATAAAATAATAGCTAAATAGAAGTTGCTAGCTAGCAGTAGCTCGCTAGCTAACTCATAGCAACTGGTTAGTTAATTAGCAGTAGCTCGCTAGCTAACTGATAGTAACTGGCCCAGTTAATTTGCAGTAGCTCACTGGCTAACTGGTAGCAAGTGGCTAGTTAATTAGCAGTAGCTCGCTAGTTAACTGGTAGCAAATGGCTAGATAAGTAGCATTAGCTCGCTAGCTAACTCGTAGCAACCGGCAGGTTAATTAGCAGTAGCTCGCTAGCTAACTGGTAGTAACTGGCCCAGTTAATTAGCAGTAGCTCACGGGCTAACTGGTAGCAAATGGCTAGTTAAATAGCAGTAGCTCGCTAGTTAACTGGTAGAAAATGGCTAGTTAAGTAGCAGTAGCTCGCTAGCTAACTGGTAGTAACTGGCTAGGTGAATAGCAGTAGCTCGCTAGCTAACTAGTAGTAAGTAGCTAGTTAATTAGCAGCAGTTAGCTAGCTAACTGGCAGTAACTGCTAGTTAATTAGAAGTAGCTAGCTAGCCAGCATTTACCACTAATATTATTACAATGAATAATAATACTTTTTACACTTATAAAACTTTTGCGAGTATTTGTAACGTAAGCTAGCTATAAGCCAACACTAGTCCATCCAGAGCTAACCTCCATACAATAAATAAAGTTAATGCACTTAACCACTTAAATATAATTATACTATACTATTTTTTTATTGTATTGATGATGTGGATACTAATGATATATATTGATGCTGTAACAGTAACATTGTGTTTTACTACAGACAAAAATATTATATATAATATATATTTTATTTTTGTGATTTATGAATAAATCTCCTTATTTTAATAAGCCATATAATCATTTTAAACAGAACCATCATCCTCTACATTTATGTTCTGCACCAAACCCAGGTGATTTTTTTGCAGCAGAGAGTCAGAGGTAGTTATTTTTCCATTTAATCCCCTTTGTCTCCTCTGATTTACAACAAGCTCATTTATAAAGTGGTATAAATGCCACCAGGATGAGAGTTTTATAATTTAAAGACCCTAATGGCAAAGGCCTGGAACCTTTGGTCTGAACTCTGACCAGGTGAGTTTTTGTAAAGCTTTATGTTTTTGTATTTTCTTTTTGTTTTATCCCCTTTCTGTGAACTGCAGATGTTAAAAAACTGTTTAAATTGATTTACAAGAAGCTAATTCATATAGTGGCAAGATACAGAAAAAAGTTTTTTAACATTTTTAACATTCAGTACTACTTTTAAAATTTTAAATACTATTTTTAAATAGGTTAGTGAGCTACCTTAAATAAAATAATAGCTAAATAGAAGTTGCTAGCTAGCAGTAGCTCGCTAGCTAACTCATAGCAACTGGTTAGTTAATTAGCAGTAGCTCGCTAGCTAACTGATAGTAACTGGCCCAGTTAATTTGCAGTAGCTCACTGGCTAACTGGTAGCAAGTGGCTAGTTAATTAGCAGTAGCTCGCTAGTTAACTGGTAGCAAATGGCTAGATAAGTAGCATTAGCTCGCTAGCTAACTCGTAGCAACCGGCAGGTTAATTAGCAGTAGCTCGCTAGCTAACTGGTAGTAACTGGCCCAGTTAATTAGCAGTAGCTCACGGGCTAACTGGTAGCAAATGGCTAGTTAAATAGCAGTAGCTCGCTAGTTAACTGGTAGAAAATGGCTAGTTAAGTAGCAGTAGCTCGCTAGCTAACTGGTAGTAACTGGCTAGGTGAATAGCAGTAGCTCGCTAGCTAACTAGTAGTAAGTAGCTAGTTAATTAGCAGCAGTTAGCTAGCTAACTGGCAGTAACTGCTAGTTAATTAGAAGTAGCTAGCTAGCCAGCATTTACCACTAATATTATTACAATGAATAATAATACTTTTTACACTTATAAAACTTTTGCGAGTATTTGTAACGTAAGCTAGCTATAAGCCAACACTAGTCCATCCAGAGCTAACCTCCATACAATAAATAAAGTTAATGCACTTAACCACTTAAATATAATTATACTATACTATTTTTTTATTGTATTGATGATGTGGATACTAATGATATATATTGATGCTGTAACAGTAACATTGTGTTTTACTACAGACAAAAATATTATATATAATATATATTTTATTTTTGTGATTTATGAATAAATCTCCTTATTTTAATAAGCCATATAATCATTTTAAACAGAACCATCATCCTCTACATTTATGTTCTGCACCAAACCCAGGTGATTTTTTTGCAGCAGAGAGTCAGAGGTAGTTATTTTTCCATTTAATCCCCTTTGTCTCCTCTGATTTACAACAAGCTCATTTATAAAGTGGTATAAATGCCACCAGGATGAGAGTTTTATAATTTAAAGACCCTAATGGCAAAGGCCTGGAACCTTTGGTCTGAACTCTGAACGAGCAGGAAAACCTGCCTGAGGAAAAAGACGTTTAAAACAGACAAATGTTTCTGGATTTGCTGCAATTAACTGTTCCGTTTTACTCATTAGACGCTAAATATTCACAGTATTTTAATTAGAAACCTAAATGAAACTGATGAATCAAAATATTGTTAGAACTCATGACAAACAGGGTTATAACATTTTTTTTAATTTTATTGTTCTTTGCTTTGACCTGTTCTCTATGTACAAAAACAAACAGGCTAAAACACAATTTAGACAACCCAGAAAACAATACAACACATAAAATAAAAAAAGGATAAATTATATTATCTTATAAATGTACGTGAAGATGTACGTAAATGTGAAGTTGTTTGGTCTGAATTGATGAGTAGATGATAAATACAATATAAAACAGAAGAAACACAGTCAGAATAAAAAAATGCCCAAAAAAAGAAATCTCAAGTTAAATTGTTTTAATTGTTTTTGGTCCAATATTTAGTAGAATTATCTCTTTGTCTTATTTCAAGTTTTTTTTCCTGATTTTGGGTCAATTTGGTTTTGTTTAAAGAAAAATATACTATAATTTTCTTTAAAAAAAGATTCAATTGACTACTCAATATTAGACTAATTATACAAAAAAATATATATTTTTACATGTTAGGATTTCAGTTTCTGCAGTGAATTACTGCTTTAAAAGACAAACTACTTCAACTAAATAATACTAAACTTTAAAGTTGATTTGAAAAAAGGCTTATATGACTAAGGAGAAAAAATGAATTAAACTGAATATTCTTACAGTGGAATAAAATAATTTTATTAAATATTGGACTAATTTGACCAAATACAAGAAATCTTCACCAGATTTTTTTTCAGTGTAGAAAAGCTTTGAAAATATATTGACACTATGATCGCACTGCAAAAACAGAAATCTTAACAGGATAAAATATCTTAATTTTTGTCAATTTCATCTTTGTTTAAGAAAATGTTTGACCAAAGACCAAATTGACCCAATTGAGGAAAAATTAATTGAAATCAGTCGAATTATCTGCCAGTAGAATGACATAATTCTACTGAAATTTAGTCTAATTGTACAAAAAATGTTATCATTTTAATGATATTTTAAGTTAAGATTTCATTTTTGCAGCATAGATGATCTTAAATCTTCCCAATATCCTAAAACTATGAGTATATGTGTCACTAGTGAAAAAAAAAGTGTAATTCCAAAGATCTGATCACTTGCGAGGATCCTTTTCAAGTCGTGTCCCGGTTCCAGGTGTCAGGTGGTCTGGAGGCAGATCCGTGAGATCTGGGTCCCCGCTGTAGGAGTAGATGGGACCCTGTCCTGGATCCACCACAGCTTCTACTGGTGGGACGTGGAGGGGCAGGTAGGTAATATCCACCTGGTTGTCTCTCACCTGTTAGAGGTGCTGGGATCAGACTTCCTGCCAGGGGCCACTCTGGGATCAGAGGTTTAGGGGGGTGACCCCCCAGAGACCAGACCAGACCAGATCAGACCTGCCAGGCAACATAAATTTAGCTGTTTTCTATGTTTCAATGCAATATCACTAAATCTATTATACATATATCCGACTATAGTGACAAAAAATACCAAAAATGGACAATGAGCTAATTTTTTGACTTTTATTTTGAAAAGCAACACACATAATGTAAAACACTTCACAGAAATTAACCTTTCAATGTCTTTGCCTTTTTTTCTTTCTTGTCTGTATTACAGTATATAATATATAAATATATAAATAATAGGAAAAGTATAAGAAAAGTTTCTCTCTCTCTCTCTATATATATATATATATATATACAGTATATATATGTACATTGTATGTATTTGGACTTTTATTTTGAAAAGCAATGCACAAAATGTAAAACACATCAACAGAAATTGACTTTTTCAATGTTTTCCCTTATAAATCAGTATTTCACCTCAGTTTTTACTTAAATAGGACACAAAAGAAAGTCTGAAGCCATAATTGATTTGTGTTTCATTAGAATGTGTAAATAAACGGAGTGAAAACCAAAAATCACATCCAACAAATGACTATGATATATATATATATATATGATATATATCTTTATATACACTTTATAGTTGAAAGACTTTCTTTTGTGTCCTAGTAAAGTAAAAACTGAGGTGAAAAAATCAAGAAATCCCTTGTATTTGAAAGGGGTATGAATTTTGGGCTTATATTAAATTCAAAATTTAATTCCAGCCATCAGACACCTGTCAAAATATCCTTCCTGCCACGTAAGGATTAAAATGCCCCTTGCTGGCTGTTGTGATTTGTTTCTTTTAATCATCAGTTTATTAAAAAAGCCCTCAGAATGCATACAGCTTCATTTTTTAACAGAAAACGAGGGGAATCCGTGGTGGTATTTCACCTTTTAGACCCGGCAGATGACCATCTGACTGGTCTCTGCAGGAGTTTGACCTTTGGGTGGGGGGACGGTCCTGTACGCACCGGCTGGGCCGAGCTGGCTTTGTGTTGCAGAGCTGCAGGCAACAAGTAATTAGAGGAGACTCCGTGACACCAAAGAATGTTCAGCGCTGAGTGATCGTTTGGCAGAATCCACCCTTTGTTTTTTGATAGATGACAACTATCCTACTAGTTCCTCTGTTAACGTAGGATAGGGATGATCCAGTAAATGCAGATACAGAAGCCCACAATTTACAAGTGTGTCTGTGCCAATACAATAAGGGAACAAAATTGGATATATAGCACATCCTTGCAACTAAAGACGGCACCTAAAGATGCCACTTTAACACAGTTTTTAGCTCCTAGAGGGCAAAAACAGAGGGCAGAACATAAAAAAGATTAATTAAATCAAATTGATAAACTGGCTCAACAATCGGATTTGAGTTGAAATCCACATTCTTAGTGCATGATTGTCTTCACTTTCTCTCTTCATCAAAAACATAGATTTAAGGTCCAGAAGCACCAGGTCGGATCTGTAGCAGCAATAAAACCAGTCTCCTGTTGTGACATCACAACAGGAGGCCTTTCTAAATGACTTGTGTTCAGCAACGCTACAGAATGAGTGGAACAACAGAGACCAAATATTTACACAAAAGCTGTGAAAATATGTTTATTTTCATATAAAAAAACAGATTTGTGAAGATTAGGTTTAAATTGAAAAATGACGTCATCAATTAATTAATTGGTTATTAAAATCAAGTTGATGATTAATGTGATAGTTGACATCTAATCAGTTAATCAATTAATCTACTTCTGTAATATCACTTTATCTCCTGTAGCACCAGTAATTGTATTTACTTTGAATTTTGACTTTATGAATATTTAATCCAAGAAACATATTTAGTATTGCAATGTCTCACTGGCATGAAATTTGGAACAAACCAGTAAAAAAATACATTTAAGAAGCTGGAACGAGAGAATTTCTATTTAATAAATGACTCAAATCGATTAATCGGTTATCAAAATAATTACCTGTTGTTTTTAAAGCTCGCTTCTGCCCTCTGGTGGCGCCTGAGGGTAACAACACGCTGCACGCCGCGC